>CM059270.1:32572857-32600357 GCA_030347295.1 Setipinna tenuifilis | reverse complement strand
AAGTCTGGATCTGGTCTGGTTTGAGTCTAGGACACTCCTGGATCCATCCTCTCTATCCCAGTGTGGTGTGTCGCTAGGCAACCAGGTGTGGTGTGTTGCTAGGCAACCAGACTCACCTCCTGGCGTTTGCGCTCCTCTGGTGAGATCAGCTGCAGGATGTCCGTGTCCTTCACCTAGCGGAGACACACACACACACCCACACACACATTTATTACACACACACACATTTATTACACACACACACACACCCACACACATTTATTACACACATTCTCACACACACACACACATTTATTACACACCCACACACATTTATTACACACACACACACCTAGGGGTCGAGGGACCTAGGGATCCGAATCTCTAGTTGGGTCAGAACCTGCATTGGGACTTGCTCGGTCCCCTGCCCTGACCCACAGGATCCCCTCCCCTGACCCACACTAGCCCCTCCCCTGACCCACAGGATCCCCTCCTCTGACCCACACTAGCCCCTCCCCTGACCCACAGTAGCCCCTCCCCTGACTAGTCTGTATCCCACTGCGGTGCTGTTCTCTGATTGGCCAAACTCAGCTGTGTCCTGTGGGCTGCTTACTCCTGCCTGACTCAAAGCACAGTGAGTGGGTGGCAGCGATGGCAGTGATGCTCCTCAGGTCTGCAGTGTGAACGCCCCTAAAGGACAGGTGATCTCTCAGGAACAGGTGTTCACATACTCCCACACCTGACAGCCTAGCACACACTCACATGACACCCCTGCCAGTCTACACACACGCACACACACACACACACACACATTAACCCTGGCTCTCCCTCTAACCCTGTGTAAAATCTCTCTCCCTCATACAGACACACACACCCACTCTCACACACACACACACTAACTAAAAATCTCTCTCCCTGATGCACACACAAGTGCGCACGCACACACACTGTACCTCTGATCAGCTTTTAGTGGAACCCTCATCTACTCTCCAATTGGTTGTCACGACGACAGCATCTTCTAGCTTCTTCATTACAGAACCACGACGCCTGATACCTCCTGCTGGTGTGTCTTAATATGCTCCTGCCCTTCTCCTGCTCCTCACATCTGCACTACCTGTCTCACTCTCCACCTGTCTCACTCTCCACCTGTCTCACTCTACACATGTCTCACTCTACACATGTCTCACTCTACACCTGCTCCTCTACCCTGCATTGGGCTACTCATCCACTAGTCCTCCTGTAACTGAGCGTCTGCTCTTCACCGTTAATCATCACTCTGGCACAGACACACTCTAACTCATGTAGAGCTTCACACTCCACATCCTCACTCACACACACACACACACACACTCACACACACACACACACACTCACGTCACACTCACACACACACACACACACACACACACACACACACACACACACTCACACACACTCACACACACACACACACACACACACACACTCACATCCACACTCACACTCACACACACACACACACACACACACACACACACTCACACACACACACACTCACACACACACACACACACACTCACACTCACACACACACACACTCACACACACACACACACACTCACACACACACACACACACACACACTCATATAGAGCTCTACACTCCAACACACCAGCCACCTCACTCAGGAACCAGAGAGAGAACAGTGAAGAAACTAAATTCAGAGAAAATTGTGTCTATTACACACACTGAGGGCCTGAGTCTCACACACACACACACACACACACACACACACACACAGTGACCACAGCATTGCCACACACTGAGGGCCTGAGTCACACCCACACACACACCCAAAGTGACCATGTGAGTTACAGTGTGTCTGTGGCAGAGAGAAAATTGTGTCTATAACACTGCCACACACTAGGGCCTGAGTCACACACACACACACACACACACACACACACACACACACACAGTGACCACAGCACTGCCACACACCCATGGCCTGTGGCACACACACACACACATCAGGGTGGGACCTCTGCCCCCCCCCCCCCACACACACACACACACACCTTCCCTCTCACACATCAGCGTTCCTTCATCAGCGCTTTCACTTCCTCTCACACAGGAAGGGGCGTGGCCTGGGGTCCTTTTCTCTGATTGGCTGGGCAGAGAGGGCTGCTCTAAGGTCAGATGCATGGTGGCATGTGTGTCTTACTGCGGACAACACTATATACAACATACTATCCGTCTCACTCTCTACCTGTCTCACTCTCTACCTGTCTAACTCTAACAGACAACACACACTACTACCCGTCTCACTCTCTACCTGTCTCACTCTCTACCTGTCTTACTCTAACACAGTGGTCCCCAACCACCGGAGCAATTGGTACCGGGCCGCACAACAAATAATCAATATGGAACGTTTCGTCATGAAACAAAAAAAGCAGACGCTACACCTCAACCCGCTAAACAAACGCTGTACCATATCAATTAGTGGAAATTAGTGACGATGATGGCCCATCACGCATCCACCGGCAAATAGTGATCACTCGACCATTAGCGGGCTATCACCCACAGACGGAGCTGCTGCCATGACCGGACGGCTGTCTGGTTTAACTGCGAGCATTAAGGAAGTTGCGCCTGAATGTGAATCTACACATTGCATCATTCACAGGGAAATGCTGGCAAGCCGGAAAATGCCACCAGAATTGAACAGTGTATTGAATGATGTTGTTAAAGTTATTAACCATGTCAAAGCACAAGCCCTTAACTCGCGCCTGTTTGAGCAGCTTTGTGAGGAGATGGATGCGGAGCACAGACGTCTTCTCCTATACACAGAAATAACATGGCTGTCCCGAGGGAAATCGCTGGTCAGAGTGTTTAAATTACGAGAGCCACTGCAAAGATTTCTCTCAGAAAAGAAGTCAGCGCTGACAGCGCATTTCAGTGACGAGGATTGGGTCGCAAAACTGGCTTACCTGTGCGACATATTCAACCTGCTCAATGAACTCAATTTGTCACTTCAAGGAGAAATGACAACTGTCTTCAAGTTGGCAGATAAAGTAGTAGATTTGTGGTGACGGCGCGTGAACAGAGGCACATTTGACATGTTTCAAATATTAGCAGGGATTTTGGGTGAAACTGAGCCTGAGCCTTCATTCACCCAACTGGTGCACGATCACCTGTCTTTGCTGTTAAAGGAGTTCGAGCGCTACTCCCCAACCACAAAGACCCACGAACTGGCAAGGAATGGATCCGCGACCCATTCGTCAACAAACCAGGTGAACTCAGCATGTCTGTGCAAGAAGATCAACTGCTGCAGATTGCAAATGACGGCGGCCTTAAAAGTCTGTTTGAGACAGCAACTCTGCCGGTGTTCTGGATTAAAGTCATGGCAGAATAGGCTACCCTGAGATCGCCACCACAGCAGTGAAAACCATGTTGCCATTTCCAACATCCTATCTATGTGAAGCGGGGTTTTCTGCCGTGACAGCAACAAAAACAAAACAACGGAGTAGACTAGCAACACACTTCAGATGTCAATGTCTTCCATCACTCCCAGATGGGACCGTCTCATTGCAGAGAAACAAGCTCAGGGCTCCCATTGATTTGATGTTATGTTTTAACTGTTCTTTATTCGTATTTGGTTATCTTATTTTGAAGGAATGTTGAAATATTGTTGAATGTTGAAGGAATGAAAATATTTTTTTATTTATAAATGTATCTGTGGCGCATCTGTATCTTATTTTGACGGTATATTTAAAGTAAACGTTAAGATAGCGACCAGTCACGAGTCAGAGCGCTCTGAGGCCACGCCCCCCCGGGCCGCAGTAAAATTGTCAAGCATTCACCGGTCCGCGGTGATAAAAAGGTTGGGGACCACTGCTCTAACAGACAACACACACTACTATCCGTCTCACTCTCTACCTGTCTCACTCTCTACCTGTCTTACTCTAACAGACAACACACACTACTACCCGTCTCACTCTCTACCTGTCTCACTCTCTACCTGTCTTACTCTAACAGACAACACACACTACTATCCGTCTCACTCTCTACCTGTCTCACTCTCTACCTGTCTTACTCTAACAGACAACACACACTACTACCCGTCTCACTCTCTACCTGTCTTACTGCGGACAACACACACTACTACCCGTCTCACTCTCTACCTGTCTTACTCTCTACCTGCCTCACTCTAACAGACAACACACACTACTATCAGTCTCACTGTACCTGTCTCACTCTCTACCCGTCTCCCTCTCTACCTGTCTTACTCTAACAGACAACACACACTACTATCAGTCTCACTCTCTACCTGTCTCCCTCTCTACCTGTCTTACTCTCTACCTGTCTTACTGCGGACAACACACACTACTATCCGTCTCACTCTCTACCTGTCTCACTCTCTACCTGTCTTACTCTAACAGACAACACACACTACTATCCGTCTCACTCTCTACCTGTCTCACTCTCTACCTGTCTCACTCTCTATCCGGCTCACTGTACCTGTCTCACTCTCTACCTGTCTAACTCTCTACCTGTCTTACTCTAACAGACAACACACACTACTATCAGTCTCACTCTCTACCCGTGTCACCCTCTACCTATGAAGACTCCGGCCAAAGTGGAGATTTGTGAAAGCCATGTTTTAATGCCTGCATGTCAATAGTTGTTATTGAAACCAAAGGGGAGGATTATCCGTTTCTATAAATATCCAGCTCTGTGTAATCAAAGTCTACATCTCTACCTGTCCCATGGTAACAAGCCACAGCAGCCCTTACCTGTCTCACTCTCTACCTGTCTCACTCTCTACCTGTCATTTTTACTTCCTGGATTCCACCTGTCCTACTTTGCTCCTGTTCTCCACCCATCCAGTGCTGTACCTCTCCAGCTTTCCATCTTGTTCCTCACCTCTATGGTTCTCTATCTGCCTGGTTCTCTACCTGTCGTGTCTCTTACCTGGTTAATTCTGTACCTGTGCCAGTCTCTACCTCATTAATTAAGACTTCACATGCAACCACATCTGCCACACCTCTGGGTTTATCTGATTGGCTAAAGAGGTGGGACTCCTCTCAGCTGATTGGCTGATGCAGTAAGCCCTGTGTCAGCTGAGGCAGCTGATTGGCTGATGCAGTAAGCCCTGTGTCACTTGAGGCAGCTGATTGGCTGATGGAGTAAGCCATGTGTCACCTGAGGCAGCTGATTGGCTGATGCAGTAAGCCCTGTGTCAGCTGAGGCAGCTGATTGGCTGATGGAGTAAGCCCTGTGTCACCTGAGGCAGCTGATTGGCTGATGGAGTAAGCCTGTCTCACCTGAGGTAGCTGACTCCAGGTGAGGTGGGCGGGCCGGTAATTCTTGACCACGATGCCTTGGTCCTCGGCCGGCGGTTCCGTGTGGGTGAAATCGTCGTCCGTGTTCTGCAGGCCTCGCTCACGGATCTCCTGGTAGAGCCGCGGTTCTGGGGGCGGTGGGGGAGGAGGCGGGGGGAGGGGGGGTTAGTGGAGGGGTTGTATAAACAGCATTGCTACATCTGACAGCCTGGAGGTGCCTTGTGGGAAAGGGATCTAGCTGTGGTCTAAGACAGACACCTGGCTGTGAACCTCACCTAGCATAGTCCAGCTACTCATTTAGCATTAATAATTAGCACAATTTCCCTTAGCATAGTCCAGCTACTCATTCAGCATTACTAGCGCTATTTAGCTTAGCATAGTCCAGCTACTCATTTAGCATTACTAGCGCTATTTAGCTTAGCATAGTCCAGCTACTCATTTAGCATTACTAGCGCTATTTAGCTTAGCATAGTCCAGCTACTCATTTAGCATTACTAGCGCTATTTAGCTT
The DNA here is from genome assembly GCA_030347295.1 of Setipinna tenuifilis. Taxonomy (NCBI): domain Eukaryota; kingdom Metazoa; phylum Chordata; class Actinopteri; order Clupeiformes; family Engraulidae; genus Setipinna; species Setipinna tenuifilis. The sequence continues at coordinate 32,594,546 of CM059270.1, read as the reverse complement.
AGCATTGTCCAGCTACTCATTTAGCATTGCTAGCGCTATTTAGCTTAGTTACTCATTTAGCAGTGCTAGCATTAGCGTAGCTTCATGGCGCTACCAGAGAGGGTTAGCAAGTAATCATGGATCTCTGGCGCTACACTGCAACGAAAGTCCCAAAGCTCAGTGCTGTGAGGGAACCCCTTAGGGCCAGAGAGGTCACTAACCCTAACCCTAACCCCCTCAGAGAGGTCACTAACCCTAACCCCCTCAGAGAGGTCACTAACCCTAACCCTAACCCCCTCAGAGAGGTCACTAACCCTAACCCTAACCCCCTCAGAGAGGTCACTAACCCTAACCCTAACCCCCTCAGAGAGGTCACTACACATGACAGCCAAACCCCCTCAGAGAGGTCACTAAACATGACAGCCAAACCCCCTCAGAGAGGTCACTAAACATGACAGGCAAACCCCCTCAGAGAGGTCACTAAACATGACAGCCAAACCCCCTCAGAGAGGTCACTAAACATGACAGCCAAACCCCCTCAGAGAGGTCACTAAACATCACAGCCAGTCTGGTCTATCTGGAACCACACCTAGAACTATCCACCTAATATGGAACCACACCTAGAACTCTACACCTAATCTAAAACCACACCTAGAACTATCCACCTAATCTAAAATCACATCAATCACATACCTTAACATCCCATGCTTCTCTTTACCAGAACTTTACCCTCTCTAAACATTACCCCACACAGAACTTTCCCATTAAATGTTCCCTCACACAGAATTTAGCTTTCTTTAAAAGTTTCCTCTAAACCAGGTTCTCTAAACCTGATGCACAACCTACTGGCCTTAGAGGTTTTTCTGATGCAGAACTTATGATCTTTAAAAGATGTTCCAATGCAGAACCTTTAACGGGTCTCTAATACAGAACCCACCATCTTTAAGGTTCTCGATATGGAACTTACCGTCTTTAAAGGATCCCCCGTGTCTCTGCATCCTCTTCCTCCTCCCAAAGGTTCTCTGCAAGACAAGACACACCACCACCTCACACATGAGCTGCAGCTACAGCTGGGTGTGTGTGTGTGTGAGTGTGTGTGTGTGTGTGTGTGTATGTGTGTGTGTGTGTGTACCTTGCGTGTGTGTGTGCGTGTTGAGGGCTGGGGGCTGGGTGTGTGTGTGTGTGTGTGTGTGTGTGTGTGTGTGTGTGTGTGTGTACCTTGCGAGTGTGTGTGTGTGTGTGTGTGTGTGTGTGTGTGTGTGTGTGTGTGTGTGCGTGTTGAGGGCTGGGGACTGGGCGTGTGTGTATGTGTGTGTGTGTGTATGTGTGTGTGTGTGTGTGTGTGTGTGTGTACCTTGCGTGTGTGTGTGCGTGTTGAAGGCTGGGGGCTGGGCGTCCTCCTCTCCTCCCCGACCGGTGTGAGCGTGCTCTGTTCGGTGCGGCCCGTTGCCATGGCGTCGGTGGTCAGGCTGGTCACTGCAGCGCGGTACGACTTGTTCCTACGGTTACGGCGCAGAGCGAAGCCGTCGCCATCGCTGTCATAGTCCTCCCAGGACAGGTCGGGCACGTGCGACACACACTTCGCCTTGTGTGTGTGTGTGTGTGTGTGTGTGTCCGCCCCGCCACCATCCATCAGCTCCACAGGCAGCGTGACCACCGTGGTGTGGTGCCGTGTCTTGTGTGTGTGTGAGTGTGTGTGTGTGTGTCGGCTGGGCTGTGCCAGGCTCCTGGGGATCAGCTGAGTGGTGCCCAAACGCTGTGCCACCTCACTCTGGGTGCTCAGGACCACCCGACCTTCGACCTCATCCCCCCGCCCCCCCTCGTCTCCATGCCCCCCCTCGTCCTCTGGCCCGTCCCCTGTGGGGGTGTGTGTGTGTGTGTGTGAGTGTGTGTGTGAGTCGGGCGGGTGTGTGTCCAGGCGGAGGTCGGAGGTGAACTGCTGCTCCAGCAGGAGGGGGGTCGTGTCCCCCCCAGAGCCGTCCGAGAGGTGTTTGGACATGCTGCTGCTGCTGCTGCTGTCGGTTCTGCTCTAGAACCCGGCCCGGCCGCTAGAACTGGGTTCCACACTGGCACTGAGTGTGGTGGTTCTGTTCTGGGTTCTGATGAGGTTTTTTGGGTTCTGATGAGGTTTCCTCTGATGAGTACTGTTCTGCACACACCCTGGGTTGGAGTGGGTGTGGTCTGGGTCCGAGTGGGCGTGGTCTGGGTCAGTGTCAGTGTGACAGGTCCGACAGGTGCTGGTGTGCGGGGGAGAGAAGAGGAGAAGAGGAGAGTTTGAGGCAGAGCAATGGTGCTGGTGTGGGGGGAGACCTGGGCAGAGAAAAGGAGAAGAGGAGTTGGCGGAGAGGAGAGTTTGAGGCAGAGAAGGGGTGCGGAGTAGGGAAGAGGAGAGGAGGAGAGGAGGGGTGGGGGAGGGGAGAGGTGGGGGAGGGGAGAGGTGCAGGGTTGAGGTGGAGGGGTGGGGGAGGGGAGGGGTGGTGAGTTGAAGTGGAGGGGGGGGTGCGGTGTCCCCCACTGATCCTGAGGCCAGCTAGTGGGGGAGAATCCCGCCTCACACACACACACACACAGACACACACACACACACACACACACACACACACACAGACACACACACACACACACACACGTACACACACACACACACACTCCCCAGGCCACAGGGGGGGAGTCCCTCGGTGCTCTGCTCACACACACACCCCAGGCCACGGGGTAGAGTACCTCTGGCTCACACACACACCCCAGGCCATGGGGAAAGATCCACACACACACTCCAGGCCAGTCCCTCCGTGCTCTGCTTACACACACTCCAGGCCACGGGGCGGGCCTGCGTGTTGGGACAGGTGTGTGGGGAAAAGGGCAGGTTTATCTCACACACACACACACACACACACACACACTCTCTCACCGCAGGCCACCTCTCGCGGGGAACATCCCCAGCACAACACTGCCAGAAATCTCATCTGGTTCCAGTTAACAGCAACCAGCGAGGGATAACACAGACACTGAACGCTTGTCTTTGAAGGGACTTTGATTTGTGTGTGTGTGTGTGTGTGTGTGGGCACGTCAATAAACAGTTGTGAGCCAGGAAGTCTCTTACAAACCTATACTTTCACACGAGCTGCCCAAGTCACGGCTCTCATTAACGCTCGAGCTCCAGTGCTCCCATACAATCTGATTACATCGGATGAAATGGCGCACGAGCTCAGTAATGCCCCATTTAATCTGCCATACATTTCACCGGCCCGCGTGCCCCAGAGACTCGCGCTTCGGAATGCCAAACACTAGCGCTTCGGAATGCCTATTGTATTGCATGGCGATTTTATCGCAAATACTGCGATGGCCACACTCTTTTATGACACCAGGATTTGTAAGATAGGTAGGCTACTCTTAATGTCAGTAATGTGCATACTCACGACCACACATGCAAACACATGTGAAACTGTTATAAAACAACCACAAAGCTTCAGCTCAGAGTTCTGACAACCAATAACCACTTTTGTAAAGACGGTGAGTGCGTCTCCTTGTAGTTTAGTGAACATATGTGTCCAACCCTCCTACATATGCCTTCCCCGCTGTAAGGGATCATGCGGAGCCATCGGTATTCGGAGCAGGACCTATAGCTTGACTACACTGCTACACACATTCCCACGGACTCGGATTAAAAACATTACTACAAGTGAGGACAGGAACACCAACACTTACCCAACGGCGATGAACTTCAGTGACGCCGTGTCCTTCCAAAGTTTGCCTTTTTTCTTCCACAGGCTGTGCGCGAATCTTGTCTAAACTTCCTTTCCTTGACACAACGCCCAAGGTCCCCCTAGCAAGCTTCGCGAGCCTGTGACGTCAGCATAGGTGAGCATAGGCAAGCAAAGGTGCGACCCACACCCACACCCACAGCATACAGTATGTCACCGCAATCAGGCTGTGGAGAAGGCTAGGCTAGCCACGCTAATATACGATAGTTGCATGTTGTTGTGTCTTCGGCTACACGAGGAAACTGCTTACAGACCCACAGAAATCCACTCTGCACTGCGCTGCTGCTCAGAGTATCAGTCATTGCGCTCTCCTGTGACAAGCCCACTCGCTAAACACAGGGGTGTAGTGGTGAAACTAGAGCTGGGTCAACTATGCCTCTGATCTCAGTGAGGTTGGAGTGCTGTACAGCATTAGATGTTTTAAAAAGATATTCATAATATGTTTGGACAATAGAAGTGGTAGGTATTGTAAATGGTCCATAGTCCACAGATTGTAAATACAAATTATGTGGTGTGATTTTGGAATGTTAGAAGTTGTATTTGGTACATAAACTGTGTTATGAAGTAAAAGCACTCTATTAACAGGTGGATAAACTCTTCTGGCGGTGGATTAACTATTTCTGAAATTTGAGGAGTGAGTCAACCCTCGTTTGCCCTCCGCTCCAGCCCTGGCTAACCCATTTTAGTGCAGTCTATCCAGTGTAGTTTGTCGCTTTTCGACAGATCATTACCTTATGAACCAGCGCACTCTGCCGTCATAGTAACGCTTATGCAGTTGTCAGACAATTTTATAATACTACAGTAACGCAAATTAAGCGGCCATTTTATTCACCCAAGGTTTCATTATAGTGTGTAATTAAGTTCTCACTTTAAGCGTCTCTTTGGTCAAAAGTAAAGCAATAGGCAACTTGCAGAGTGTTCTGCAGCAGGGCCCAATACAGCGTCTTAATTATAAAATCAAATAAATTTGTTTATTGACGTTTATAGTCTTGAATAGCTATGGCATGGATGCACGGCAGCATCTAAGGCTCAATGATTAGATTAAATTCCACTTTATTGTCATTACACATGTAGGCTATTAATACAGGTAATAGAATGTGGCTTAACATCTAATCACCTGTGTGAGGAGCAGATGTCCACTAGGCCCATATACACACACTCCTACTACTCTACTCTAAAAAAAAAAACAGTAACATATACTGTTCTGGGTGGTATATTCATTTACGGCGTTTTACTGTTGTAAAAAATGTTTTCAACCTTTTCTGAGTTTACGGTTCTGAACTGTTGTAGTTTTACAGTTTTTCACCGTAAAATCTACGGACATTTTTTACAGTGTACCTGTGGTGACTTCTGTCCAGTAGTCTTATACACACACTCTACCTGTGGTGACTTATGTCCACATGAATAGGGCAGTATGGACAGGTGGGAATAATTAGACATTAATATTCATGAGCGATATAAGCAGGTGTGTTATAAACACGTGTACAGGTGTTCTATATGAATGTCATGTACTATGAACAAGTATACAGGTGTGTTATAACTGTATATCACATGCGCTATCAACATGTGTCTGCCATATTTATGCACAGAGGATATATCGTGTGTGTACTCCAGTATGTGATGCACATGACATCTAACACTCAGTGTGTGATGTCCATCATCTAGACTCCAGTGTACAATACAAATACCATCTTCTCCAATATGCCATTCATACAGTATCAGCATCTACACTCCAATGTTTATATTATCTATCTCTTAATGTTTACACCATAAGACTCTAATATGTATGTAATACTTTAGTGTTTATGGTGTTTACATCCAGAGTCTTAATTGGGCCAGAGACCTCCATAGCTCCCTCACACACACACACACACACACACACACACACACACACACACACACACACACACACATACACACACACAAACACACCACCTCGGCAATACAGCCAGCCAGAGCTGAGCTCCCTCTGCTACAGTATTTATAGTAATACAGTAGAGGGAGATATTGACCACTGTGAGTAAAGAAGGGCTCCCTCTCCTTCTCAGAGTTAATTTCTCAGTGTTTGGCAAAAGTGTTAATTAAATTCAAGAGTGTAAATGTAAGATGAAGAGTTGAAATTACGCTGCACAAAGTTGACTTAACTTTAAAGGACTTAAATATGTAAGGGAGGAGTGTTAAATGAACACTACAAAGATTGGGATAAAATAAACACTGGCATAGTGTTAAAACTGACTCTCTCAGAGTTGATTTAACACTATAGAATTTGCTGTGTATATATGCATCCTGTAGACTCACATAGGTAATGCATCACCTGTAAGACTCACATGTGTAGAAGCTTAGTCAAGTCTAACGTATTTATATCGCACATTCAAACCACAAGTATTATTCATAACAATAAAACAATCATAACAGTAATAGTGATTAAACAATAATAACATTCTTAATTACAATAGTAATAGGATTAGTAATAACAAGTCAGTTACAGTAAATACAACAAACATGGCCATAACAACAACAACAACAACAATAATAATAATGAATAATAATAATAATAATACTAGGAATAATAGAAATTAATGGATTATTAGAAAAAGGCCAATCAGAAACGCATGTGTGTGTGTGTGCAGGCATCATCTACTCCAATGTGTATAATGCATACATCATCTGTGTGTGTTTGTGTCCGTGTGTGTGTGTGTGTGTGTATGTGTGTGCATACATCATGTGTGTGTGTGTCTCTGGATGTGTGTGAGTGTGTTTGCATACATTATCTATGTGTGGGTCCAGATGTGTGTGAGAGTGTGTGTGCATACATCATCTCTGTGTGTGGGTGTGTGTGCAGTGTGTGTGTACATACCTCATCTGTGTGTGTGTGTGTGTGTGTGTGTGTGTGTGTGTGTGTGTGTGTGTCCAGATGTGTGTGTGTGTGTGTATGTGTGCATACATCATCTGAACGATAAGACGCAAATGTCTCTCTGGTCTTGCCTGGCGTGATCAGCTCCATACTGCCCTCTGTCGGTGTGAGGCAGGCTAGCAGGCCAGCAATGGGTAAGGGCATGACGTGCTGCGCACATTTCAAAATTGGAAATGTGCATTGCCTCAGCAAAGACAGAGAGAGAGAGAGGGGGGGGGGGAGGGAGTAGGGGGGAGAGAGAGACAGAGAGAGAGAGAGACAGAGAGAGAGGGAGAGAGAGAGGGAGAGAGAGAGAGAGACCGCCCACTTCCTCCCATGTGCCCATATGAGACCGGTATCGGGCTGACAGTGAGGGCTTATTGTCTGATGTCTGGCATGCACCGTTTGTCGCCCTGTGATGGACTTCATCGGGATATGGCTTCAGTGCACCGTTTGTCGCCCTGTGAGGGAATCCATGAGGATATGGCTTCAGCCCGGACACAGATGGACATCTCCAGGTTTAGGTGGGTGCAGGTTTAACTGGTATCTTGTCTCGTGTAAGTCCCTAGACTCAGGACAAGTAGACCTACACTACATTAGCCTACATATCGCCAGCATCATGTCAGTTCTGTATACCTGTAGACTGTCCTGAAAGAATTACTAAGTAAAACTCCATCGCTCCGTCTTCCATAAGTGTGTCGCTGCGTATTTCATTCATAGAGGTGTGTCGCTGGTTAGTTTGGGGGGGGGGGTTAAGTCGTCCGGTGCTGTTCGAAGATGGCAAAGTTAGCCTGAAGCCATTAGTGGACGATTACAAGCACACTCTCCCCGGGAGCACCTGGTCATAATCGTGTCAGAAGAGGCACTACATGTTAAATTAAATAATTAGCCGATAATAGAGAAGCGTCGAGAAATATTCTTGATTCATAACTTCAGTGGTGGGCCTGCACGTTTCTTTCGTTCTTTCTTTCTGTTTATTTGCGTACTTATTCAATTGCTTAATCTACTTATTTAAAAAGTTCGTTTCAAACTTATCTTTTACAGGAACTACTTTGTGTCAGCGCTGCAACCAGTCACATGGGGAAGGTTTTGGGCGGAGCTTCTTGGAATTGTTTAACAACATTGAAGCGTTGTTTTGCAACCGTTGACTATATCAAAAGCAGGTAAAACATCGAAGCATGCTGTGTATTTTGGGTAAGTCTTCTTTATATAGCCCATTACGGTATTATGTTGCCGGTATGTGCATTGCATCTGGTCTGATGTTAGCCTTGCAATAGGCCTGTGCGCTGCTCCTCGCAGTTTCCTTTGCAAGAGTGGCAAATGCAAGGTTGCTGCTATGCGCGACCCAAATAGCTTTCACAGCGCATTTAACATTGTGTAGATGTAGCACTTCATACCCTCATGTTTATATGCACAATGCTGTCTCTTCATTAAAATACATTGCAAGTCGTATTTGGAAGTACGCTAACACTTCTGCTTTCTGTTTCTCCCGTAGTCTGTTTACTGTCTGTAGAGCGGACGTTGGCTGCCGCGTCTGTGTTAGAGCCAGAACATACAGGACATGGTGTGATTGCACTGCCCTGCAAGGCAACCCCAGTGCAAGGCGTACAGTACCGCAAAGTTAGCTGGTACAAGGTTGGTATTATTGGGCTTGACGGTCTGCATGCTATAGTGTGTGCCCTGGAGCTGTTCCCAAAAAACAGAATGATGACTAGCGAAAGATAAGATCAAACGATAAGAGAAGAGAGAACATAGGGGCACTTCCTGTAAACAAGGGCGCGGTGGCCTTGAGCCAAACCCGGGCTATTATTATTTAAAAACTAAAAAATGTTGTTGTTGAAAAGCAATAAATAAATGACAACCAACAAATAAATAAATAAATGACTCAAAGTTAAACTGTGACTTGGATTCAATTATGCTTTTTTAAACTCACGATTTACTTTCACTTTCACATACATGTTTTTAAATATTAAGGTCTAAGGCGTTTGATGACGTTTACTTTGAAGAAGAAGAATAAAACCGACGGCAGCGTTAGCAGGCTGTTTAAACAGTGCTTGGTACCAACTGTAGTATAAAAGATACTCTATAAAACAAATACTAAAAGCCATAGTCTTTGTCAGAGTTTGTTGTGCAAAAATGCAACTTGCTGTGAATCTCCGTGTATGTCCTGCAGAGGGCAGTGAATACTCCTAGTCAGTTACTCAGTACATACTCATAGTTACTCAGTACATACTTATAGTTACTCAGTAAATACTCATAGTTACTCTGTGAATACTCATAGTCAGTTACTCAGTACATACTCATGGTTACTCAGTGAATACTCCTAGTCAGTTACTCAGTAAATACTCCTAGTTACTCAGTAAATACTCAGTATCTGCTGACACTAAAAGTGAAGTCAAATATGATTCTGACTTGCGATTCAGAAGGCCAAAAAGAACAAATTCCTCCAGATGGCGAACTATACTTTTTCATCAAGTTTCTTGAGATTCGTGTGTGTGTGTGTGTGTGTGGTGCAGGTGCTGGGGTCTGAGTACCAGGGGCTGGTCTTAAAGAACCTGCGGACCAATCAGACGACAGTATACGCTGGCACCAACCAATCGTACGCGCTGGGCGTCGGCTTCTCGCTGCTCCTGCCTGACTCCGCCCCTGACTCCGCCCCCAGCCTCTGCGGAACCTACCAGTGCACCCTCTGGCCGCCTCTCGGAGAATACATCCAGGAGGCCCAGTATGACTATTACCCCCCAGGTGAGGAGAGGAGAGTAGTAGAGTACCACTAATACCCCTCAGGTGAGGCATAATACCCCCCAGGTGAGGAGAGGAGAGTACTACCCCACAGGTGAGGAGAGGAGAGTAGTAGAGTACCAGTACTACCCCCCAGGTAAGGCATAATACCCCCCAGGTGAGGAGAGGAGAATACTACCCCACAGGTGAGGAGAGGAGAGTAGTAGAGTACCAGTACTACCCCCCAGGTGAGGCATAATACCCCCCAGGTGAGGAGAGGAGAGGAGAATACTACCCCACAGGTGAGGAGAGGAGAGTAGTAGAGTACCAGTACTACCCCTCAGGTGAGGAGATGAGAATAGTAGAGGAGAATACTACCCCACAGGTGAGGAGATGAGAGGAGAGTAGAGTACTACCCTGCAGGTTTGTACAGTAGAGTACCACTACTACCCCACAGGTGAGGAGAACAGAGTAGAGTACTACCCCTCAGGTGCGTAGAGTAGAGTACCACTATTACCCTCTAGGTGAGTACAGGAGAGTAGTAGAGGAGAATACTACCCCCAGGTGAGTAGAGTAGAGTAGAGTAGAGTAGAGTACTACCCTGCAGGTGAGGAGAGGAGTAGAGTACCAGTACTACCCCCCAGGTGAGTAGAGTAGAGGAGATATTATTGTCTGATTATGAACGGACTGTTATAATACTCTGTGAGTATGAATGGACTGTATGTTATACCGTCTGGACTGTTATAGTTTTGTCTGATTACGTTATATTACTGTGATATTACTCTCTAATTATGATTGGACTGTGATATTACTCTGTGATTATGTTATATTGCTCTGATTATGTTCTATTACTGTGATGTTACTGTAATATTGCTCTCTGATTGTGTTATATTGCTGTGATGTTATTCTCTGATTGTGTTATATTGCTGTGATGTTATTGTCTGATTATATTATATTATATTATATTATATTATATTATATTGCTGTGATGTTATTGTGATATTATGTGATATTGCTGTGATGTTATTGTCTGACGGCTGTTCTGTCTGGTCTGCACAGGCTGCGTGAGGCCCACAGAAGAATTACCCATGATGACCTCTTGTTTTAGCGGCAGAAGTGGAAGTGTTATGCCGGCGTGGGGCTTACCTGCAGCCCTCCTCCTCCTCTGCATCGCCTCCGCCGTCATGTTTGCTCTCTACCGGCAACAGAGGAACAGCAAGGAGAAAGAGACTATATGAAGCCACTCTGTCATAATCACACACACACGCGTTTCTCTGTGATAATCACACACACGCGTCTCCTTCTGCTTTCTGACAGAGACCGCGATGGCCTTGCAGTGATCTGTGGTGGGTGTGTGTTTCTGTGTTTCTGTTTTTGTTCTGTTTAAGTTTTTCTTGTTCCTGACCCGATAGAGGTCATCTGTGTTACGGTTATGGTGTGTGTTGTGGCTATGGTGTGTGTTGTGACCAGGGTGTGTGTGGTGCCCAGGGTGTGTGTGGTGCCCAGGGTGTGTGTTGTGACCAGGGTGTGTGTGGTGACCAGGGTGTTGTTTTAGTAATCCAGGGTGTTAGTAATCCTGGACTACATACACTGCAGCGGGAAGATAAAAATAGAATTAAAAATAACTAAATCAATCAAACAAGTCAGTCAGTCAGACAGATTCATCTACATCACTCAGATTCATCTACATTCATTTACATCAATTAATGATGTAAAAATATTGTATGATTGTCAGGTGTGTATGATTGACAGGTGTGGTGAGCAGGGGGTGATCTATTGTGTGGGCGTGGTCTTTACTGTATGTTTAAATGCACCTTATATTTTTGTAGATGTTTAATAACTTCTTACTTGTTATAAGTATGTAATTGCTGTGTTTGTTATTTCCAATACAGTGACTCACCTGCATTAATGTCCTTCATGACTCCTGACTTTATTTGGAGGAGTCTGAGCCCCACTGTCAAAGTGTTCAGAGGGATCCTAGAGATCCAGTAGATCCAGTAGAGATCCAGTAGAGATCCAGTGGGAGAAGTAGTGTGCTTTGGGAGGAGGTGGGCAGGTGTAGTGTAGGGGGGAGGTGTAGTGTGCTTTAGGGAGGTGGGGAGGTGTAGTGTAGAGTGGAGGTGTAGTGTGCTTTAGGGAGGTGGGGAGGTGTAGTGGGGAGGTGTAGTGTAGTGGGGAGGTGTAGGGGGAGGTGTAGTGTGAGGAGGTGTAGGGGGAGGTGTAGTGTAGTGGGGAGGTGTAGTGTGCTTTAGGGAGGTGGGGGGTGTAGGGGGGAGGTGTAGTGTGCTTTAGGGAGGTGGGGAGGTGTAGTGTGGGGAGGTGTAGTGTGCTTTAGGGAGGTGGGGAGGTGTAGGGGGAGGTGTAGGGGGGAGGTGTAGTGTAGTGGGGAGGTGTAGTGTAGTGGGGAGGTGTAGGGGGGAGGTGTAGTGTGCTTTAGGGAGGTGGGGAGGTGTAGGGGGAGGTGTAGTGTAGTGGGGAGGTGTAGTGGGGAGGTGTAGTGTGAGGAGGTGTAGTGTGCTTTAGGGAGGTGGGGAGGTGTAGGGGGAGGTGTAGGGGGGAGGTGTAGTGTAGTGGGGAGGTGTAGTGTGCTTTAGGGAGGTGGGGAGGTGTAGGGGGGAGGAGTAGTGTAGTGGGGAGGTGTAGTGTGCTTTAGGGAGGTGGGGAGGTGTAGTGTGGGGAGGTGTAGTGTGCTTTAGGGAGGTGGGGAGGTGTAGGGGGAGGTGTAGGGGGGAGGTGTAGTGTGCTTTAGGGACGAGGTGCATAGACAAGACAGGACAAACATTAGAGAAAAACATTAAACATTAAAGTGCAGAGACATTAATCATTAAACATTAAAGTGCAAGACAAGACAATATGCAGCCTTGCTTGACACTTTGTACCTTGCACCTGTGAGGCCTTGCTATGCTATGCTATGCTATGCTATGCTACGCTATGCTACGCTATGCTACGCTATGCTACGCTACGCTACGCTATGCTATGCTATGCTATGCTATGCTATGCTGTCTAATGTGGTACAGGCAGCTGTACAGTGATAATACAGTATGCTGCATGTACAGTATAATGTGCAGTATATGCCAGTGTTGAACTCTCTACTGGATACTGCAGGTACAGTACATATTAGTGTTTCTCAAAGTGTTTCAGACTGAGGACAACCCCCCCCTTAAAAAAAACCTCAATGACCCCCCCCCCCCCCCAACCCCAGGCCTATGTAAATGCAGGAATAAGGAGTTGGTTTAGCATCACAGCCCTAACTAGGGAATGGCATGAAGATGATATAGGTAGCTTAAAAAAAAAGAAAAAATGCTATTTTAACACATCTGCTTGTGGACCACGTGGGATTTCTTGCAGATACACACACACACACCCACACACTTCGAGAAACTGCACTAAAGCACACTAACACATACACACACACACACTATGAGGAACGCTGCACTAAAGCACACTAACACACACAGACACACACACACACACACACACACTCTGAGGAATGCTGCCGTGTAGCGCTCTGCTCTCCAGCTCCCCCTGCTGGTCATGCTCACTACAGCAGACAGGAAGTGGCCAACATGTCACCACACGCCCTCCGCTCAACACTTCACACTCTTAGCCACAGCACACACACACACACACACACACACACACACACAGGCTCTTACTCACACTGACATGCTGAACACACACACACACACACGCACGCACACAGGGTCTTACCCACACTGATATGCTGAACACACACACACACACACACACACACAATACGGGTTTGCCCCTCTACCTCTCACTGTGCATCACCTACAGCACCATGTGCAATATCTACCATGTGCAATATTATTATTATTATTATTATTATTATTCACAGCCTCTGCACATCCTACTATCTAGTATTTATTATGCCCTTGTATATTATTATACTTACTATTATTATTATTATTATTGTATATGCTTCCATCTTGCTCCTCTGAGGCCTTGCTGTCGTACAGGCAGCTGCTCAACGACAAGTCTTGATCCAAACCACACACACACACACATGCGCTACAGTTACACATACATCTAGACCATACACACAGATGCACTGTATGCATGCGCACTCACACACACACACTATACACACACACACACAGACACACTATACACACTATACACACACACTACACACACACATACACACAGAGGCAGCTGTCCAGTTCTCTTGTCATGAACCGCAGTAATGATCTCACACACAGATTGGGCCGTATGCAGTATGCTGTCACACACACACACACACAGATTGGGCCGTATGCAGTATGCTGTCACACACACACACACACAGATTGGGCCATATGCAGTATGCTGTCACACACACACACACACACACACAGATTGGGCCGTATGCTGTCACACACACACACACACAAACACAGATTGGGCCGTATGCAGTGTGCTGTCCAGGCCTTCTGACTGCTGTAACCCCCCCCCCACAGCTCCATGTCCACAGTGACATCATCACATCCTCACTGCACTATTACACTGCACTATTACACTGCACTTTACTAGTAACCTCCCCATGTAATGGGTGTCACATAATGTGTCATATAATGTGTCATATAATGTGTCATATAATGTCTGTGTTGCTTGTACACTGTACGTGATATATTGTATCCTGTTGTTTTTAATAGGACTGTACGTTAATATTATTATTTACTTATTTACTTACTTAGTTTTATTCTATTTATGTACTTTGGCCTACTTCTGTTGTATGAAATGTGCTATATAAATAAAGTAAACTTTGTACATATATTACACTATCATCTCTTTTGTCTGTTCTAGTAGTAACTAAGCGACATTCATAACAAATTCCTTGTGTCAACATGGCCAATAAAATCTCGTGCTAATACATTAAATTAGTAAATGACTTTGTGGAACACCACTATAAATTAAGTGTGCCTAATTGATTCATATTTATTGATTTTCCAGTGGATAGCACACCATATCAAGGCTGTGAAGGTGCCTTAGACAACACGTGATGGCAGTGTGTGTGTGTGTGTGTGGCAGTGGTCTTTTGTTTCTTGAGTCCTGATAAAGTCTCACACCATCTTGCAGTTTATCTCTTCAGAACACCAGTGATGTGAAATAGTTAAATCAGAACATGAAATAAAGGCACGCTAGACTGCACTGTGTAGATGCACCTGACGTCCCTCCGTGTGTCAGATGTACTTCACGTACTTTACTGTCAGGTGTACTCCATGTGTACTTGTCTTGTCATGTATATTATGTCCCACTTGTATATTATGTACATGGGTGCGTATATTGTTGTCTCTACTGTACAGTGTGTCTATAGGCCTATGTTTCTATCTGTCTAGTGAATGTATACTACTACATGTCATGCTCAGGGTACCTCAGTATGCATATGTGTGTGTGTGTGTGTAGGGACGGCGCCACGCTCAGGTTACTGTGTGTGTGTGTGGGGGGGGTGTGTGTGTTACTCTGTGTGTGTGTGTTCTGTTCACACACTCTGAGTGAAAGTGATTCCCATTTGTCAGACTGTGATCTCACAGCACACCACCGTGCACATAATAAACTTTATTTGAAGAATGGCAGCCTGTGTCTGCGAGTCTTGTGTTGTAGAGGCAGCCCAGGGCAGGCGGGATATTAAGCCAACCCGTCCCTGCGTGGCTCATCTGACACCATGGCTTACGTGTGCGCCACCGCCCCTTCATCCACAGACGTGTACCCTTCCTTCAACACCTAACAGCGCTTGGGTGTGTCCGTTACCTCTGGCACAGTAACCGGGCAGGAGAACAGTGCTTTAAGACGACATTTCAGCAGCTTCCCAGACGTTAGCGCAGCATTATTCGTGGTTCGTTTTGGACACTCGTCAGTTTTTCTTTCTGAACATTACAAATAAGGCTTCTCACACACATTCCTGCCGGCTAGTTCTCACCTGGGCAGCCAGTTCACGTGCTCTCGCAATTCATTTCCGTAATATCAACTGTGTAGCCAGCTAGTTAGCTAGCTAGTTAGCTATTGCCAGCAATATCTCGCCCTAACCATTATGTATTTAAATTAGGCCGTGTTTGCTGGGGAGGAATGAGAAGATCTGACTATGAGAAATGTATCCCCCAAACCTAGATACATTTTTCGGAAAATGCACGTCCTGAGTTGTGATGACATTTGCTCTGTTTTAGCAAGCCAACCGGAACATTCAACTCAAATAGTTAAGTCAAGGCTATCTCGTCGCCTACGCTCATCCTGTGCCCTGATTGGTCCTTTGGCTGGCTGCTCGCCTGTGGTTGGTCAATACCAAGACCTTAGGGCGGGGTCGTGGCCAACGAGGGATAGTAGTGATGCGGTAGGCGGAGCGTGCAGCGTGTTTCCGGTAAGAACGGGCCAAGAGACAACAGTAACATTAAAACCATAGACTGGAAAATTGAACTATTTCTTACCGTCTTTTTGTTCACCGGTTTTTGAAGTTGACGACCCAGCAGCTCTACAGGCGGAAATAAGCAGAGCGGTGGGTTTAACGGTCGCATTTAAGACGGCAATGGAAGCCGAGTTTCGAGAAATCGATGAATCCGGGAATTGGAACGCCATTTACCAGGTAGGTAACGTTACTGCTGGCTGAAGTAAGGTGGTGCATTAAGGAAGGTAACTTGGCTAACAACTTTCACACAGCCCGACAACACACAAGCGACACACACACGCTGCCTTGGAAACAGACATGCCCAAAGTATTTTGTCAACACCATATCGATTTATTGATGTGTACCAAAATAGTCAGGCTACCTAGTTACTGCCTTTGTCAGTTTGGTAACTCCATCAGCCGTGATGAAGGAGGAGATGCTATCCTGTTAGCATAGTCACCCGTGAAGACGGAACTGAGTGGGAGAATGGTGATGTGGTGATTTGGTGCTGAACCCGAGGCAGCATCGTAGATGGGCCACTCGCTGGTGGTGGTGGCGAAGGGTCGCTGGTGTGTGCACCAGTACGCGGAAACCAGACTGCGAAGTTGGTCGTCTGCGCTGCTGCCTCTGTCACTACCATTTCCCCCTGTCAGTCACACTGCCTGGAAGTGGCACTCCGTTGGCCCCCGTAAACCACTTAGTTAGTGTGTGTGTGTGTGTTAGTTTGCCATCAGGTGTAACGAGCAACGCAAGGGCAGAACAGTCACGAGTTCAGACTGTACAGGAGTAGTTGTGTGTGTGTGTGTGTGTGTGTGTGTGTGTGTGTGTGTGTGTGTGTGTGTGTGTGTGTTGCTGTCAGTCTTGACTGCTTGTGCTTACCGGCATGAGTTAGCCAGCTAGCTGAGTGACATGCTGATGAGATCTCAGCATCTCTGAGACTTATGCTAGTCACTGGCAGCACTGGCCCGCTTGTCACCTCTGCTGGAGCTGAGGGACACACACACACGCACACACACACACACTGAGGACGAACTGAGAGCCCTGCTCCGCCACAGTGTGTGTGTGAGAAGGACCTCCCTCCCTCCCCTCCCCTCTCCACTTCCTCACCCCCGTCCCTCATGCAAATGTTTTTGGTTTCAGAGTAAAATGCTAGTCTGCAGTCTCTCAGGACGCGGGCAGAGGAACTCTCACGCTCGTGTGTGTGTGTGTGTGTGTGTGTGTGTGTGTTACAGGAGATCAGGCAGCAGTCTAGTGAGCTGCCGTGCCGTGTGGCCAAACTCCAGGAGAACAAGAGCCGCAACCGCTACAGAGATGTCAGCCCCTGTGAGTACACACACACACACACACACACACACACACACAAACATCAGCCCTTGTGAGTACAGCCATTGCCATTACCATGGTTGCGGTGTATTGACACACACACACACACACCAGCCCTTGTGAGTACCGCCATCACTATGGTTACGGTGTATTCACACACACGCATGGTAGCCCCTGTGTATTCACACACACACACACACACACACACACACAGACACACACACACACACCAGCCTCTGTGAGTACCACCATCACGATCACAATCACCATCATGATTACAGCGTATGGAGACATACATGTCAGCTCGTGGGCATATCACCATCATCGCCATGGTGATCTTGTGCTCACACAGGCAGACAGACACACACACACACACACACTGACAGATATTACCACCATCACACCTTGTATCCTAGGATGGTCCCAGTAGCCTCACCACTCAGCTGCTCTGTGTGTGTGTGTGTGTGTGTCAGGGATGGAAATTAACCACCCGCCACCCGCCAAATGCGGGTAAATATGAGTGTTGGCGGGTGAGTTTTGCCATTTTACCCGCCACTGTGGCGGATGTGAAATGCATTCAGCCAAGTTCGATATAGTCTATGAATATGAATGCACTTCCTCACGCATGTTGTAGCGTAGCTGTCAGTTAGTAGACAGCGCAGGTGTGTATAAGTTTACTATTTATTGATTAGCAACACTCACGGAGCGTTTCTTGGGATCCAGCACAGGCGCGCGTGGTTATTTCAAATATGATCTAGACAACTTTCTGTTCACCATTTCGAGGTAGGCTAATGAAAGCTCAGTCATGATGATTACAGCCTAACTGTCCAAACAAGAATGCATCAGTATATTGCCTTCTCACGTTGATGATATGCCATATGCGCACAAGTTCATTCCAAAAACTAACCTGTGATTTTAACATAACCTATTAATAGCGCCAACAAAACCGATTTCAGAACCCAAACAAAAAAACGTACCTTGCAAGCCACATCTCTTGCACAGTCTAATAAAGACTCTTCTCAAGGTGTTTTGGAATATTTATTAATTCCATAGAAAATATAATCAAATGTATCCACATCTGCACTAGCCCTTCGATTTCCTAGCATCCTGCATAGAAACGAAGTTCCAACATAACTTTCTTTCACGTTAGGATCATAAGGAGAAATTTAAAGTGACAGGCGCCTAATTAGACCTTAGCCTACAAACATCAAATACAACATACTGTAATTGCATTATTTTTAAGTGATATCCTAAATAACAGTTTACTTTTAAAAATTGTAACATAGCCTATGTAAAGCATGGGTTTTCTTTCCACTGTCCTTTCACTTAGAAGGATAACATTAAGCTATCTAACAACCTGTTAAAATGCAGCAGAATGCAGAAAATTACCTTTAATTTACACTTTGACTGCCCACCAAAACACTGTTACTATCAGCACAGAAAAAAAGTGCTGGAGCATAATGTGGACATGATGCCCCCTTCACATTCATGACTGCCCCCTTATATATGTCTGCCTAGAACCGGCCCTGGGTGTTATACTTGACATTAAAATGTGTGGAAGGGTTGAATATATAAAGTGGCTGGTAAAAATGTTGAGTGGCTGGTAGATTTTAGAATCTACCTGCCACAGTGGCAGGTGAACAAAAAAGTTAATTTCCATCCCTGGTGTGTGTGTGTGTGTGTGTGTGTGTTTGTGTTTCCAGGTGCGTGTGTACCTGTCTGTAGATGGATAGATAGATAGATAGATATATGTACTGTATTGGTGTGTGTGTGTGTGTGTGTGTGTGTATACACACGTGTGTGTGACAGTCGTGGATGTGTGTGAGGTGGTGTGCTGTGAGGAGCTCCAGGAAGTGTGTGTGCTGTTGTCTAGACGACCAGTACTGTGTCAGAGAAGCCCCTCACCTGGGCCAGTAGGGAGGTGTAGAGGAGGTGTAGTCAGACATCAGTAGGGAGGTGTAGAGGAGGTGTAGTCAGACATCTGGGCCAGCAGGGAGGTGTAGGATAGGGGCCGTCACACCAGTAGGGAGGTGTAGAGGAGGAGCAGACATCAGTAGGGAGGTGTAGAGGAGGAGCAGACATCAGTAGGGAGGTGTAGGGAGGAGCAGTCACACATCAGTAGGGAGGTGTAGGATAGGGGCAGACACATCAGTAGGGAGGAGCAGACACACATCAGTAGGGAGGTGTAGAGGAGGAGCAGACACACCTCTGGGCCAGTAGGGAGGTGTAGGGAGGTGGAGACACACATCAGTATGGAGGTGTGAAATATGTGTGTTAAGAGAATAGAGCAGCCGGGCATCAGTTAGCGTGCAATAAGAGCCTAGCGCAGCAGGGCATTGGGTTAGCGTGTGCTAACAGCCGAGAGCTCAACTAGCATGTGCTAAGTGGCTAGCGCAGCAGGGCATTGGGTTAGCGTGTGCTAACAGCCGAGAGCTCAACTAGCATGTGCTAAGTGGCTAGCGCAGCAGGGCATGGGTTAGGGTGTGCTAACAGCCGAGAGCTCAACTAGCATGTGCTAAGTGGCTAGCGCAGCAGGGCATGGGTTAGGGTGTGCTAACAGCCGAGAGCTCAACTAGCATGTGCTAAGTGGCTAGCGCAGCAGGGCATGGGTTAGGGTGTGCTAACAGCCGAGAGCTCAACTAGCATGTGCTAAGTGGCTAGCGCTACCAGGCATGAGTTAGTGTGCAGTGAGAGCCTAGCACAGCAGGGCCTCAGTTAGCGTGTGCTAAGACAGTAGAGCTCAGTTAGTTAGCGTGTGCTAAGAGTGTAGAGCTCAGTTAGTTAGCGTGTGCTAAGAGAGTAGAGCTCAGCTACTGTGTTAAGAGAGTAGAGCTGAGTTAGCGTGCTAAGAGAATAGAGTTCCGTTAGCGTGCTAAGAGAGTACAGCTCAGTTAGTTAGCGTGTGCTAAGAGAATAGAGCTCAGTTAGTTAGCGTGCTAAGAGAGTAGAGCTCCGTTAGCGTGCTAAGAGAGTAGAGCTGAGCTAGCATGTGCTAAGATAATAGAGCCGAGTTAGCGTGCTAAGAGAGTAGAGCTGAATTAGAGCGTGCTAAGAGAGTAGAGCTCCGTTAGCGTGTGCTAAGAGAATGGACCGCAGTTGGCGTGTACTAAGAGAGTACAGCTCAGTTAGCGTGTGCTAAGAGAGTACAGCTCAGTTAGCGTGTGCTAAGAGAGTACAGCTCAGTTAGCGTGTGCTAAGAGAATGGACCGCAGTTAGCGTGTGCTAAGAGAGTACAGCTCAGTTAGTGTGTGCTAAGAGAATAGAGTTTGTTAGCGTGCTAAGAGAGTAGAGCTGAGTTAGCGTGCTAAGAGAGTAGAGCTGAGTTAGTTAGCATGCTAAGAGCTGAGTTAGCGTGTGCACAGCAGGGCTTCTCTGTTTCTGTTGCTCACTTCTCTCATCCTTCCGCCACAGTGCGCAACATGTTGTGGTTTCCTTTAATGTACTCTTTAACCACAGAGGCCCAATAGAGTAAGAGAGTGTCTGTGTGTGTCCATCTGTGTGTGTGTGCGTGTGTGTGTGTGTCTGTCTGTCCGAGCCTGTGTGTGTGTGTTTCTGAGCCTGTGTGTGTTTGTCTGAGGTGTAGCAGTATAGAGAACCAGAATAGTGTGTGTGTGGGGCTCAAGTTGGTCGTTATACTGTTGAATTTTGACCTTCTCCGTCTTTGTCTGTGTGTGTGTGTGTGTGTGTGTGTGTGTGTGTGTGTGTGTGTGTGTGAATTTTGAACTTCTCTGTCTTTGTCTCTCTCTCTCTCTGTTCCCCATCTCTATTTCCATCTATCTGTGTGTGTGTGTGTGTGTGTGTGTGTGTGTGTAGTTGACCACAGCAGGATCCGCCTGCAGCAGGGCTCCAATGACTACATCAACGCCAGTCTCATCTCTATGGAGGAGGCCCAGAGAAGCTACATCCTAACTCAGGTGTGTGTGTGTGTGTGTGTGTGTGTGTGTGTGTGTGTGTGTGTGTTCAACGCCAGTCTCATCTCCATGGAGGAGGCCCAGAGAAGCTACATCCTAACTCAGGTGTGTGTGTGTGTGTGTGTGTGTGTGTGTGTGTGTGTGTGTTCAACGCCAGTCTCATCTCCATGGAGGAGGCCCAGAGAAGCTACATCCTAACTTAGGTGTGTGTGTGTGTGTGTGTGTGTGTGTGTGTTCAACGCCAGTCTCATCTCCATGGAGGAGGCCCAGAGAAGCTACATCCTAACTCAGGTGTGTGTGTGTGTGTGTGTGTGTGTGTGTGTGTGTGTTCAACGCCAGTCTCATCTCCATGGAGGAGGCCCAGAGAAGCTACATCCTAACTCAGGTGTGTGTGTGTGTGTGTGTGTGTGTTCAATGCCAGTCTCATCTCCATGGTGGAGGCCCAGAGAAGCTACATCCTAACTCAGGTGTGTGTGTGTGTGTGTGTGTGTGTGTGTGTTCAACGCCAGTCTCATCTCCATGGAGGAGGCCCAGAGAAGCTACATCCTAACTTAGGTGTGTGTGTGTGTGTGTGTGTGTGTGTGTGTGTGTGTGTTCAACGCCAGTCTCATCTCCATGGAGGAGGCCCAGAGAAGCTACATCCTAACTCAGGTGTGTGTGTGTGTGTGTGTGTGTGTGTGTGTGTGTGTGTGTGTGTGTGTGTGTGTGTTCAACGCCAGTCT
>CM059270.1:32560357-32565357 GCA_030347295.1 Setipinna tenuifilis | reverse complement strand
CACCCCCGACGGCCCCCCCACCCCCTCCCCCGCCCCCGCCTGGAGCCCCCTACTGGCCAACCTTTGCCTGTGCACCGCCCTCGCCCTGGGAGCCTACGTCTGCTACCGCACATGGGTGCAGTGATACCTCTCTTTCTTTCTCTTTTCTCTTCTTTTCCTCTCCTCTATTCCTCTCTTCTCTTCCTCTCTCTACCTCTCTCTCTCTCTCCTCCTCTCTTCCTCTCTTTCTCTCTCTCTCTCTCTCTATCCCCCTCTCTTGCCCTGGGGGCCTACGTCTGCTACCGCACATGGGTGCAGTGATACCTGTCCTCTCTCTCTTCTCTCTCTCCTTCTCTCTCTCTCTCTATCTCTCCTCCTCCTCTCTCTATCTCTCCTCCTCCTCTCTCTCTCTCTCCTCCTCCTCTCTCTCTCCTCCTCCTCTCTCTCTCTCTCTCCCCTCCTCCTCTCTTTCTCTCTCTCTCTCCTCCTCTCTCTCCCTATCTTCCTCTCTCTCTCTCTCTCTCTCTCTCTCTCTGTGGGTCTGTATTGGGGTCACACACAATAATGCATTTCTTCTGTTTTTTTTTTTTTTTTTCCTTTTCTTGCTCCAAAAAGTGTGTGCCCCCTTCTCCATGATGTGTGTGCGCACACACACACACACACACACACCACACACACACCACACACACACACACACCACCTACATGCCTCCCATCCAACATGCGTATGCGTACACACACACACACACACACACACACACACGGTGTGTTCAGTCTCTCTCAGGGCCCTTATGTTCAGGTGTCTTAATACATCAGAGTAGCTCAGCACCCGCTCTACACGAGCTGCAGTAAGGGAAGCGTGTGTGTGTGTGTGTGTGTGTGTGTGTGTGTGTGTGTGTGTGTGTGTGAGAGAGAGAGAGAGAGGCAGGGGACACGCACATAAGGAAAGAGTGTATGTGTGTGTACTGTAGTATCGGCTTCATCATCAGACCACTGACCACCCCCCCCCACACACACACACACACACACCATAAATTGCCTCAGGCAACCAT
The DNA here is from genome assembly GCA_030347295.1 of Setipinna tenuifilis. Lineage (NCBI taxonomy): Eukaryota > Metazoa > Chordata > Actinopteri > Clupeiformes > Engraulidae > Setipinna > Setipinna tenuifilis. The sequence goes on along the minus strand of CM059270.1, from coordinate 32,564,327 downwards.
AACAGAGATGGGGATGAACGTGTGTGTGTGTGTGTGTGTGTGTGTGTGTGTGTGTGTGTGAGAGGGTGAGCAGATACACTTGTACTCCACTGGCCTGTGTGTGTGTGCGTGCGCTACGTGTGTGTGTGTGTGTGTGCGTGCGTGCGTGTGTACATACGCATGTGTGTGTGTGAGGGGGAGAGGAACAGAGGGATGAAGAGAGGAGAAGAAGGCAGCAGAGAGAGAGAACAAGAGAGAGACGAACAGAAAGGGAGAGAGAGAGGTGGACATGGAGAGGGAAAGCTGAAAGTTGACAGAGGTAGGGGCTACTGTGTGTGTGTGTGTGTGTGTGTGTGTGCGTGTGTGTGCGCGTGCGTGCGTGTGAGTTACTTGCTGTTAGGGTTGTAAAACCAGGGATCTTAAAAATACACACACACACACACACACACACACACACACACACACACAGTGAAGACCAAGAAGCTTCACACATACAAGTTGGTTATAAGGACATAGTTCACTCTTTGCGTTCAGCCTTGTAAAGTGTGCGTGTGCGTGTGTGTGTGTTTGTGTGTCTGGGTTGGATGACTGAGGGACACTCTGGATGTGTGTGTGTGTGTGTGTGGGAGGGATGTATGGGATGTGTGAGTGCCCAGCCCTCCTAGCCCACCAGGTGTGTGTGTGTGTGTGTGTGTGTGTGTGTATATATATAGAGGGGGTCACCAGGTGTGTGTGTGTATAGAGGGGGTCACCAGGTGTGTGTGTGTGTATAGAGGGGGTCACCAGGTGTGTGTGTGTGTAGAGGGGGCCACAAAACGCACAAAATTACCAGCTCAGCCAATGAGGACACAGCACCACAGGCCCCTCCCTCCTGACTCAGCCAATGAGGGTTCAGCACCACAGGCCCCTCCCTCCTGGCTTGGCCAATGGGCATGTGATGAGTCTGGCTGGCTCCTCCAGTCTCTGCTATCCATCCAGGTGTGTGTGTGTGTGTGTGTGTGTGTGTGTGTGTGTGGGGGGGGGGGGGGGGGGGGGGGCAGCAGTACGGCAGGCAGACGGGGCCAAAAGACCAAAACGCAAGACACCAGCAGGCGCTGTTTGGTATTGTGCCGCCACTGGGCCGCCACTGGGCCGGCACCGGCTGGTTCTGGAGACACTGCAGCTCCTCTCCTCCTCCTCTCCTCCTCCTCTCCTCCTCTCCTCTCCTCCTCTCCTCCTCTCCTCCTCTCCTCTCCACTTCCCATCCGCAGCCTGGCTCTTCCTCTCCTCCTCTCCTCCTCTCCTCTCCTCCTCTCCTCTCCTCTCCTCCTCTCGGGCAGAACCACGGCCAACAACAGCACCATGTGGTCCAGTGGACTTATGTGGGGGGGGGGCCGGACCGAACCACTCAGGCCCGGGTGGTGTGCGTACACACACACACACACACACACACACACACACACACACACACACACACATTTACTTTCCCTTTACACACAGGCAGACACTCTCCATACAACACACACATCCCACCACACCCACACACACGCACACACACCCTCTTTTTGTGTCCAGTAAGGGTAAACTCTGAGTGAGTCTTGCTTAGCTTGTGCTGTCAGCAAATCAGCCAAGTGTGTGTGTTGGTAAGCCCGCCCTGTGTGTGTGTGTGTGTGTGGGCGTGTGGGGGGGGGGGGGGGGGGGCATCCCTGAGTTGGTGCTGTATTTGAATGTCAAAGCTGCCATCAGTCCCATTCCCAAGACTGGCCACGGCACAGGCACACGTCAACTGCCCCACCCAACATGGCCGCCGACGCCCCCCTCCCCCCCGGCAACTTCCCAGGCGCCTCACCCAACATGGCCGCCCCTCAGGAACACTGCCCAGGCGCCTCACCCAACATGGCTGCCTCTCAGGGCTGTCCCCAGGCGCCTCACCCAACATGGCTGCCACTCAGGGCTGTCCCCAGGCGCCTCACCCAACATGGCTGCCGGTGTGGTGTGGTGTGGTGTGTGCTGGTGCCACTTTCCATCTGGACTGGAGACATCAGCGTGAACCCCCTCCGTACGGCCCGTGGCTACCCCCCTCCCCCTCCCCCTCGTGGCTGGACCCGTGTAGAATGTATTAAGCCCCGCCCTCCCCACAGACCTATGGACAGGCTCCTCCTCCTACTGCAGCGGGGTGTGTGTGTGTGTGTGTGTCTGTGTGCGCGTGCGTGCCTGTGTGTGTGTGTGCCGGCTCTCGAATGTGTTCCTTTCTCATGTTTGTTTTTAAGTCGGGCGCGTGGGTGGACAGACCCCCACAGATGGGCGGGTCCTTCCGCGGGAGCCTCCTTGGCCGCAGGGATTCCTTCCTGTCTGACCTTCACATGAGCTCACCAACCGTTTTTATCATTTTATTTTTTTATTCATCATTACCCATCCTCATATTCCTTTCTTTTTTAAAAAAAATTGTAAAATAAAAATGAAATAAAAAACTACTGCTTTGTTCTAGCTGGATCTAACTGAGGCGTGTTGGAGATGTTTATTTTCAGGTAGACCTCTGAGCAAGGGCCGTCAGAATAAAGGCTTACACTCGACCTCTCACGCAGTGTGTGTGTGTGTGTCTTTCTCATGTTCTTGTGTGACCACACACACACACACACACACAGGTGTAAAGGCTTACACTCAAGCTGTCACACAGTGTTTCTTTCCTATGCTCTACTGTAACCACACACACACACACAGGCTTACACTCGGGCAGTCCCAGTTTTCCGCTACTGCCCAAAGTGCTCAGGACAGGATAGAGGAGAGCAGAGTAATGGCGCAGACTTACTGTAAAACAGCTTTACCAGAGTGGTAATAGCACAGGTGTGTGTGTGTGTGTGTGTATGCACTTTAATAGAGTGGTAATAGCACAGGTGTGTGTGTGTGTGTGTGTGTGTGTGTGTGTGTGGTAATAGCACAGGTATATGCCGTGTGTGTGTGTGTGTGTGGTAATAGCGCAGGTATATGCCGTGTGTGTACAGTGCCTGTGGCTGTAGCCGTGATGTAGTCTAACAGGTAAGCACTGTATGTCTAGAGCTTTATAAAGAAGCTCATGCAACACATCTTTGCTGTGTGTGTGTGTGTGTACAGTGTCCGGCTTTAACCATATATTCAGCTCAGGGAATATATATATATATGTATATGGACACACACACAAACACAGGTGTGAATATATATGGACAAATAACAGCGGGAATGCAATGGACTATTGGAGAACCACGTTTAAAGGGATTGTAATTGAGAACCGCGTTTAAAAAGACTAATTGAGAACCATGTTTAGAAAGACTAAATGAGAGCTGTCCCTTTAAAGGAATTCTAAATGAGAGCCGTCCCTTCAAAGGGATGTTAATTGAGAGCTGTGTATTTAAGGTGTAATTGAGAGCTGTGTATTTAAGGTGTAATTGAGAGCTGTGTATTTAAAAGACTAATTGAGAACCATCCCTTTAAAGGGATTTTAATTGAGGGCCGTGCATTTTAAAAGACTAATTGAGAGCTGTGTATTTAAGGTGTAATTGAGTACTGTGCCTTTAAAGGCTTTGGGGTTTTAAATTTTTCCATTTCAAATCTGGCAACAATCATCAAAGTTAGTCACAGTCTACACACACACACACCCCTGTCAGCTGGAGTCCAGAGGGGCGTGTGTGTGTGTGTGTGTGTCTGTGTTGTGACTCAGGGCTGCTGTGGTTGTGTGGGTCGACCCCGGGGCAGGTCTGTGTGTGTGTGTGTGTGTGTGTGTGTGTGTGTGTGTGTGTGTGTGTGTGTGTGAGTGTGTGGTTGTGTGGGTCGGCCCCGGGGCAGGTCTGGGCCTGTGCTGGGGACGGTGCGGCCCGGTGCCGGCGTGGGTGTGTGTGTGAGTGTGTGTGTGTGTGTGCGTGCTCGTGTGCTCGTGTGTGTGTGTGTGTGTGTGTGAGTCAGAGCAGCAGGAGCCGCTTCTCTGGAAGAGCGCTGACGACCGTGGACATCCCACATCCAGGAATCCCGACCAGCACTC
>CM059270.1:32525357-32527857 GCA_030347295.1 Setipinna tenuifilis | reverse complement strand
CCTCAAACACACACACACACACACACACACACACACACACCACCCATCACTAAAGATTTCACACACTCCTCAAACACACACACACACACACACACCGCCATCAGAGTACCTCAACACAGACAGTCAGTAGGGTTTCATATGGCCGTGTTCATCCTGCACACAGGTGCACTGACAGGTGTAGTTTGGGGCGTGTTCATCCTGACAGAGACACAAAGAGAGGGGTAGTTTGGGCGTGTTCAGTCTGACACAGAGACGCTGAGAGGTGTAGTTTGGGGCGTGTTCGCCTTGCTCACAGGTGAACAGAGACACAAAGAGTGGTGTAGTTTGGGCGTGTTCAGTTTGACACAGGTACACTGACAGGTGTAGTTTGGGCGTGTTCGTCCTTACAGAGACATTGAGAGGTGTAGTTTGGGCGTGTTCATCTTCACAGAAAGACACTGACAGGTGTAGTTTGGGCGTGTTCAGTCTGACGCATGTTGCCATGGTAGTGAAGCAGCAGTGAAAGATGGCTTCTCCGTTGCTATGGGATACGCCAACCACTTCAGTACCGCTCTTCTTTACCTCTTTATTTCTGTCCTCTTCTGCGCTCACACACACACACACACACACACACACGCACACACACACTCTTTACCTCTTTATTTCTGTCTTCTTCTGCGCTCCCTCACACACACACACACACACACACACACACACACACACACACACTCTTCACCTCTTTATTTCTGTCTTCTTCTGCGCTCCCTCACACACACACACACACACACACACACACACACACACGCACACACACACACACACACACACGCACACTCCTTTATTCGTTATTTTCTTTCATGTCTTGTCTTCCTCCTGCCCTCCTGGTTAATTCTCTGATGTCGTGTGCGTGACTAAAGCTGCTCTCTTTCTCACGTCTCTCTTTTCTTTTCTTACGCTATCTCCTCTCCTCTCCTCTCCTCTTCTCTCCTCTCCTCTCATCTTCTCCTCTCTCCTCTTCTCTTCTCTCCTCTTCTCCTCTTCTCTTCTCTCCTCTTCTCCTCTCCTCTTCTCTCCTCTCCTCTCCTCTCCTCTTCTCTTCTCCTCTTCTCTCCTCTCTCCTCTCTTCTCTTCTCCTCTTCTCTTCTCTCCTCTCCTCTTCTCTTCTCTCTTCTCTCCTCTTCTCTTCTCCTCCTCTCTTCTCCTCTTCTCTCCTCTTCTCTTCTCTCCTCTTCTCCTCTCCTCTTCTCCTCTCTCCTCTCCTCTCCTCTTCTCTTCTCTCCTCTTCTCCTCTCCTCTTCTCTCCTCTTCTCTTCTCTCCTCTTCTCCTCTCCTCTTCTCTCCTCTTCTCTTTTCTCCTCTTCTCCTCTCCTCTTCTCTCCTCTCTCCTCTCTTCTCTTCTCCTCTTCTCTTCTCTCCTCTCCTCTTCTCCTCTCTCCTCTTCTCCTCTCTCCTCTTCTCTCCTCTCCTCTCTCCTCTTCTCCTCTCTCCTCTTCTCTTCTCTCCTCTTCTCCTCTTCTCTTCTCTCTTTTCTCCTCTTCTCTTCTCTCCTCTCCTCTTCTCCTCTCTCCTCTTCTCTCCTCTCTCCTCTCTTCTCTTCTCCTCTTCTCTTCTCTCCTCTCCTCTTCTCTTCTCTCTTCTCTTCTCTCCTTTCTCACGTCTCTCTCTTTCTTACGCTATCTTCTCTCCTCTCCTCTTCTCCTCTCTCCTCTTCTCCTCTCTTCTCTTCTCCTCCTCTCTTCTTCTCTTCTCCTTCTCTCCTCTTCTATTCTCTTCTCTTCTCTCCTTTCTCACCGTCTCTCTTTTCTTACGCCTCTTTATTTGTGACGCTATCTTCTCTTCTCTCTCCCCCTCTCTTCTCCTCTCTTCTCTTTTATTCGTTTAGGGTTTTTCTTTTCTTCTGTTTTTATTTTCACCCAGGGTTCCACTTCTGCACAGACACAGGCTGATGCAACTCTGCAGGAGTTTGTGTGTGTGTGTGTGTATGTGCGCGCGCATATGTGTGTGTGTGTGTGTGTGTGTGTGTGTGTGTGTTTGTGTGTGTGTATGTGCGCGCCCATATGTGTGTGTGTGTGCGTTTGAGTGTATCTGTGTGTGTGTGTATGTGCGTGCGCATATGTGTGTGTGTGTGTGTGTGTACGTTTGAGTGTATGTGTGTGTGTGTGTGTGTGTGTGTGTGTGTGTGAGAGAGAGAGAGAGTTTGATTGAGATAGAGACTGTGTGTGAGAGCATGTTTGTGTGTGTATGTGAGAGAGACAGAGAGAGAGAAAGAAAGAGAGAGAGAGTGAGTATGTGTGTGTGTGTGTGTGTATGTGTGTGTGTGAGGCGAGAGGTAAGTGAGCAGTCGTGCAGTTTCACCTGCTAGAACACACACATCACACACACACTTCATACACACACTTCATACACACACTTCACACACAGAGCCTCAGGAGCAGTGAACCTTCCTTCAGGCACACACACACATTTACAAATGCACACACACTATCCTCAGATACACATATTCTCAGACTCACTCATTCAC
>CM059270.1:32512857-32515357 GCA_030347295.1 Setipinna tenuifilis | reverse complement strand
TTCAGGAGGCTGAAGTGTTGTACACATGGTGTGTAATGTAACGTGTGTGTGTGTGTGTGTGTGTGTGTGTGTGTGTGTACACATGGTGTGTAATGTAGTGTGTGTGTGTGTACACATGGTGTGTAATGTAACGTGTGTGTGTGTGTGTGTGTACACATGGTGTGTAATGTAACGTGTGTGTGTGTACACATGGTGTGTAATGTAACGTGTGTGTGTGTGTGTGTGTGTGTGCACATAGTGTGTAATGTAATGTGTTGGCGTGAGAGGATTAGACGTCGTGTTGTGTGGTGCTGTGTGTTTGTGGCCATGACAGGGCTGTGTTGTGTGTGTTGTGTGTGTGTGTGTATGTGTGTGGCCATGACAGGGCTGTGCTGTGTGTGTGTGTGTGTGTGTGTGTGTGTGTGTGTGTGGCCATGACAGGGCTGTGCTGTGTTGTGCTGTGTGTGTGTGGCCATGACAGGGCTGTGTGCTGTGTTGTGTGTGTGTGTGTGTGTGTGTTGTGTGTTGTGTGTGTGTGTGTGTGGCCATGACAGGGCTGTCATTACAGTCTGTCGGCTGTGGAAACCGGCTGTGCAGCATTGCTTAAGAGGGAGCCATGTGGTGTGGTGGTTTATACACTCAGAGCAGTGTTGGGAGATGAACCTGTGTGTGTGTGTGTGTGTGTGTGTGTGTGTGCGACTCAGAGCAGTGTGGCCATGTGTGTGTGTGTGTGTGCTGTGGTGTGATGGTTTATACACTCCGACTCAGAGCAGTGTTGGGAGGTGAACCTGTGTACAGTGCTGTGCAGCATTACTTAAGAGGCCTCATATTAACCATCACAGTGTAGCCGTGTGTGTGTGTGTGTGTGTGTGTGTGTGTGTGTGTGTGTGTGTATATTAACCATCACAGTGTGCAGCATTGCTTAAGAGGTGAGCCATGTAGCCGTGTGTGTGTGTGTGTGTGTGTGTGTGTGTGTGTGTGTGTGTGTATATATATTAACCATCACAGTGTGCAGCATTGCTTAAGAGGTGAGCCATGTAGCCGTGTGGCCATGTGTGTGTGTGTGTGTGTGTGTGTATTAACCATCACAGTGTGCAGCATTGCTTAAGAGGTGAGCCGTGTGTGTGTGTGTGTGTGTGTGTGTGTGTGTGTGTGTGTGTGTGTGGTGTGATGGTTAATACACTCATACTCGGAGCAGCGCTGGGAGATGAACCCGCATACAGTGAGGAGAGAGGAGGGTGGTCACTCTGTGTGGAGGGTGCTGTGTGTCCCCTTTACGAGGGTGCTGGTCACTCTGTGATGCTGTGTCCACTCTGTGACCTGTGCCGTCCTAAGGCAAAGTGAAGTACATTACACTACATTACATTACACTTAGCAGACACACACACACACATACATACATTACATTACACTTAGCAGACACACACACACACACACACACACACACACACACACTCACACACATACATTACATTACACTTAGCAGACACTTTTATCCAAAGCAACTTACAAAAGGAGGACAAAATAAGCTAACAGAGGTGTAGAGGAACACAGTAAACAAACATACACACAAGGAGACGCATGTGCCTTGTGTCTCGGAGCAGGGACACGTCAGACACACACACACAGACTTATACAAGCACGAGGCACCTAGGCAAAGAGTTGGTTAGTAGTAGTAACTGTAACTGTGTGAACATTAAAACTGAGAAAAGATGCCTTTAAAGTGGCCACACTGCCCAGTCAAACATGCTGTAGGTGAAATAGTGGCGATGCTTTTATGTACTTTCTTCATCGTAGGAAGAAGCGAGAGATTTGGTAGCTTTCGTTAGGAGACGAACCTGCATACAGTGGAGCAGGGGGCTGGAGGGGGCTGTCCACTCTGTGATGTGGTGTCCTGTGGCCTGTTGTCCCCTCTGTAATATGGTGTCCAGCAGGGGCGAATCTAGACCATTTTTAGGGGTGCCAAGGCACCCCCGTGAAACTGCTCGGCACCCCCTGGCTCAGTGCAAAATGAATAATATATTATATATAATAATAGTGTTGTGTGATAAGCACTGGGGGCCGGGCACCCCTAAAGACCAGATGCTAAAATCGCCCCTGGTGTCCAGCCTGTAGTGTACTGCCCAGACTGTGGTGTGTTGTCCGCTCTGTGACGTGCTGTGGTGTCCTGTGGCCTTGTGTCAGCTCTGTGTCCAGTGGTCTGGTGTTTTGAGGCCTTGTGTGTTGTGTGTTGACCAGCCTGTGAGGTGGTGTCCACTCTGTGGCATATTGACCAGTGTGGGGTGTATTGCCCAGCCTGTGATGTGGTGCTCGTGGTCCACTCTGTGGTCTGTTGTCCAGAAGTCTAGTGTCCACTCTAATATGGTATCCAGCATGTTGTCCAGTGTGGGGTGTATTGTGTCCTGTAGTGTGTTGACCAGGCTGTGGCATGTTGACCAGTGTGTGTGTGTTGTGTCCTGTAGTGTGTTGACCAGTGTGTGTGTGTTGTGTCCTGTAGTGTGTTGACCAGTGTGGGGTGTGT
>CM059270.1:32492857-32497857 GCA_030347295.1 Setipinna tenuifilis | reverse complement strand
TAGTGCGGGCCAGCTAGGGCCCTGAGGCGAGGGGCTGAAGGGGTTAAACTCAGGAGACTCTGAATGCACATGCACTGATGTCCACCACAGCAAATCATCTGGCAACACAATATTATCTATGAGACCCTTCCCAATCTGGCAACACAATAATATCTATGGGACCCTTCCCAATCTGGCAACACAATAATATCTATGGGACCCTTCCCAATCTGGCAACACAATATCGTCTATGAACACTTCCAGTCTGAAGCCAGATATGTGATGTTTAGTGATGGGATCCCAGTGTGATGACCTTAGAATGGATGTTAAACAGATGCTTTAGCTAAAGCATCCCTGGTTTTGACCAGGACTCTGGCAGAAGACACGCTTGGTCTCAATGAGACCTTTTCTGGCTGAAAAATGTTAAATTAAGTGGGGAAAAAATCCCATCATCAGAGGTCAAAACTCGCCAGTGATCATTTGCCTTAAGATCAGTGAGTAATGACTAGGGATCAGAGTTTGCTTAAAGATCAGTGAATAATGATCAAGGATCACAGTTTGCCTAAACATTAATAATTAACGATCAAAATTTGCCTAAAGATCAGTGAATAATGATTAAGGATCGGTCCAGATGATCTGGGTGAAGGTCAGTGAGGAAGGGTCACATTAACCCTCTGGCGTGCCATGAAAGGGTTAAGTGTGTCTGCGTATGTTGGTGTTTGTGAGGCGGTGTTAGCGGCAGGGCGTGTGTTGGTGTTTGTGTTGGCGGCAGGGCTTTGGGTGGGACTTGTATTCCATGTAAGTGTTGGTCCCTCGTGCTTTAGTGCTAATGGAATATGCCAAACTTAGATTATGTTTAGAATTTACTATCAGCATAGGTCTGTGTCTGTGCCTCTCCTCCCCTCCTGAAGGGGTGGGGTTAAGATGGTCTCTCCTGAAGGGGTGGGTGTGGTTGAGATGGTCTCTCCCCTCCTAAAGGTGTGGAGTTGAGATGGTCTCTCCCCTTCCTGAAGGGGTGGGGTTAAGATGGTCTCTCCTAAAGGGATGGGGTTGGGTTGAGGCAGTCTCTCTTTCTGAAGGGTGGGGTTGAGATGGTCTCTCCTTCTGAAGGGGTGGGATTGAGATGGTCTCTACTTCTGAAGGAGTGAGGTTGAGATGGTCTCTGCCCTTCCTAAAAGGGTGGGGTTGGGATGGTCTCTCCTTCTGAAGGGGTGGGGTTGAGATGGTCTCTCCTTCTGAAGGGGTGGGGTGGGGTTGAGATGGTCTCGCCTTCTAAAGGGGTGGGGTGGGGTTGAGATGGTCTTGCCTTCTAAAGGGGTGGGGTTGAGGCAGTCTCTCCTTCTAAAAGAGGGGTGGGGTTGAGGCAGTCTTTCCTTGTGAAGGGGTGGAGTTGGGTTTGAGAGGGCTGGCTGTCCTGTAGGGGTGGGGTTGGGTTTGAGAGGGCTGGCTGTGCTGTAGGGGTGGGGTTGGGTTTGAGAGGGCTAGACAGTGTTGCTTAGTTATAGTAGGTGTTTGCTAGTCCTGGCAAGATTTTCAGCAGTTGTAGACGCGGTGTGATGGGTGGGTTAGTGATGAGTTAGTGATGGATGGATGGATAGTGCCTAGACTGCCTTTAGGCTGCTGTGTTTGAGCTCTTCTGTGGTTTATCTGGGTATTTGCTTGTGATAGTGCTGGGTTTGCAGGGGTGGGGGGGTGCAGTAGATAGTCCCATGAAGAGATCTGACTAAGACCCATTTGGACCCACGTTGGTTCTGGTCCAGGGCTGGGTGTTGCCTGGGACTGGGTGTGTTAGTATGGGACTAATGTTACAGTCAGGACTGGTGGGATCCACATGAGGAGGGTTCCACTGCATATTATTCTGTTACTATGAGGAGCGCCAAGGCCAAAGGGGTTAGCATTACTTAGCAACATGCTATGCTAACTAGTTAGCCCCGTTTTTATAGAGATGTATGTTACAGCACTCCAAACTGATCATTAAAATGAATATGGAGTAATTTAATGTTGAACATGAAGATAATGCTTCTAACACTTAAAATGGCTGTTTTTTCCCTATGACAGCCTTATGGTATTGGTAAACTGGGTTGGTGTCCGAAACTGTGGCTTTTCCCACAATTCGGAAGGGTTTTACTGAAGAGGAACAACTGTTTTTTTTTAGCTATGGTAAACTGAGATATCAAAAATAATGCCTTGATGCCTTTATGTTGTCTCCCACTGGGGAGTACTGTAATGTTGTACATATTATATTTATAATTGAACTAAATAAATAAATCATTATGACTACTTGTGACTCGCATGTTTTTTTGTATATGTATTTTCGTAATTTATGTGAACAAACAAACCTGTGAAACATTAAATATGTTACGCTGTCAACATACATTAGTAGACTAATATAAGTTTTAAGACACAGCAAACTTACAATGCCACATTAAACCCTGCCTTTGGGATCAATGGTTGTGTTTCCAGCAACCTATAGTGTGATGATGTTGTATTAAAAACAATAATCCGACTGTGTGTAGGTAAATTTTAAGCGAAGTTTCATTAAGTCATTTTTGGTTAATGATGTAAGCTGCACCCGCGCTGCATGGTAGCGTGCGCGCACCCACTGCACAGCGACAAGATGGCGGTCTCCGCCGGATCGGGTAAGTGAATTTCGTAATACGAACATTATCTTTCTAGTGCTGCACGCCTGTATCCCATTCATCTGATCTGTGGTATAACGCTTAGTTGTACCTTTCACATACAGGGTGTTTCTGATAACGCCTCTGAGAAGTAACAGCAATACCGTCAACAATACCGATGGTGTGTAACGTTGCCTAGCTAGGGATAGCCCGCTATCGTTAGGTTGGATTGCAGGGAAGCTAGCTTGTTGACTGCTGCCCTTTTTAGTACGCTATGAATGCCTTTGTTTGCTAGCTTGCTAGGTGACACTGGCATGTCAAAGTCGTGTCATGTATTCGTTTCCTTTCAGGTCCTATATGATGTTCGGGTTGTCTGCAAGCTGTGCTAAACAGCCAGGCGAAATAATGTGATTGTGTGGCTGTTATGCTAACCCATAACTCGGCGTCCCTTCCTGTAGCCTACCCACCACTAGCCACCAAGTGCCGCGTCACTCATCGCGCTTTGTTGTCATGTTAGCCTGCCAGTTCCCTGGCATGTCATGCTCCGTGCAGGGCGGGATGTGGTCCCCGGCGAAAGTAGTCGCCAGGGCTTTCTTTGGTACACCACACCACCATCACAGCGCCTTTATGCACCCAGATATGGCCATTCACCTGAAGTATGCTACAGACAGCACAACGACACAGCATAGCTAGCGGTGAAAGGTTAATGCCATCTGTCAAGTTTAGCTAGCTAGGCTACATGGCTAGCTACATCCTACATCCTCTTGGCTAAGCGGTGTCTGCATGAACCCAGCAGTGGGACTGCCGTGTGTGTCTTGACTACCTTAATTGTGGTGCACACACACACACACCCTGCCCGCTGTCAGCACATGTACATGTTTAAAAGCATCAGTGAGCACGACACGACCAGTGTGGGGCGAATATGAGTGGTGTTTGGCCCTGATGTTTTGTTGGTAAATAGATGGCGCCATGGCGCTGTGCTGTAGCCGGCTGTAGAGTGCTGCAGTAGATGTGACATTTGGCCGGTGCAGCCCGCTTGCTACATGCCTGTCCGGCAGTGTAAAGTGCCGCAGCTGGGCTTCTATGAATGCCGCTTTCAGGCGGACTAACCCGGCACAGCACAACACACAACACTGGGGCAGAGGATAGGTGTGTCCTTGGATACCACTAGCCGCCTCCAGGACAGACTCGGCCCACAGCCGTGCTGTGTGTGTGTGTGTGTGTGTGTGTGTGTGTGTGTGTGTGTGTGTGTGTGTGTGTGTGTGTGTGTGTTTCGGCTGAGGCTACTGCAGGCCCTGCTATCTCTCATCTGCTAAACTGCAACTGAACCGGTTTGGCTGCCGTTAGTATTCTGCTCGTGAGCTGCCTCCTAGGCGGGTCCCGGTGGACTAGACCGGTTTCTGTCTCTCCCGCCTCTCGCTCGGCTGGTTTTCGTCCTGCTCGCGTGGGGCTGCTCTGCTGTCTGTCACCGGGCAGGTTTGTGGCGGTGCGAGACAGGTCTCGTGAAAGCCTAGTCCACTCCCTGGTCAGGTTTCTGGCGAGTTTCACATTCACGCGCAGAGTGTTGTCGTCTCGTGCTCCCCCCTCCGCTCTGGCGCCTAGCTGCGCCTGCTGGACCAGTCTGAGGCTAGTTTGGGCTGAGGTGTGTGTGTGTGTGTGAGAGAGATTGGGGAGGTGGAGGCCAGAGACAGTCTGGGGCTAGTTTGGGCTGAGGTGTGTGTGTGTGTGTGTGTGTGTGTCTGTCTGTGTGTGTATGTGTGTGTGAGAGAGAGATTGGGGAGGTGGAGGCCAGAGACAGTCTGGGGCTAGTTTGGGTTGAGGTGTGTGTGAGTGTGTGTGTGATTGGGGAGGTGGAGGCCAGAGACAGTCTGGGGCTAGTTTGGGCTGAGGTGTGTGTGTGTGTCCATTGTTAGGGCTGGAGACTACCTCTGCTGCTGTGTGTGTGAGTGTGTGTGTGTGTGAGATTGGGGAGGTTCAGGCCAGAGACAGATTTAAGAGTCAGCACCTTATTGCCATGTGACTGGTGGCGGTTGCTAGGGCATGTGGCGGTTGCTAGGGGATATGTGTCACCGTGGTGACGACAGAAGACAGGAAGCACATGGCAGCCATGACGGCATGAACATGACAAACACAAACTGGCACCTCACACAGGAACACACACACACACACACAGGATCACACACTAGGCTACATGTCAGTACATAACAGAAAGCACATGCCAAGCATCCTAAACCTGGATGTGAGACCAGGAGACACACACATAGGACGGTGCCGTGACACTGGATGTGAGACCAGGAGGCACACACACACACACACACACACACACACACACAGTGTGGTCATAGGTGCCGTGACACTGGATGTGCCTCTAACATGCTGCCCCCAGAGCAACTCAAATGAAGA
>CM059270.1:32482857-32490357 GCA_030347295.1 Setipinna tenuifilis | reverse complement strand
CAGCACTGTACCAGTTGCCAGTCACACAGTAGCAAACTTACTACACATGCTCTCTTAGTCTCCTGTTTGTGTCCTACTGTTTCATCTGTTCAGCCGTGTTCTTTACTCTAAGCCATGTGTGTGGTACTAGAAGCTTAGCTGTGTGTGTGTGTGTGTGTGTGTGTGTGTGAGTGTGTGTGTGTGTGTGTAACGTTACTGAAACAGCCATTTCAGCTGCTTTTGCATTGACATCTTACTTTCTCTCTGTCTGTCTAAATCTCCCGTACCCCGTCTTCCTCTACCCACCCCCCCCTCTCTTGCCCTCTCCCTCTCTCTCTCCCTCTCTATCACTCTCTTCCCCTCCCTCCCTCTTCCTCTCTCTTTCTCACTCCCCCCTCTCTTGCCCCCCATCTCCATCTCTCTCTCTCGTCCTCTCTCTCTGTCTCTCTCTCTCCCTCTCTCTCCCTCTCCATCTCTCCCTCTCTCTGTCTCCTTCCCTCTATCCCTCTCTCTCCCTCTTCCTCCATCCCTCTCTCCCTCTATCCATCTCTACCCCCCCTCTACCTCTCTCTTTCTGTCTCTCTCTCCCTCTCCCTCTCTATCCCTCCCTTTCCCTCTCTCTCATCCTCTCTCTCCCTCCCTCTCCCCCCTCCCTCTCTCCCTCTATCCCTCCCCCCTCTCCCTCTCTCTCTCTCTGTCTCTCTCTCCCTCTCTCTCCCCCCCCAGACTATCTATGAGAACCGCATGTATAGTTTGCGTGTGGAGTGTGGCCCCCGCTACCCCGAGACCCCCCCCTTCGTCCGCTTCGTCACCAAGATCAACCTCAACGGCGTACACAACTCCAACGGGGTGGTGAGTACACACACACACACACACACACACACACACACACACCAAGATCAACCTCAACGGTGTACACAACTCCAACGGGGTGGTGAGTACACACACACACACACCAAGATCAACCTCAACGGCGTACACAACTCCAACGGGGTGGTGAGTACACACACACACACACACACCCTTACCTCACACACACACACCCTTACCTCACACACACACACACACAAACACACACCCTTACCACACACACACACACACATATACCAAGATCAACCTCAACGGCGTACACAATTCCAACGGGGTGGTGAGTATACACACACACACACACACACACACACACACACACACACACCAAGATCAACCTCAACGTCGTACACAACTCCAACGGGGTGGTGAGTACACACACACACACACACACACACACACCCTTACCTCACACACACACACACACACACACACACACACACACACACCAAGATCAACCTCAACGGCGTACACAACTCCAACGGGGTGGTGAGTACACACACACACACACACACACACACACACACACCAAGATCAACCTTAACGGCGTACACAACTCCAACGGGGTGGTGAGTACACACACACACACACACACACACACACACATACACACACACACACACACATACCAAGATCAACCTCAACGGCGTACACAACTCCAACGGGGTGGTGAGTGCACACACACACACACACACACACACCTCAGCCCCTCTCCTGTACTGTCTGTAGTCATGCTGTGTTCTACCTCATTTGAACTGCCAGGAGTGTGTTTGTATGTGTATGCGTGTGTGTGTGTGTGTATACGTGTGTGTGTATGCGTGCGAGTGTGTGTGTATGTTGGGTATGCATGTGCGTGGGGTGAGGCAATGGTGTGTGTCTATCATCGAGGGTTAATACATTACCTTTCTGCTCCAGTAGAGGTTTGTGTGTGTGTGTGTGTCTGTAGGGGTGTGTGTGTGTGTGTCTGTAGGGGTGTGTGTGTGTGTGTCTGTAGGGGTGTGTGCCTGTGTGTGTCTGTAGGGGTGTGTGTGTGTGTGTGTGTGTATGTATGTGTATGTCTGTAGGGGTGTGTGTGTGTGTGTGTGTGTGTGTGTGTGTGTCTGTCTGTCTGTAGGGGTGTGTGTGTGTCTGTAGGGGTGTGTGTCTGTAGGTGTGTGTGTGTGTGTGTGTCTGTAGGGGTGTGTGTGTGTGTGTCTGTCTGTAGGGGTGTTTGTCTGTAGGTGTGTGTGTGTGTGTGTGTGTGTGTGTGTGTGTGTCTGTGTCTGTAGGGGTGTTTGTGTGTGTGTCTGTAGGGGTGTGTGTGTGTGTGTGTGTGTGTCTGTAGGGGTGTGTGTGTGTGTCTGTAGGGGTGTCTGTGTGTGTCTGTAGGGGTGTGTGTGTGTGTGTGTGTGTGTGTGTGTGTGTGTCTGTAGGGGTGTGTGTGTGTGCAGGTAAGGGAACAGTGTGTGTTCATCATCCAGGGTTAATACATTACCTTTCTGCTCCAGCATACGTTGGGGTGTGTGTGTGTGTGTGTGTGTGTGTGTGTGTGTGTGTGCGTGTGTGTGCGTGCTCCATTATAAATTGGCCTTCTCCTTCACTGTAACCTACAAACCCACTAACACTGCTTGCTTACACACACACACACACACACACACACATACACACACACTCTCGCGCGCACACACACACACACACACACACATACACACACACTCTCGCACACACACACACACACTTGCATGCATCGTTGCCCTCATCCCATATTGTGACCTACAAACCCACTGACATGCCGACGACCTGGTAGGTGTGTGTGTGTGTGTGTGTGTGTGTGTGTGTGTGTGTGTGTGTGTGTGTGTGTTTGTGTGTGTGTGCGTGCGCGTTTCATGGTAGGTGTGTCATTCACACCACTTTCATTAGCAGATCACTGCACACACACACACACACACACACACTGCCAATCACTGCACACACGCACACACACTTCGACCTCTGCGAATCACACACACTTCTCAGTAGAGCTAGATTGCTTGATACGCTAGCCACACACACACACACACAGTGAGTTTCTGATGTGGATTTGATACGCTAGGCACATACATACACACACACACACACACACACACACACACACACACAGTGAGTTTCTGATGTGGATTTGATACGCTAGCCACACACACACACACACACACACACACACACACACACACACATAGAGTGAGTTTCTGATGTGGATTTGATACGCTAACCGTCATTTGGTGCGGCCCTCACAAGCAGTGATGGTATTGCCACATCCTGTCACAAGATACATTTTTAATTTTATTAACCTATAAAATAATACAAATATAATTCTGTGTAATGTACTATGGTCTATCATTGTGTACGATGGCAACAAATTCCTATTTTGGACTCCAGCTAGCAAGCTAACAAGCTAGCACTTTCAAGTGATTAGCAGTAACTATGACAAGACGCTAAACGCTAACAATGACTAGCTTACAATGACTAGCTTACATGCTAAACGCTAACAGTGACCAGCTTACAGTGACTAGCTTACATGCTAAACGCTAACAGTGACTAGCTTACATGCTAAACGCTAACAGTGACTAGCTTACAGGACTCCGAGGAGCTGCAGGAACCGAGGATACTAATCATGTGCAATAACTCTGTGTGTGTGTGTGTGTGTGTGTGTGTGTGTGTGTGTGTGTGTCTGTCCGTCTGTCCGTGTGTGTGTGTGTGTGTAGGTGGACACGCGTGCGGTCTCAGCCCTGGCCAAGTGGCAGAATAATAACTCTGTGTGTGTGTGTGTGTGTGTGTGTGTGTGTGTGTGTGTGTGTGTGTGTGTGTGTGTAGGTGGACACGCGTGCGGTCTCAGCCCTGGCCAAGTGGCAGAACTCGTACAGCATCCGTGTGGTTCTGCAGGAGCTCAGGAGACTCATGATGTGCAAAGAGAACATGAAGCTCCCACAGCCGCCAGAGGGCCAGATCTACACCAACTGACACACACACACACACACACACACACACCACACACGCATACACGCACACACACACACACATGAAGCTCCCGCAGCCGCCAGAGGGCCAGATCTACACCAACGAACACACACACACACACACACACACTCACACACACACACATACACCTACACCAACTAAACACACACACACAGACACACTACACCAAGTAAAAACACACACACATATCTACACCAACTACAAACACACACAGATCTACACCAACTACACACACACACAGATCTACACCAACTACACACACACACACACACACACACATGCACACCCCTCTGCATACACACACATGCACACATGACACTCACATGCGCATGCACACACGACATTCACACACACACACTCACATGCACACACACACACTCACATGCACACGCGACACAGATACACACATAACTCGTCCCTGTCACTCATATGTCTGTGTGTCAATCTCTTGTCAGTCTGATTTCTTCTCTCTCTCTTTCTCTCGCTCTCTCTCTACCTCCTTTTTGGTCTCTACCTCTCTCTCTCTCTCGCTCTCACTCCTTACCCGTGTGTGTGTGTGTGTGTGTGTGTGTGCGTGCACACGTGCGTCTGTCTGTCTCTCTGCCTCTTTATCTCTCTGTCGCTCCTACCCGTGTGTGTGTGTGTGTGTGTGTGTGTGTGTGTGTGTGTGTGTGTGTGTCTATCTCTGCCTCTACCTCTCTCTGCCTGTCTATCTTTGACGCTTTCTTTCTTCATATGCTGCTACCCGTCTTCTCTCTCTCCCTCTTTCCCTCTCCCTCTCCCTCCCTCCTTCTCTCTTTCCCTCTCCCTCCCTCCTTCTCTCTCCCTCTCCTCCTCTCCTCCTCTCCCTCCCTCCTTCTCTCCCTCTCTCCCTCTCCTCCTCTCCCTCCCTCCTTCTCTCTCTCCCTCTCCCTCTCTCCCTCCCTCTCTCCCTCTCTCCCTCCCTCCTTCTCTCTCCTCCTCTCCCTCCCTCCTTCTCTCCATCTTTCCCCCTCTCCCTTACTCCTCCTCTCCCTCTCCCTCTCCCTCCCTCCTTCTCTCCCTCCCTCTTTCTCTCTCCCTCTCCCTCTCTCCCTCCCTCCTTCTCTCTCTCCCTCTTTCCCTCTCCTCCTCTCCCTCTCTCCCTCCCTCCTTCTCTCCTTCTCTCTCTCCCTCTTTCCCTCTCCTCCTCTCCCTCTCTCCCTCTCCTCCTCTCCCTCCCTCCCTCTCCCTCTCTCCCTCCCTCCTTCTCTCCTTCTCTCTCTCCCTCTTTCCCTCTCCCTCTCTCCCTCCCTCCTTCTCTCCTTCTCTCTCTCCCTCTTTCCCTCTCCTCCTCTCCCTCTCTCCCTCTCCTCCTCTCCCTCCCTCCCTCTCCCTCTCTCCCTCCCTCCTTCTCTCTCTCCCTCTTTCCCTCTCCTCCTCTCCCTCTCTCCCTCCCTCCTTCTCTCCATCTTTCCCCCTCTCCCTTACTCCTCCTCTCCCTCTTTCTCTCTCTCCCTCTCCCCCTCTCTCTCTCTCTCCCTCTCTCCTCCCCTCGCTCTCTCTCTCTCTCTCTCCTCTCTCTCTCCCTCTCTTTCTGTCTTTTTTTCTCTTTCCTCTAGTCCAGTTCTCCTCTCATCTCATCCTCCCTTTCATTCCTTTGGCCATCAGTTTAGCCCCCCCCTCCTCAGCACACACACACACACACACACACACACACACACACACACACACACACACACACAAGCATACATACATGCACACATACACACAAGCATACATACACGCACACACACGCACAAGCATACATACACACGCACACACAAGTACGCACACACACAAGCAAACATACACAGACACAGGCATACATACATGCATACATGTGCAGTTGCAAACACACACATACTCACACAAACACACACACACACACACACTTGAATCTACAGACACGCCTCACTCCAAGCCCCGCCTCTCACCCCTGGCCCCTCCCCCTTCTCATCACTGGAGCTCTGATTGGACCACAGAAGCCCTGGTGGGCGGAGCCATCAGTCACATCTGCTCTCCATTGGATTACTGTACACCTTCCTGCTCTTTTTTTATTATTATTATTTGTTACAAATGCAGATTGTACGATAGCCTAAATAAACTTATTGAGTGTATCTCCTGCTTCTGTCTTTGTGTGTGAGTGTGTGTGTGTGTGTGTGTGTGTGTGAGTGTGTGGGAGGGAGTGCGCTTGTGTGTGTATGTGTGTGTGTGTGTGTACTACTGCAGCACACAGGTGTGTCCCTCAGGTGTGTTGTCACGGCAGAGGTGACGGTCACAAGAGCCATCTGACCCTGAGGGACGTCACCAATAATAATCGCACTTCGTGTGTGTGTGTGTGTGTGTGTGTGTGTGTGTGTGTGTGTGTGCCAGCCACAAGAGCCATCTGACCCTGAGGGACGTCACCAATAATAATTGCACTTCGTGTGTGTGTGTGTGTGTGTGTGTGTGTGCCACAAGAGCCATCTGACCCTGAGGGACGTCACCAATAATAATTGCACTTCGTGTGTGTGTGTGTGCCACAAGAGCCATCTGACCCTGAGGGACGTCACCAATAATAATCGCACTTCGTGTGTGTGTGTGTGTGTGTGTGTGTGTGTGTGTGCCAGCCACAAGAGCCATCTGACCCTGAGGGACGTCACCAATAATAATCGCCCTTCGTGTGTGTGTGTGTGTGTGTGTGTGTGTGTGTGTGTGTGTGCCAGCCACAAGAGCCATCTGACCCTGAGGGACGTCACCAATAATAATCGCCCTTCGTGTGTGTGTGTGTGTGTGTGTGTGTGTCTGATGCCCATAAGTCCTGCTCCGACTGCGTAAGGGTCGGGTGTGTATCCAGGTGCCTAGCGACCGTCTGGATTGTCTGGTCCCCTTCAGGCCATCTTCATCAGGAGTGTGTGACCAGACACCTCTTTATCTCACACACACACATGCACACACACACACACAGGCAGACACCTCTTTATGTCACACATGCAGACACACACACACACACATGCACACACACACACACATGCAGACACCTCTTTATGTCACACATGCAGACACACACACACACATGCACACACACACAGACATGCAGACACCTCTTTATCTCTCTCACACACACAGACACACACACACATACACAGACATGCAGACACACACACACACATGCACACACACGCATGCAGACAACTCTTTATCTCACACATGCACACACACTGGTCATGTGTTAAGGGTCATTGTCAAACACACATACAGACCCATGGACGTGTGTGTGGGAGCATGTTCTCCATTCCCACCCCCCACATGCGCACACACACACACACACACACACACACACACAAACACACACACACACTCGTGTGCAACGCCTTTAGCCTTTTGTGATCAAATGTAAGCTCTGGGGGCTCAGCTCTGTGTGTGTGTGTGTGTGTGTGTGTGTGTGTGTGTGTTTGACCTTAATCCACACATAACAGGCAGCCAAAGTCATGCCAGGTGGTTCACACACACACACACACACACACACACACACACACACACAGATGGCCGTGTGTGACAGTGGAGTGTGTGGAGCAGTGGTTGCCATGGTTGCAGCCTCCTTCCTGCATGCCTGTGGACCTCTGGCTCTTCATGACCCAGCGTACGGCACACACACACACACACACACACACACACACA
>CM059270.1:32475357-32477857 GCA_030347295.1 Setipinna tenuifilis | reverse complement strand
CACATGCTGTAACATATATATGTGTGTGTGTGTGTGTGTGTGTGTGTGTGTGTGTGTGTGTGTGTGTTCCATGGGGTGTGTGACTCTGCCTCTACTTCAGTCACTAATAGCCACATTAGTGTGTGTGTGTGTGTGTGTGAGTGTGAGAGAGAGATCCTGTGTCAGACTGCCCTCGTTGACAGTGACTCAGAAGAACTATCCTCTGTCAATCAGTAATCTGTGTATGTGTGTGTGTGTGTGTGTGTGTGTGTGTATGTGTGTGTGTGTGTGTGTTTGTGTGTGTGTGTGTGTGTGTATGGGGGTGTGGGTGGGTTCTGTGACTTATGTAAGGTATAAGGTGTGTGTGTGTGTGTGTGTGTGTGTGTGTGAGTAGAGGGGGCATACTGTGACTTGTGTAAGGTTTGGGGGGGGTATAAGGGCATTATGTGGTGGGGGGGGTACTGTGACTTGTATATAAGGTTGGTTGGGGGGGTGTGATGTTGGGGGTATAATGTTAGGGGGGGGGGGTAATGTTGGGGGTGTAAGGTTTGGGGGGGGCAGTGGTGTCTTTAAGAAGCGTGCTGGAGTGTGCAGCTGGGGCTGAGGAACTAGAACACAGAACTCACCCAACACTCTATTTATACCCTTCCTTTGCTTTTTCTTTCATTCTCTCGCTCCTCTCTCTCTCTCCCTCTCTCTCTCTCCCTCTCTCTCTCTCCCTCTCTCTCTCTCCCTCTGTCTCTCCTCTCTCTTTCTTTGTTATTTTTCCTCCCTCTCTCCCCCCTTTCTCTCACTCCCCCTCTCCCACTCTCTCTCTCCCACTCTCTCTCTCCATCTCTCTCCCTCCCTCCCTCTCTCTCTGAGCTGAGTGTGTAAGGTGCCACACACACACACACACCCACACACACACACACACACCCATACACACACACACACACACACACACACACACACCCCTCTCTCTCTGAGCTCTAAGGTGTCACAGCTGCTCTGGCAGGAAGTCTCATGTTTCACTGTTTCCTGTTTGTGTTACTAAAGATTCCTCTTCTCCTTCTCTCCCCCTCTCTCTCCTCTCCCTCCTCTCCCCTCCCCCTCTCTCTCCTTCTGTCCCAATGTCCTCTTCCCTCTCTCTCCTCTCCCCCCCCCCCTCTCCCCTCCCTCTCTCTCTTCCTTCTGTCCCCCTCTCTCTCCTCTCCCCTCTCTCTTCCTCTCCCTCCTTCTGTCCCCCTGTCCTCTTCCCTCTCTCTCTTCCTTCTGTCCCCCTCTCTATCCTCCTCTCCCCCCCTCTCTCTCCTCCCTGCTCTCCTTTCTCCCCCCCTCTGTCTCTCTCCTCCTCCTCCCTCCTCTCCCTCCTTCTGTCCCCTCTCCTTTCCTCCTCTCCCTCCTCTCTCTCCCCCTCTCCCTCCATCTCTCTTCTCCTCTCCTCCTCTCTCCTCTCCTCTCTTCTCCTCTCCCTCTCTCCTTCTCTCCTCCTCTCTCCTCTATCCTCCTCTCCTCTCCCCCTCTCCTCCTCTCCTCCTCTCTCCTGTTCTGTCCTGGACACAGATGGACTAAATATTCAGTGGAGGAGCTGATCCCTGTTGCCTTACCTCTCTTACACACACACACACACACACACACACACACACACACACACACAGAGGAGGAGCTGATGCCTGTTGCATGACCTCCACACCTACAGGCGAAAGACAAACTCCAACAGTCTGAACTCCTAGCCCAGTTAACCCCTGCTCCTGTGTGTGTGTGTGTGCCCGTGTGTGTGTGTGTGTGTGTGCCCGTGTGTGTGTATACGCCATGTCTGTGTGGGTGCACGTGCTGGCGTGTGGCTTTGGCCTGGGCTCGTGGGTGGCGGTGAATGGGCTGTGGGTGCAGCTCCCCCTGCTGGTGAGTGTGCTGCCTGAGGGCTGGGAGTTACCCTCCTACCTGACCGTCATCATCCAGCTGGCCAACGTGGGCCCCCTGCTGGTGGCGGTGTGCCATGGCGTGTGCCCGGGCGGCGTGCGGGAGGGGCCGGTGGTGGCCGGCGTGCTGGTCGTGGGCGTGCTGGCCTGCGGGCTGCTGGCCGGGTTCTGGCGCTGTACCGGCTGGCTGCTGGGCCGTGAGCGTAGCGTGGCCTTCCTCGTCCTCACCTTCTTCCTGGCGCTGCTGGACTGCACGTCCTCCGTCACCTTCCTGCCCTTCATGGGGCGCCTGCCCCCCCGCTACGTCACCAGCTTCTTCATCGGGGAGGGGCTGAGCGGGTTCCTGCCGGGGCTGGTGGCCCTCGCTCAGGGGGTGGGCATGGCCAGGTGCGTCAACGCCTCCCTACCCACACCCCCACCCACACACCCCCCCAATGCCAGCGTCAATGCCGGCCAGGGATTGGCCCATCGCACCGAGTACCGCCCCCACGCCAGCCAGGGATTGGCCCATCTGGCCGAGTACCGCCCCCACGCCAGCCAGGGATTGGCCCATCGCACCGAGTACCGCCCCCATGCCAGCCAGGGATTGGCTGTTCACACCGAGTACCTGCTGCCCAAAG
>CM059270.1:32462890-32465257 GCA_030347295.1 Setipinna tenuifilis | reverse complement strand
ACCCAAACCCAGTCTAATCCACTCTAACCAAGACTACCCCAGTCTAACCCTAACTAACCCAGTCCAACCCTAACCCAGTCTAACCGA
Organism: Setipinna tenuifilis; assembly: GCA_030347295.1. Taxonomy (NCBI): domain Eukaryota; kingdom Metazoa; phylum Chordata; class Actinopteri; order Clupeiformes; family Engraulidae; genus Setipinna; species Setipinna tenuifilis. The sequence goes on along the minus strand of CM059270.1, from coordinate 32,465,170 downwards.
GACTAGCCCACACTAACCCAGACTAAACCAGTCTAACCCTAACTAACCCAGTCTAACCCAGTCTAACCCTAAACCAGTCTAACCCAGTCTAACCCAAACTAACCCAGACTAACCCTAAGCCAGTGACCCAGACTAACCCTAACCCAGTCTAAGCTAGTCTTGAGTCTTCATAGAGGAGAAAGCTGTCAATATTACTGCAGGTACCAGGTACCAGGTACACACACACATAGACACATACACACACACACACACACACACACACACACACACACACACACACACACACTCACACCCCTACGAGCTTCCTGTCTCTGTCTCTTACACACACGCACACACACACACACCTACAAGTACCCTGTCACACACACACACACACACACACACACACACACACCCCTACAAGTACCCTGTCACACACACACACACACACACACACACACACAGACACATACACACACACCCCTCCACTCTACAAGCTGTTGTGGCTCCATGGCGCTTCACTCGCTACAAACAACCAACAAAAATATTATTACATTACTACATTACTGTATTACTACATAATTACATCATATTATATTACACTCTTACATTATTCTATTATTGCACTGTTAGACTACATGACATTACATTAGACCACATTAGACTACATGAGACCACATTAGACGACATGAGATCTGAAGGTGGCTTATAATGAGAAGGGTCCAGTGTGTGTGTGTGTGTGTGTGTGAGTGTGAGTGTGAGTGTGAGTGTGTGTGTGTGTGTGTGTGTGTGTGTGTGATAAAATCAGAATGGGGGCTTTGGAAGGCTGCAGTGACCTTGCCCCCCCCCTCCCACCCCCCCCATGCACAGGACGCAGAGGAGCTGGACGTGTGTGTGTGTGTTCTCCTGCTCCTTTGGGACACTCCACACCGGAGTGTGAGCCGACACACACGACGCCTCCACACAGGAGTGTGTGCCAAAACACCCCACGCCCTCAGACCCCAGCGCGCTATCCACCCCTACACACACTCGCGCCATCCACCCCTACACACACTCAAGTCTCGTTGTTGCCATACAATGATCAATTTGTACTTTGTATCTATTGACTTTTTCTATTTGTGTTTACTATATCAATGAGTACCTCCTTTGTTTTGTATGAAATCTATGAATATATTATACAAAATACACTATGAAACACACATGTACACGCACACATATATATGTTCATACAGGCATTTATACACTCAAGAGCCCACACACACACACACACATATTCATACCCACATTCCTGCACTCGAGCCTACACACACACACACACACACTCATAAACACATGATGCACTCGAGAGCCTACACACACACAGATTGACTGTATAAACAGACAGGTTCTGTGTTAACTCTGTGTTGTATATTTTCTTTGTGTCTTTGATCACTCTATTCTTTCTTTTGTAGGTATTGATAATGTTAAAGTTTCCAGGTAAACACTGACTTGATTTCCTCCTGTACTTCTGACGTGTGTGTGTGTGTTGCGCACTGTAAATGCGATTGATTGTCTTCGGGCTACGCGGGGTGAGCTAGCGCTCCCATGTCGCTATCAATAACATGCTAGTCTGTGGCTCCGCCCACAATGGGGTGTGGCTGAGACGTTTGTAACATGACGGGAAACGATTTGGGGAAAACACATATGTAATAAAACAACTCTATATAAATAACACTCTCTCTCTGTCTTTATAAAACAACTCTATATAAATAACACTCGTTTTCTTTCTCTCTCTCTCTCTTTATAAAACAACTCTATACAACAACACTCTTTCTCTCTCTCTCTCTTATAAAACAACTCTATACAACAACACTCTTTCTCTCGCTCTCTTTTTATAAAACACATATGTTATAAAACAACTCTATATAAATAACACTCTTTCTCTCTCTCTCTTTATAAAACAACTATACCAATAACTCCCTCTTTCTCCCGTTTTTTTCTTTATAAAACTCTATGAATAACACTGTCTTTCTCTCATTCTCTTTTTATAAAACAAATATGAATAACACGCTCTCTTTCTCTCGTTCTCTTTTTATAAAACAAACTCTATAAATAACTTTTTCTCTCTCTCTTCTTTCTCTCTATATAAATAACACATCCCTTTCTTTTCCTCATTCTCTTTTTTTTCCTCCCATCTCTTTATTTGCACTGGAGCTGTGGCAGTTCTATGCCATGCAGGCACGCTGTTTAAAGCTGCTCAGAAGCACCGCTGAGGAGAAGAGATGTTTTTACTTGGTCATCAGGGACACTAATTGCTATTAC
>CM059270.1:32435390-32437890 GCA_030347295.1 Setipinna tenuifilis | reverse complement strand
CTCACACACACTCACACACGCTCACACACACACACACACTCTCTCTCACACACACACACACATTCCCTCACTCAGTGCTCGTGAGGCAGAGGCATATGGCATGATGGGAAGCTTTGTGACAAAGGCCCATAGAGACAAGAGCAAGGGATAGAGAGAGAGAGAGAGAGAGAAAGAGAGGAGCGAGGGATAGAGAGAGAGAGAGAGAGAGAGAGAGAGAGAGAGGAGCGATAGAGAGAGAAAGAGAGAGAGAGAGAGGAGCGATAGAGAGAGAAAGAGAGAGACAGCAGCGAGGAATAGAGAGAGAGAGAGAAAGGAGCAAGGGATAGAGAGAGAGAGAGACCGAGAGAGAGAGAGACAAGAGCAAGGGATAGAGAGAGAGAGAAAAGACAGAAAAAAGATAGAAAGGAGGGGAGGGGGGAGAAAACGAAGAGAGAAAAGAGAGAGAGAGAAAGAGAGAGAGTGAGGGATAGAGAGAGAGAAATGGAGAGAGAAAATGAGAAAGAGAGAGACAGAGAGGGAGAGAGAGAGATGGAAAGACAAAAGGCAGAGAGAGAAAGAGGGAGAGAGAGTGAGAAAATGAGAGCTAGAGGGACAGAGAGATGGAGGGAAAACAGGAGAGAGAGAGGTGGAGGGAGAAAATGAGAGAAAGAAAAGGAGAGAGAGAAAGAGAGATGGGGAGAGATGGATAGAGAGGGAGATAAAGGAGAGAAAAGAAAGAGAGAGAGGGACAAAAAGAGAAGGCTAGAGAGATGGAGGGAGAAAACGAAAAAGAAAGAGAGAGAGAGAGAGATTTATCATTTCGAGTTGCCAGGCTGGAATGCCTCAAAAGTTGCCATTCCGGAACACCTCCGAAGCTTCTACTCCCTCCTCTGGCAGAGCGCAGCACGGAACCATCCAGAGCTAGTTGCCATGGCGACACCACAGCCGGGCAGCTCCGTGATGAGCATCTGAACCTCTGAGGGTGCCGAGCAGGAGAACACAACCAGACACCTCATAGTCACAACATAACAACAACACATCACATCACAGCACAGTAGTCACAACACAACACAACAACACATCATCACAGTCACAACACAACCAGACACCTCATAACAGGAGAACACAACCAGACACCTCACATCACATCACAGCAGTCACAACACAACAACACAACCAGACACCTCCCAGCAGTCACAACACAACCAGACACCTCATATCACAGTAGTTATAACACAACCAGACACCTCATAACAGTACTCACAACACAACCAGACACCTCACAACAGCAGTCACAACACAACAACACATCATCACAGTCACAACACAACCAGACACCTCATATCACATCACATCACAGTAGTCACAACACAACAACATAACCAGACACCTCCCAGCAGTCACAACACAACAATGCAACACATCACATCACATCACAGTAGTCACAACACAACAACACAACCAGACACCTCATAACAGCAGTCACAACACAACAACACATCACAGTCACAACATAACAACACAACGCATCACAGTAGTCACAACACAACGCAACACATCACAGTAGTCACAACATAACAAGACAACACATCACATCACAGTAGTCACAACATAACCAGACAACACATCACATCACAGTAGTCACAACATAACCAGACACCTCCCAGCAGTCACAACACAACAACACATCACTCTGTGGGTGCCGAGCAGGAGAACACAACCAGACACCTCACAACAACACAACACATCACTGTAGTCACAACACAACAACACAACACATCACAGTCACAACATAACCAGACACCTCATAACAGTCACAACACAACAACAAATCACAGTAGTCACAACACAACCAGATACCTCATAATAGTCACAACAAAACCACACAACTCATAACAGTAATCACAACATAACCAAACAACTCATAACAGTAATCACAACATAACCAGACAACTCATAATAGTCACAACAAAACCAGACAACAGATAAGAGTAACCACAACATAACATCGGTATATGAGCGTTAATGAGTGGGATTGAAGGGGTTAATTGGTGGGTATAGGAGGGTTAATTTGTGGGTTTAAGAGGGTTAATTGCTAGCTATGAGAGGGTTCATGAGTGGGTATGAGAGGGTTAACCCTTTCATACCACTAACTAACCCTGTCATGCCGGCTATTTAACGGGTTAACCAGTGGGTGTGAAAGGGGTAATGAGTGGGTGTGAAAGGGTTAACAGGTTAACCAGTGGGTGTGAAGGGGTTAATAAGTGGGTGTGAACGGGGTTCCCAGTGGGTATGAACGGGGTTAATGAGTGGGTGTGAAAGGGTTAACGGGTTAACCAGTGGGTGTGAAGGGGTTAATAGGCACTGGCTGCTGCTGCTTTTCTCCTGTCTGAGAGTACGTGGATCCTTTCCTCTGTCTCTCCATGGGCACAACACACACACACACACACACACACGCACACACACACACACACACACATACACACACATACACACACATATACACACACACACACACAAA
>CM059270.1:32422890-32425390 GCA_030347295.1 Setipinna tenuifilis | reverse complement strand
CGCCTCTCCCCCACGCCTCACCCCTCACCCCTCTCCCCTCTCCCCTCTCCCCTCATGTCCACTCCAGACCTCCTGCCCAGCCAGATACAGACAGGCAGGAGCAGAGAGAGGAGCAGAGAGGGGAGTAGAGAGGAGGAGCAGAGAGGAGGGGAGCAGAAAGGGGAGTAGACAGAGGAGAGAGCGGGGAGGAGAGCTGGGATAAGAGCAGGTAGAAAAGCAGGAGCAGGTAGAGCAGAACAGCAGCAGAGGTAGGGAGGAGCAGGTAGGGGAGAACAGGAGGTGAGGTAGGGAGGAGCAGATAGGGGAGAACAGCAGCAGAGGTAGGGAGGAGCAGGTAGGGGAGAACAGGAGGTGAGGTAGGGAGGAGCAGGTAGGGTAGCACATAGGGGAGCAGGTAGAGGAGCAGGTAGAAGAACAGGAGCTGAGGTAGGGAGGAGCAGGTAACAAGAGGCAGGTAGGGGAGCACAGGAGCTGAGGCAGGTAGGAACAGGTAAGGGAGCAGGTAGGAACAGGTAGAGAAGAACAGGTAAGGGAGCAGGTAGGGGAACAGGTAGGGGAGCTGAGGCAGGAGAACAGGTAGAGGAACAGGAGCTGTGGTAGGGAGGAGCAGGTAGGGGAGAACAGGAGGTGAGGTAGGGAGGAGCAGGTAGGGGAGGAACAGGTAGAGTATCAGGTAGGAGAACAGGAGCTGAGGTGGATGGAGCCGGATCAGCCTGACGCCTCATCTGCATATTGATTGGGAAGCTCATCAGGCATCACTAACGAGCGCCAGAAAGCGTCTCTCTCTCACACACACACACACACACACACACACACACACACACACACACACAGAAAGCGTCTTTCTGGGACGACGGCGGTGATTAGCTGAGGCAGGAGCGCCGAGCCATTAGCATTTTCACCCCGTCGCCGTGACGATTGGCGCACACACACACACGCACACACACACACGCACACACGCACACGCACACACACACACACGCACACACACACACACACACACACACACAGTCTCCGTGCAGATTGGCAGGCCTGTTTGTTTATCAGAGGAGATCCTCAAGACATGCTTGATTGTGTTGTAATTATGTCGATATGTCACAAGCGTTTTTTTTCCCTTCTCATTAACATTTAATGATTAATTAAAAAAAGAGCCTCCTTGTCAATCTCATCATTAAAATAAAACACGGCCGCCAGTGATCCATGATCTTGCTGAAGTGTTTTTCCTTTTCATTTAGTGTCGAAACTCAGCATACATTTCTAGAGTGATGAACCGCAGCTATGCTGGCGGAATCATAATGAAACCACAGGCGTGGTAGTGGTGGAGTACTGTGCTGTGTGTGTGTGTGTGTGTGTGTGTGTGTGTGTGTGCTAGTGGCGGAGTACTGTGCTGGGGAAATGGAATGCTTTAAAAACACACACACACAAGCGCATGTTATGCCATTCCAGTCAAACATACACACACACACACACACACACACACACAAGCGGATGTTATGCCATTCCAGTCAAACACACACACACACACACACACACACAAGCGGATGTTATGCCATTCCAGTCAAACACACACACACACACACACACACACACACACACACACACACACACAAGCGGATGTTATGCCATTCCAGTCAAACACACACACACACACACACACACAAGCGGATGTTATGCCATTCCAGTCAAACACACACACACACACACACACACACACAAGCGGATGTTATGCCATTCCAGTCAAACACACACACACACACACACACACACAAGCGGATGTTATGCCATTCCAGTCAAATGCTTCAATACCTCAGAGCACATCAGAGGAAGGAAAACAGGGGGGGGGGGGAGAGAGGAGAGAGGGATGAGAGGACAAGAAGAGAGGATTGGAAGAGAGGGATGTGAACCCGGAGGGAAAGAGGAGAGAAAGAGAGAAGAGAGGGATGTGAACCTCGAGGAAAAGAGGAGAGGAAGAGGGAAAAAAGGGATGAGAGGACAGGAAGAGAGGGGGATGTGAACCCAGAGGAGGAGAGGAGAGGAAGACAGAAGAGGGGGATGAGAGGAGAGCAAACAGGGATGTAAACATTGAGAAAGAGAGGAGAGGGGATGTTAACACTAAGGAAGAGGTGTAGTCCCCAGAGAGAGTGCTGTCTGACCACAGGGCTTTCCACACAGTCTCACAATAAGAGCCCACATAGGGAGGGCAGAGAGAGAGAGAATGACAGAGGCAAGGAGAGAAGAGAGAGAGAGAGGCAGGAGGAGAGAGAGAGTCAGACACAGAGACAGGGAGAGGAGAGAGACAGAGAGTTAGAGGCAGGGAGAGGAGAGAGAGAAAGAGACACAGAGACAGAGAGAGGAGAGACAGAGGCAGAGAGAGGAGAGAGACAAAGAAACAGAGGTAGGGAGAGGAGAGGAGAGACACAGAGACAGGGAGAGCAAGAGACAGAGGCAGGGAGAGACACAGAGGTAGGGAGAGGAGAGAGAAAGTGAGACACACACAGAG
>CM059270.1:32397890-32402890 GCA_030347295.1 Setipinna tenuifilis | reverse complement strand
CCTTTCTGTCCAGACACACACAGACACAGACACACACACACACACACACACACCTCCTTCCTTCTGTCTGCATGTGATTCATCTGGGCCATTAGAGTTTCATCTGTGTGCCGTGTGCTTATTAGCAGACACACACGACTGGCGGCGATTGAGTTAGCGTGCTAGCGTGCTAGCGTGCTAGCGTGTTAGCGTGGGCCTGACCTGCTCCATCACGCCTCTATGATGTGAGTAAACCAATATTCCTGTTGCTGTGTCAGCCTGTGACAGATGACTGCTGTGCCACACACACACACACACACACACACACACACACACACACACACACGCCTGTGATGGATGGCTTCCCCATGAGACAGGCTAGTGGTCATTAGTCAGAGGCTAAAGCCAGAGAGCCGCATGAGGGATGTGCCCCACAGCCCATTCTGTTGCCCCACAGCCTATTCTATTGCCCCCCAGCCCATTCTGTTGCCCCCCAGGGGCCAAACGGCCTGCCCTCCTGCCCCCCCCTCCCCGGCCCCTGCACCTTAGCCAAGACACTGTGCTTACTCTACAGAAGTCTACCTGTCTCAGCCAAGAACCTGTGCTCAGTCTAGATGGTGTACCTGCCTCAGCAAAGCCACTGTCCATATTTCAGTGACCCCACCCTTATTAGTCAAGACACTATTGCTCATTCTAGAGGCCCCACCTTTATTAGTCAAGACACTATTGCTTATTCTAGATGCCCCACCTTTATTAGTCAAGACACTATTGCTTATTCTAGATGCCCCACCTTTATTAGTCAAGACACTATTGCTTATTCTAGATGCCCCACCTTTATTAGTCAAGACACTATTGCTCATTCTAGAGGCCCCACCTGTCTGAGCTGAGACACTATTGCTCATTCTAGAGGCCCCACCTTTATTAGTCAAGACACTATTGCTCATTCTAGATGCCCCACCTGTCTGAGCTGAGACACTATTGCTCATTCTAGAGGCCCCACCTGTCTGAGCTGAGACACTATTGCTTATTCTAGAGGCCCCACCTGTCTGAGCTGAGGAGCCACCAAGGCACTGTCCTTATTTAGGGGACCCTATCGTCACTGAGGGCCCATCTGCCCTTATTTAGGCCCACCCGTCTGAGCCAAGGCACTGTCCTTATTTAGGGGACCCCATCGTCACTGAGGGCCCACCTGTGTAAGCTGAGGCACTGTCGTTATTTAGGGGGCTCTATCCTCTATCCTCACCTGTCCTTAGTGTGTGTGTGTGTGTGTGTGTGTGTGTGTGTGTGTGTGTGTGTGTGTGTGTGTGTGTGTGTGTGTGTGTGTGTTTGTGTGATCACAATCCACTAGGAGCTGCAGGAGAGGCTGTGTGGGGAGTGTGTCTGACATCAAGAACCACCAATCACACACACACACACACACACACACACACACACACACACACATACACACACACACCGCTAATCAAACACACACACGCATACACACACACCCCACCAATCACACACACACCACCAATCACACACACACACACACACACACACACACCACCAATCACTCAGCCACTGCCCGTTGCCCACTCCACATCCATCTCTGTCTGGGGGAGTTCAAAGGGGTTTTTAAAGGGACTCAACACAAAGAAACTCAGTCTAGAAACCACAATAATAAATCACATGGCTGTTTTTTCACTCATGCATCAGAGAGAAGCACAACTGCGGCGCTCCTGCCCTGGGGTGTGTGTGTGTGTGTGTGTGTGTGTGTGTGTGTATGCTCTGGGGTCGCCCACATCAATAGCCTCACACTGTTAAGCATTCCCCTGTGTCCCGCCAACAGCATCGCTCCACGCCGTCAGCAGTGTGATGGCGGCCATGATGATTTTGATGATTACAGTGTGTGTGTGTGTGTGTGTGTGTGTGTGTGTGTGTGTGTGTGTGTGTGTGTGTGTGATTTTGATGATTACAGTGCTCTTTCGCCCTCCACTGAGCCTGGTGAAAGCCCTGCGTCACGCTGAAATTGCTTTTAAACCACAGCCTGGAGAATTGGCCTGTGAGTTTAGAACAGCTCCATCCTTTGTAACCTTTGCTGTGAAATACAAGAGAGAAAAGATCAATGCCGCTACCCTGTGTGTGTGTGTGTGTGTGTATGTGTGTGTGTGTGTGTGTGTGTGTGTGTGTGTGTGTGTGTGCGTGCAGCTGCCCTGGCGTCTGTCCTGATGGGTTCAGCGCCGTCACATCGATCCACAGCCCCCCCCCCAGCAATCAATGGCTGCGCAATGTAACTTCAAACCACAATTAATCCAGTCAAGACATCCAGCAGAAAAGGACTACTGTACCTCACAGCAGAGTCTGAGCAGAGCTGGGCCATTTACAGGTGATTACAGAGGCCTCCTGCCCCCCCAGCCATAAACAGGTGATTATGGAGCCCCCCCCAGTGTCTGATGAAATCCACAACACAATCCTGCAGACCACAGGTGGCCACCTCCACAGCACCTCCTAGCAGACAGCACCACAGATGGCCACCTCCACAGCACCTCCTAGCAGACACCACAGCACCTCCTAGCAGACAGCACAGCACCTCCTAGCAGACAGCACAGCACCTCCTCAGCCCCTTACAGCAGACAGACCACAGTAAGTACTGACAGACGCTATCAACACTGACAGACATTATAGGTACTGACAGATGCTATCAACACTGACAGACAGTAAAAGCACTGACACACGCTATCCTATAAATACTGACAGACATTATAGGTACTGACAGACGCTATCAACACTGACAGAAGTTACACTGGCAGAAGTTATAAGTACTGACAGATGCTATCCCATCAACACTGACAGACGCCATCAACAGCAGCGGTGGTGTGTAGACACAAACATAAGTGTTGTTTTGCATCTGTGAGGCTGTGTTGTGTAGACACAAACAGGGTTGTTAGAGGTTAGGTGGGTACAGTGGGCAGGTGGAGATGATGCACCTGAAGTGGGCAGGTGGAGATGATGCACCTGAGGTGGGCAGGTGGAGATGATGCACCTGAGGTGGGCAGGTGGAGATGATGCACCTGAAGTGTCTGCTAGAGGTTAGGTGGGTACAGTAGGCAGGTGGAGATGATGCACCTGAAGTGTCTGCTCCCCAGCTGGGCTGAAGAGGAGCGGAGGGGAACAGTGATTCATGCTAGCTATTCATGCTAGCTATTCATGCTAGCTATTCATCCCTGTGCCACCTATGGCTCCCCCGTCCACACAGAACAACAGGGGTGTGTGTGTGTGTGTGTGTGTGTGTGTGTGAAGAACAGGGGGGGAGAATAGGCCACACTTCACAGCCCCTGGGGAGCATTCTCAGCAGAAACGTGGCCCTGTGTGTGTGTGTGTGTGTGTGTGTGTGTGTTTGTTTACTTGGCAGTGGGGATGAATGGGCTCATTGTGAGGAGAATGAAAGGAGGCGTGTTGGCAGTGTTTGGGTGCCCGTGTTCATCACCGGCGTTTCAAAGGCATGTCCTCATCTAATATTTATATGGCGCCTCATTCTGCCCACCACTCTAATAGCCACTCTGGAGGACCAGGAAGCTGGAAAGCAAACTCAAAAGGGAAACATCTCTTTGAAATATTGGGGTTGGGAGGGTGCCCACTTCTCCGTCAGCCAGACAATCTTACCTGAGGTAAAAATCTGGTACTAGAAATGCACGGAGCGCTTCACACAAAACCACCTGCCTGGTTTGAAAGACAGAACGTCAGACAGTTTACCAGAACATTCCCTCTTATGGGTCCACAACAGTGGCAGTCCCTGCTATACTGTAGGTCCAAAACACAGCCAGTCAGTCCACCAGAACAGTGACAGTCCCTGAAGCAGAGGCATTGGTACGGGCAGAGGCATCACCACAGAAGATTAGAGGCAGGGGTAGAGGTAGAGGCATCGTCACACAAGGTTAGAGGTAGAGGCATTGTCACACAATATTAGAGGCAGGGGTAGAGGTACAAGCAGAGGCAAAGTTAGAGGTAGAGGCATCGTCACACAAGGTTAGAGGTAAAGTTAGAGGTAGAGGCATCGTCACACAAGATTAGAGGCAGGGGTAGAGGCAGGGGTAGAGGTAGAGGCACAAAGCCATTATCACACAAGGTTAGAGGCAGAAAGACACAAATTAGAGTCAGAGTTAACATAACCCCATATATGAGGCAGTTTATGTTGTCAGGCAAAGATTTAGAGGCAGACAGATGAAGTCATCCCACTACTGAGGCAGATATAAGAGACAGCCAGACAAAGACACGTGTCACTCAGGCAGCCTAGACGAAGCTAAAGGAAGACAGGCCATGTGTCTGGGGCAGATAGACAGGTTAGAGGCAGACAGGCCATGTGTCTGAGGCAGATAGACAGGTTAGAGGCAGACAGGCCATGTGTCTGGGGCAGATAGACAGGTTAGAGGCAGACAGGCCATGTGTCTGAGGCAGATAGACAGGTTAGAGGCAGACAGGCCATGTGTCTGAGGCAGATAGACAGGTTAGAGGCAGACAGGCCATGTGTCTGAGGCAGATAGACAGGTTAGAGGCAGACAGGCCATGTGTCTGAGGCAGATAGACAGGTTAGGGGTAGGGAGGCCATGTGTTTATGAGGCAGATAGACAGGTGAGCCAGCGTAGATATGAAGCAGTTTTGGACAAACAGGTAAAGATATACATACATGTTGAAGAAACATCAATGTTTCAGAAGTAGGTAGACAGACAGACAGGCGGGCAGACAGACAGACAGGTATGTTACAGACAGACAGGCAAATAGGTATGCATCTGCACATATATTCACTGTTCCGGTTGTTCTTGTCAGTAAGACATGACGCTGCTTGGACACAGTGGTCCAGTGAGGGCTGGGCGTGGCCATGAAGTCAGAGTGATGATGTAATTTCCTGCTGGGCGTGGCCATGAGCTGAGAGTGATGGTGTCACATCCTGCTGGGCGTGGCCATGAGGGGAGGGTGATGATGTCACATCCTGCTGGGCGTGGCCATGAGGTGAGAGTGATGATGTCATCTCCTGCTGGGCGT
>CM059270.1:32387890-32392890 GCA_030347295.1 Setipinna tenuifilis | reverse complement strand
GGTTTGATGGTTTAGAGGGGTTCATCACAACACACATACACACACATACACACACACACACACTCTGCCAGATGGTTCGATGGTTTAGACGGGCTTCATCACAACACACTACAGTGCATGTGTGGAACTGACGCTAAAGCTAACAGGCTAACGCTACCTCATGTCCATGTGTTCCAGTGGGGAATGAAGCTAACAGGCTAATGCTACCTCATGTCCATGTGTTCCAGTGGGGAATAAAGCTAACAGGCTAATGCTACCTCATGTCCATGTGTTCCAGTGGGGAATAAAGCTAACAGGCTAATGCTACCTCATGTCCATGTGTTCCAGTGGGGAATAAAGCTAACAGGCTAATGCTACAGGCTAATGCTACATCAACTTCAAATACTCCATTAGGACATGAAGCTAACAGGTTAATGCTACCTCAACTCCATGCATTACAGTAGGGGATGAAGCTAACAGGCTAATGCTACCTCAACTCCATGCGTTACAGTAGGGGATGAAGCTAACAGGCTAATGCTACCTCAACTCCATGCGTTACAGTAGGGAATGAAGCTAACAGGCTAATGCTACCTCATCTCCATGCGTTACAGTAGGGCCTGAGGGTACAAGGCTAATGTAACCTTCCCTTCATGTAACCCTCTAGGCAGGTTATCCCACCTCAGAGATGTGGAAGAAAGGAAAACACATGTCCGCTGGCATCGTTTTAGACCCACAATCCAATACACTCCAGCAAAGCTCATTTATCCAATAGAGTCATACCACTCCAGCAAAGCTCATTTATTTCCACCAAATCTCCATCTGCCCAGGGGCTTTGAGCACATTCAGCTAACACACTGAAGCTAACACACTGGAGCTAACACACTGAAGCTAACACACTGAAGCTAACACACAGAAACTTCAGCTAACACACTGGAGCTAACACACAGAAACTTCAGCTAACACACTGGAGCTAACACACTGGAGCTAACACACTGAAGCTAACACAGAAACTTCAGCTAACACACTGAAGCTAACACACTGAAGCTAACACACAGGAACTTCAGCTAACACACTGGAGCTAACACACAGAAACTTCAGCTAACACACTGGAGCTAACACACTGGAGCTAACACACTGAAGCTAACACACAGAAACTTCAGCTAACACACTGAAGCTAACACACAGGAACTTCAGCTAACACACTGGAGCTAACACACTAAAGCTAACACACTGGAGCTAACACACTGGAGCTAACACACTGGAGCTAACACACTAAAGCTAACACACTGGAGCTAACACACTGGAGCTAACACACTAAAGCTAACACACTGGAGCTAACACACTGGAGCTAACACACTGAAGCTAACACACTGGAGCTAACACAGGAGCTAACACACTGGGACCCCAGCTAGGCTCCCAGAATGAAATGAACTTGAGCTTTTGGAGCCATATAATGTGGATTGTAAAATCACTTACTTCTTACACTTACTACAATGAAAATGCGTAAAAATCACCACTGCAGAGACTTTGTGGATCCATAAATGCCTTTTGGCAAGTCAGTCAAAGAACAAAAGCTAATTTGTATTAATAGTCGGTGGCAGATTTATGGGGCTTTTATGGGCCCTGAGGGGCAGGAATTTATGTCCGCCATGTTCACGGCTCTTAAACGGCCTGAGAGCCTGTGCAGAGTGAGAGCCTGTGCAGAGTGAGAGCCTGTGCAGAGTGATGTCATGATGGTTTAAGCCTTGACTGTCACCGCTGGGAGCACCCTGGCACTGGGCCCATATACTTTAGTAACCCCCCCCACACACACACACACACACACACACACACACACTCCTTGGCATCATGTTAAACTACACAGACATCAGTCAAGAGCCCAGACTCGGGCGAGGGCCGTGGCGAGGAGCGTGGGGAGGGCCGTGGCGAGGGCCGTGGCGAGGACGGTGGCGTGTCGGGCGTAAGTAGCGTCTGCATTATGTATGACGGAGGACAGGAGGCTTGTAGCCATGGCCACCAGCACTCCAGCCAACAGCCAATCAGCTGGCAGCGTCATGCTACAGTTAGCCATGCTATGCTGCAGACAGGACAGCTGCACTGAAGATTAAACGGCATCGAGATTGAAATGGACGTCCATCTGTCACCACTAATGACTGTGCTGCAGGCAACATCATGAACATGACACACTTCAGGTGAGATACACACAGAAGACAGACACTCCAGCAGGAACATCACATATACATCACAGGAGACATCAGGGAGAGAGAGACAGAGAGAGAGAGAGACAGAGGGAGAGTGAGACAGAGGGAGAGAGAGACAGGAACATAACATATGCATCACAGGAGACATCAGGGAGAGAGAGACAGAGGGAGAGAGAGACAGAGGGAGAGAGAGACAGAGAGACATGAACATAACATATACATCACAGCCGACATCAGGGAGAGCGAGAGCACGACAAGAGTAGTGAGATACAGGAGAGAGAGAGACAGAGAGAGAGACAGAGATATGAGAACCAAGAGAAAGAGAGAGAGACACATGAACATAAAGAGAGATAGAGTCATTAGAAACAAGAGAGAGACAGATAGAGAGACAGAGAAAGAGACAGAGAGAGAGAGACAGAGAGAGAGGCAGAGAAAGAGAGACAGAGAAAGAGACAGAGAGACATGAACAAAAAGAAAGAGAGTCATTAGAAACAGAGAGAGAGAGAAAGAAAGGGAGAGAGAGGGAGGGAGAGAGGGAGAGAGAGAGAGAGAGGGAGAGAGAGAGGGAGAGAGAGAGAAAGAGAGAGAGAGACAGAGAGAGAGAGGGAGAGAGAGAGAAAAAGAGAGAGACACAGAGAGAGAGAGACAGAGGGACATGAACACAAAGAAAGAGAGTCATTAGAAACAGAGAGAGAGAGAAGAAGGCAGAGACAGTGACTAAGAGAGATGCATGCTATACCCAGGGGAATAGAGGAACAGAGGAGGAGTGGAGTCTAAAAGAGAGGGAGAGAGAAAGAGGACAGGAGGAGTGGTGTCAGAGAGAGAGAGAGAGAGGGAGTGGAGGAGTGGTGTCAGAGAGAGAGGGAGAGAGAAAGAGGACAGGAGGAGTGGTGTCAGAGAGAGAGAGGGAGTGGAGGAGTGGAGTCTGAGAGCGATACAGTAAGGGAGAGGTAGAGAGGAGTGCAGTCTGAGAGAGAGAGGGAGGGTTAGGGAGAGATGAGGAGGAGTGGAGTCTGAGAGAGAGAGGAAGGGAGAGGGAGAGATGAAGAGGAGTGGAGTCTGTTGTAGCAGAGGAGGAGTGGTGTCTGAGAGAGGGGGAGGGAGAGGGAGAGATGAAGAGGAGTGGAGTCTGTTGTAGCAGAGGAGGAGTGGTGTCTGAGAGAGGGGGAGGGAGAGGGAGAGATGAAGAGGAGTGGAGTCTGAGAGCGATACAGTAAGGGAGAGGTAGAGAGGAGTGGAGTCTGAAAGAGAGAGGGAGGGAGAGGTAGAGAGGAGTGCAGTCTGAGAGAGAGAGGGAGGGTGAGGGAGAGATGAGGAGGAGTGGTGTCTGAGAAAGAGAGGAGGCGCGTTCGAGTTGTTTGTCTGCGTCTGTCTACATACGTCAGCAAGAGCTCCACCTCACAGCATGGGCGGGTGGTCAAGTTGGACACAAGGCGTTGGTCAAGTCGGACACAAGTTTTCAACGAGACTGAGTTTGCACCACCTGATCTTCGTAGTAGATGACGGAGAGGTCATGTGTTGTGTGTGGGGGACAAGGAGGGGGCGGGCGGTTGTAGTAGGGTGCAGTGAGACTTCAAGTCAAGTCGAGTTTTTTTTTTAATAGCACATTTAAACAAAACAACAGAGATGCCCCAAAGTGCTGCACAACACAAGGATGACAAATAACACGGCAAAACCATAACCCAAAGACCATTAATAGGTATAGCCTACTGACACAAAGCAATACAATAAAAACGAGATTAACAAATACATAAATAAATAAAGGATTGAGCTTGACAGCATCAGATACACGCCCCAGAACAAGCTAAGAAGAGATAGAGAAAAGATATGTCTTTAAACTGGACTAAAATAACGTACACATAAGATGAGAAGTTCAGTGACAGAGCGCTGTCCAGACGTCAATGAACTTTAAACCAACCAGGGCAAAGTTGCGTCACCACGGAAGCGTTAGTTAGACGGTTGTAGACGTGTGGAAGCATCTACAAGCGTTTGCATGATTTGTTTACATGCGTTTACATGAGTTTACATGCGTGGATTTTTAGGTCATATGACCTTGTCACGTTTTGGTGACATCGCCACACCTTTCTGGCAAGTCTGACACAAAGTCTAACCATAATGCAACATTTTCATCCCACACTGCATCGCATGTAAGCGCATGTAAACGTTTACATCAAGTTGAACGCACCTACGGAGAGAGGAGGGGGAGTGGTGTCTGTTGTAGCACAGGAGGAGTGGTGTCGGAGGGGGAGAAAGGGAGAGAGGAGGAGGAGTGGTGTCTGTCAGAGGAGCGGTGTCTGTCGTAGTAGAGTAGGAGTGGTGTCTGAGAGAAAGAGAGAGGGAGAGAGGGAGGGAGAGAGGAGTGTCTGTCATAGCGGAGGAGCAGTGGTGTCTGTGGTGGAAGAGGAGGAGTGGTGTCTGCGGAGCAGTGGTGTCTGTGGTGGAAGAGGAGGAGTGTAGTCTGAGAGAGAGAAAGAGAGAGGGAGAGAGGGAGGAAGAGAGGAGTGTCTGTCATAGTGGAGGAGCAGTGGTGTCTGTGGTGGAGTGGTGTCTGTGGTGGAAGAGGAGGAGTGGTGTCTGTGGTGGAAGAGGAGGAGTGTAGTCTGAGAGAGGAGCAGTGGTGTCTGTGGTGGAGGAGGAGCAGTGGTGTCTGAGAGAGGGAGGGAGAGGGAGGAGGAATAGAGGAGCAGTGGTGTCTGTGGTGGAAGAGAGAGGGAGAGAGGAGGAGCAGTGGTGTCTGTGGTGGAAGAGAGAAAGAGGAGGAGGAGTGGTGTCTGTGGTGGAGGAGGAGTGGTGTCTGTGGTGGCAGAATGCTGCTGATAG
>CM059270.1:32380390-32382890 GCA_030347295.1 Setipinna tenuifilis | reverse complement strand
TGTGCGTGTGTGTGTGTGTGTATATGTGCATGTGTGTGTGTGTGTGTATGTGCATGTGTGTGTGCGTGTGTGTGTGTGTGTGTGTGTGTGTGTGCTGCTGTAAGTGGGTCGGCAGCCTGACACACATCGCACCCATCTCAGCTGGCCACTCCGGAAATAGACATCAGCACCCCGCCCCCATCCCACACACACACACACACACACACACACACACACACACCAGCCTGACCACACACAGATGGAGCGGGAAAATGAAGTGATAACATAGTTGCAAAAAAAACACACACACACATGCAACACTCACAGACAGAAAACACACACACACTGGCCTCTGTTCTGCTTCTCCAGGTAAGTGAGTGCACCTGAATCTAGATTGACATATTATTCAGCAACCCCCCTTCCCCAACACTACCCCACCTTTCCAATGCTACCCCACCTTTCCCAAAGTCACCCCCCCTTCCCAACGCTACCCCCCCCCCCCCTTCCCAATGACACCCCTTTCCCAATGCCCCCCCCCCCTTCCCATAGCCCCCCCCTTCCCAAAGTCACCCGCCTTTCCCAACGCTACCCCCCCCCCTTCCCAATGACACCCCTTTCCCAATGTCACCCCTCCTTCCCAATGCCACCCCCTTTCCCAAATGCCCCCTGTGAGGAGGTGAATTCTCTCCCCCTCCTCACCGTTTCAGCTTTGCACATTCTCGCACGCTCTCTCTCTCTCTCACTCACTCATGCGCACGCACAGACAATCACTCGCAGCCATTCATACACGCAGCCATTCATACACGCACTCCCACGTAATATGGACAAATGCACGGTGTATTGGACTTGGGTTGTGTCGGGTTTGGTTGGGGAATGTTTAATGACTTTGTGGGGGAAGTTTAGTCGGTGTTTGGCGACCGCGGGCGGCGCCATTGATCACAAGGGTTTTTGTTTTTATGCGAGACATCGCTTCTCACTCACCACAACATTTTCCGCTAAAATACCACTCCCTAAACATCATAAGCATCTAGTGAGGATCCCACTAGCCATGTTCCATTACACAAACACGCCATAGTTTCCCCTCCATCGTCGGTACAAACATTCAGATACAATCCACTCACCTGTCCACCTCACACCTGCTCCACTTCCATTCTCTCCCAGCGAAAACGCTTCCGCTGGGGGAGCAAACCTTTTCACCAAGCCATCCGTCAATCAAACACGTCATCCGGTGCACCATTTCTTTGGTTTGTTATTTTCAGCACTTGTACGTTTATTTGGGAATTTTGGTTTGATTTATAATGACGTCATTGGTGGAGGGTGTAATGTCTGTGTAATTATTATGTTATTTTGGCCAATTTTATTGTTTGTAAATATTATTTGGGGAAAGTGATTGGTGGTTGGGTTGAGCACCAATGGGAGATTAAGAGGTTGGTAATTGGTCCAATTTAGAATGGGTGCAAACCCCTATTTAAACTGCAGTCATTTGGACTGTAGGGAGAGAGGGAGAAGGACCAGAAACTGCGTTGCTGTTGTTAAATGTAAGTTCCAAAGGCTTGATGCTAATGTAGTTTGTTTGACTTTGTCATCCGGAAGCCAATAGTCTGCATTTTTCGTTAGCATTATTTTCTCTGCATTTTTGAATGGGCATTTGCTATCACTATTTTTGTGGGATTTCTTTTTTGGTGTTGTTGAATTTTTAACCCACCATTATTGCTGCCACTGGGGAATTTTGGATTATTGAAAAATAAAAACTTGCAAATATTTTTAAAAATTCCTAACTACCTGCTGCCTTTTTTTCACCTCTGACCTCCTGGTTGCCTACCCCCACACGGGGGAGACTGCTCGCATCCTCACACCCCCCCTTTCCAACGCTACCCCCATTCCCAATGTCACCCCCTTTCCCAAACCCCCCCTTCCCCAATGCCCCCCCCCCCCCTTTCCCAATGCAACCCTCTTCCCAATGTCACCCCTTTTGTCTGCAGTCTTGAGGTCTCCTCCAGTCTCCTCCCCTTCCCAATGCCTACACTAGAGTCACACGCAGCTTTGGACTCATGGCATGCAGACATGTTCTTTTATCTTATACATATTTTACACTTATTATATCTTTTATGCTTTTATATTGTCCTTTGCTTTTATTTTTGTTAAGCACATTGAACTGCCTTTGTGTATGAAATGCGCTATACAAATAAACTTGACTTGACTTCATAGGGCCTGTTTTCATTTGAAATCGAACCTGCAACCCTCTGATCCCAAGACCAACTTTCTAACCCCTAGACCACTGTGTGTGTGTGTGTGTGTGTGTGTGTGTGTGTGTGTGTGTGTGTGTGTGAGTGAGATGGGTGGTTTACCTGTGTGTGTATGGGGGGGTGTATATGTGTGGGTGTGTGGGGTGGGGGGTTGTATACATGTGTGTGTGTGGGTGTGTGTGTATGTGGGTTGTATAGCTGTGTGGGGGCATGTTTAGGTGTGTGTGTTAGGGGTGGTATATGTGTGTGTATGTGTTAGGGGTGGTATATGTGTG
>CM059270.1:32361684-32362790 GCA_030347295.1 Setipinna tenuifilis | reverse complement strand
AGCATGTGTGTGTGTGTGTGAAAGAGAGAGGGCAGGCTCATCTTTATCTGATTTACTTTACAAATAAACACACTCTGGGTTCTGAAAGCTGATCTCCATGTTACCTTTCTATTGCTTCCTCCTGACGCAGACACCTACATGACTCCTCCATGGAGCTGTCTGAACTGGGGCACTGTAGGCGGGAGTATAGCTTCAAAGGCAAGGAGCTGTGCGTGCGGGAGGGGGATGCTGTGTCGGGGGGACTGTGTGTGGGGGCGGTGTTGGGGGGAGTTGAGACTCTGTGGCTTGGGGGGGGGGGGACTGTGTGTGCGGGGGGGGGGACTGTGTGTTGGGAGGAGTTGGGGCTGTGTGTGGGGGGGAAGATAATGTGGCATCAGGTGAAGAGGTTCTTTGATGAAGGAGGTTCTTTGATGGTTCTCCTTTGGTGATGGTTCTCCTTTGGTACTGGTTCTCCTTGTGTGCTGGTTCTCCTGGTGCCTGTGATCCTCCCCTGTGCAAACTCCAGTCAGAGCTGCACTCTCCCCGTCACGGCTCATCAGGGGGAAACTGAGAAGTCTTTTGTTGAAAGTAGCACACTGTCACTCATGCTTATGCTTATTTATATTGATATTATTTCCTGTGTATGTATTCTCTCTTTATGCTTTTGTCCTAGTTTTGCCAGCTCGTTGCTATAGAAACAAACCATGAGGAAACTACTTCACTATTCTAAGCTCCTCTCTCATTCAGTCATTCTCTCTGTCTTCCTCCCCCTGTTTCTCTCTTTCTCCCTCTCTCTCTCTTCCCCATCTCTCTCCCCATCTCTTTCTGCCTCTCTCTTTCTCCCTCTCTCTCTCTTCCCCCCTCTCTCTTTCTCCCTCTCTCTCTCTCTTCCCCCATCTCTCTCCCCCTCTCTCTTTCTCCCTCTCTCTCTCTTCCCCCATCTCTCTCCCCCTCTCTCTTTCTCCCTATCTCTCTCTCTTCCCCCATCTCTCTCCCCCTCTCTCTTTCTCTGTCTCCTGCAATGTATCTTGCTGTATCAGTGGCCTCCCTCCTCTCCTCTCAGTGTTGTGTGTATGCTGTGTGTGTGTGTGTTGTGTGTATGCTGTGTGTGTGTGTGTTGTGTGCAT
>CM059270.1:32344184-32351684 GCA_030347295.1 Setipinna tenuifilis | reverse complement strand
GAGGAGTAGGAGTAAGGAAGGAGGAGAATAGAGGAGGAAGGGAGGGAGGTGGAGAGAAGGAGAAGAGGAGAAAAGGAGGAGAGGGAGGGAGGGAGGTGGAGAGAAGGAGTAGAGGAAGGGGGCGAGGAGAAGGAGGAGTGAGAGAAGAGGAAGGGAGGGAGGTGGAGAGAAGGAGTAGAGGAGAGAAGGAGTAGAGGAAGGGGGCAAGGAGAAGGAGGAGAAGAGAAGAGGAAGGGAGGGAGGTGGAGAGGTGGAGTAGAGGAGAGAAGGAGTAGAGGAAGGGAGCGAGGAGAAGGAGGAGTGAGAGAGCAGTCTGAGGTCTGTGCAGGGACTGAGGGAGGACGAGGAGCACAAAGCTGCCCATTCAAGAGGCGAGAGCTCAGTATGGGCCCATCCGCTGGGGTTAGCCTAGCTCAGTATGGGCCCATCAGCTGTGTTAGCCTAGCTCAGTATGGGGCCATCAGCTGTGTTAGCCTAGCCTAGCTCAGTATGGGCCCATCAGCTGTGTTAGCCTAGCTCAGTATGGGCCCATCACCTGGGGTTAGCCTAGCTCAGTATGGTTCCCACCAGCTGTGTTAGCCTAGCTCAGTATGGGTCTTATCAGCTGTGTTAGCCTAGCTCAGTATGGGTCTTATCAACTGGGGTTAGGCTTTACGGCACATAGGGCATTACGGCTTTACAACACTTAGGGGCATTACGGTAACAACACTTAGGGGCATTACGGTAACAACACTTAGGGGCATTACGGTAACAAGGGGAGATGCTGACAAACCATATGTTGTACTAATGCATTCAGCGGTGATGCTAACGAACTATAAGTTGCACTAATGTATTTAATTACAGGATGGTGATAGGGGCAGACGTGCTCTAAGTTGCACTAATGCATGTAATTACATGACGCTGGAAATGCAGAGCCGTGCTCTAAGTTGCACTAAGGCATGTAATGAGCTGTATGTTGCATCGCTGCATGTAATTGCAATGGGAGATGCTAACGAGCTACATGTTGCACTGATGCATGTAATTGCTCGGCGGTGGCAGGCACAGGGCTGGACGCCCCGCGGGGGGTGTGTGAGCAGGGGTGTGTGTGTGAGCAGGGTGTGTGTGTGAGTAGGGGTGTGTGTGTGAGTAGGGGTGTGTGTGTGTGTGTGTGTGAGCAGGGTGTGTGTGTGAGTAGCGGTGTGTGTGAGCAGGGGTGTGTGTGAGTAGGGGTGTGTGTGTGTGTGTGTGTGTATGTGTGTGAGCAGGGTGGCTTTGATTCCTCAGCGCTGCGCTGCTGTGGAACTTCAAATGACTCCCTCCTTCGCCGTCTCCCATTACGCCCCCACGATAACGCAGCGGAGCAGGCCAGTCTCCATTAATCAGCCACCAGGACAATGTGCTTCAATAAAACCACTTCCTGGCCCTTTGAACGCCACTATGTAGGGCTAACTCAGGCAGATAACGGCTTCTGCCCTTTACAT
Organism: Setipinna tenuifilis; assembly: GCA_030347295.1. Taxonomy (NCBI): domain Eukaryota; kingdom Metazoa; phylum Chordata; class Actinopteri; order Clupeiformes; family Engraulidae; genus Setipinna; species Setipinna tenuifilis. The sequence continues at coordinate 32,350,224 of CM059270.1, read as the reverse complement.
TCCCTCCAAACCGGCAGATAAAGAACTGGGCTCTTGGAAAAAGGTTCCTTAATGAGCATATGCCTCCAAGAGTTCAAAGTAACAAAATGCTGTTAGCACAGATTGGCATATCCTGCTTGCGTTGCTGGACTACATCTACTGTACGGTCTACAGGAACACCTACACAGTACAAGAACACACCTACACAGTACAAGAACACACCTACACAATACAGAAACACACCTACACAACACACCTACACAACACACCTACACAGTACAAGAACACACCTACGCAATACAGAAACACACCTACACCACACAGAGACACACCTACACAATACACCTACACAATGCAGAAACACAACCACACAATACACCTACACAATACACAAACACACCTACACAACACAGGAACACAACTACACAACACACCTACACAGCACACCTACACAACACACCTACACAATACAGGAACAGACCTACACAACACACCTACACAATACAGAAACACACCTACACAATACACCTACACAATACAGAAACACACCTACACAATACACCTACACAACACACCTACACAATACAGAAACACAACTACACAACACAGGAACACACCTACACAACACAAGAACACACCTATACAATACAGGAACAAACCTACAGTTTACATCTATCCTCTGCAGGGCTTGGTCTATGCCTTACAGAGGTACAGCTACCATCTAGGCAACCACTTTCCCAAAGGACCTACATGTATTGGCAGAGGAATGATTATTTATTAATGCAAGCACAGGTAAAGGCCCTTGTATAGGCCCTTGGACAGAAGAACCAGGCTGTTCACCATCGTCATCCGGAAACTCAGGATCCTGTTTGCATATATCAAAGAGCTCCAAGTGTAGAGTAGGCACTGTGAAAGAGGCCCAAGTGTAGAGTAGGCACTGAAGAAGAGCTACGTGTGAAGTGTAGATAAAGAGCCAAACAAAACCTGTAGAGACATCAGTTTAACTGAAAGGCCAGGGGCCATTAATGTTTGATGCGGCAGTGAAGACTCCTGCAGGTTAGCAAAGCTGATTTGTACTGCCCATCCATCGATAAGGAGCCGGGCCCAGGAATGTGCTTTCCCTAAATCTGCCTTTGTGCTCTGAATCTTTATCCATGCCATTCTCCTTTCTTATCATTTCAATTCTACTGTTCACTCAGAAAGCAAAAGATAACTTGTGTTTCAATATGGAATAAAGTGATATTTTAGAGAAAACTTCAATTTTTTTTTTTTCAGAAACAGACTGAATTCTAAGATATATAATTACATAGCACTTGGGTGTGAATAATGAGGATGGGGCAGTATTGTCTGAACCAATATAGAGGAGGAAACTAATGAGCATAAAAACTGCTGTAAGTTGGCGTAATGTTATGCGGTTTCTGTGAGGTGGGATATGCTATGTGGTATTTGAGGTATGATATGTGGTTGCTACGAGGTGCAGTATGATGTAGTTGCTATGGGGTTGTGATATGTGGTTGCTATGAGGTGTAGTGTGATGTGGTTGCTATGGGGTTGTGATATCTGGTTGCTATAGGGGTATGATATACGGTTGCTATTAGGTGCAGTATGATGCGGTTGCTATGTGGTTGCTATGAGGTTGGGTATGATGTGACAGTGCTATGAGGCTGGCATGCCTGTGGCAGGTGTGGGCTGGACTGTACAAATAGGATTCTGCCTGTTTCCTGTTTTCTGAAGTTGTTCTCAGTCAGACTGCTGGGGGGCATTTTCATCTTCTGTAGAAGGAGACTGTTTGGGCTGTGTTGGTGTGTTTGGGCTGTTTGGGCTGTGTTGGTGTGTTTGGGCTTTTTGGGCTGTGTTGGTGTGTTGGAGATTATTTGAGCTGTGTTGGTGTGCTGGTGTGCTGGTGTGTTGGTGTGTTGGTGTGTTGGTGTGTGTTGGAGACTGTTTGGACTGTTTGGGCTGTGTTGGTGTGTTTGGGCTGTGTTGGTGTGTTGGTGTGTGTTGGTGAGTTTGGGCTGTGTTGGTGTGTTTGGGCTGTGTTGGTGTGTGTTGGTGTGTGTTGGAGACTGTGTGGACTGTGTTGGTGTGTTTGGGCTGTGTTGGTGTGTTGGTGTGCTGGAGACTGTGTTGGTGTGTTTGGGCTGTGTTGGTGTGTTGGTGTGTTGGTGTGCTGGAGACTGTGTTGGTGTGTTTGGGCTGTGTTGGTGTGTTGGTGTGTTGGTGTGTTGGTGTGCTGGAGACTGTGTTGGTGTGTTTGGGCTGTGTTGGTGTGTTGGTGTGTTGGTGTGCTGGAGACTGTGTTGGTGTGTTTGGGCTGTGTTGGTGTGTTGGTGTGTGGGCTGTGTTGGTGTGCTGGAGACTGTGTTGGTGTGTTTGGGCTGTGTTGGTGTGTTTGGGCTGTGTTGGTGTGCTGGAGACTGTGTTGGTGTGTTGGTGTGTTGGTGTGTGTTGGTGTGTGTTGGTGTGCTGGAGACTGTGTTGGTGTGTGTGGGCTGTGTTGGTGTGTGGGCTGTGTTGGTGTGTGTTGGAGACTGTGTGTGGGCTGTGTTGGTGTGTGTGGGCTGTGTTGGTGTGTGTTGGTGTGTGCTGGTGTGCTGGAGCTTTCCTGAAGAGCAGCTTCTGTCAGACATTCCTGCTCGTCTCTTGAGGAAGTGAAGGAGTGTTTAGCACATCCGTTACGAACACCCACTCCCACCCAACACCCTCTCCCACCCAACACCCTCTCCCACCCATCCCATATTAACCCTCTCCCACCCATCACCCTCTCCCACCCATCCCATACTAACACCCTCTCCCACCCAACACCCTCTCCCACCCATCCCATATTAACCCTCTCCCACCCATCACCCTCTCCCACCCATCCCATACTAACACCCTCTCCCACCCAACACCCTCTCCCACCCATCCCATATTAACCCTCTCCCACCCATCACCCTCTCCCACCCATCCCATACTAACACCCTCTCCCACCCAACACCCTCTCCCACCCATCCCATATTAACCCTCTCCCACCCAACACCCTCTCCCACCCATCCCATACTAACACCCTCTCCCACCCAACACCCTCTCCCACCCATCCCATACTAACACCCTCCCCCCCCCATCCCATACTAACACCCACTCCCACCCAGCTCACCCATCACCCTCTCCCACCCAGCCCAAACTAACACCCATCACCCTCTCCCACCCAGCCCATACTAGCAACCCCCCCCCCCCCCCCAGTCCATACTAACCCACCCATCACCCACTAACACCCATGACCCTCTCACACCCTTTCCATACTAACACCCTCTCCCACCCATCCCATAATAACACCCTCTCATATCCCATCCTATACTACCACCCATCACCCACTAACACCCACTCCCACCCAGCCCATAATAACCCTCTCCCACCCATCACCCACTAACACCCTCTCCCACCCATCCCCCTGAGGGCAGCGGGTTGAAGTCATTTTTCTTGCGATAATCCATCAGCTGATTGGCCCCACACAGCAGGTCTAAGGACTATTAACATTCTCTTTCCTGAACATCACCTAAAGGACAGACAGTCACATGCACACACACACACACACACACACACACACACACACACACACACACACACACACACACATATACACATGAGCACGCATGCACGCACTCTTACACACACACACACACACACAGTCTTACATGAGCATGCACACACACACACACATATGTACACATTAGCACGCATGCACACACACTCTTATACACACATACACTCTTACATGAGCATGCACACACACACACACACGTATGTACACATGAGCACGCATGCACACACTCTTATACAGACATACACACACACACACACACACACACTCTTACATGAGCATGCACACACACACGAGCATGCATGCATGCACACACACACACACACACTCTTACATGAGCATGCACACACACACACGCGAGCATGCATGCACACACACACACAAAGCCACACAGAAGCGTCCTGAAGAGTAAAGATGCAAAACAAATGAAGAATGAAGTGAGGAAGGAGGAGAGGAGGAGTGGAGGAGAGGAGGAAGAGAGGAGGAGGGGGAGGAGAGGAGGAGTGGAGGAGGAGAGGAGGAGGAGTGGAGGAGGAGTGGATGAGGAGGAGAGGAGAGGAGGAGAGGAGGAGGAGAGGAGGAGGAGTGGAGGAGGAGTGGAGGAGGAGTGGAGGAGGAGAGGAGGAGAGGAGGAGAGGAGATGGATTTGCACGTGATGGATGAGCTGCTGGTTTAAAGCCAGACTCATCTCCCACACACACACACACACACACACACACACACACACAGATGCTGGTTTAAAGCCAGATTCATCCCACTCGGCCGGAGCAGCACACTGCTCCATCAGGACGGTGTGTGTGTGTGTGTGTGTGTGTGTATAATTAGGAGGGTGGGGAGCAGGCGTCAGCCCCTCTGGGCACACACACACACACACAGACACACACACACAGACACATACATACACACACAGACACACACACACACACACACACACACACACACCAGCCCTGTCCCCTGTGCATGGGAATGGCCTCCTGCCCAATCATATGCTTGGTGTCTAAATATAGCGCGGGGGTCATTTGCCATGCGTACCGCAATCAATACACGCCCGCTCAGACACACACACACACACACAGACACACACACACACACACACACGCCCGCTCGTCCCCACGGGCCGCCTGACTTTGGGTACAGACAGATGGGGGGGGGGGGGGGGGGTGAGGGGGGGGGGGGGGGGATAAAGAGGGAAGAAACGACTGAAACTCAGACTCAGGGTCGACATAGGTGTAGGCTGCTCCTAGTATCCTAGAAGGCCCTCTTAGCCTCCATACAGCAGCTAAAGAGAGGAGAGGGGAGATGTAGAGAGGTAGAGAGAGAGAGAGCAGGAGGGAGGAAGGAGAGATAGAGAGAGGGAGAGGGGAGATGTAGAGAGGTAGAGAGAGCAGGAGGGAGGAAGGAGAGATAGAGAGAGGGAGAGGGGAGAGGTAGAGAGGTAGAGAGAGCAGGAGGGAGGAAGGAGAGATAGAGAGAGGGAGAGGGGAGAGGTAGAGAGGTAGAGAGAGCAGGAGGGAGGAAGGAGAGATAGAGAGAGGGAGAGGGAGGAAGGAGAGATAGAGAGAGGGAGAGGGAGGAAAGAGAGATAGAGAGAGGGAGAGGGGAGATGTAGAGAGGTAGAGAGAGGGAGAGGGAGGAAAGAGAGATAGAGAGAGGGAGAGGGGAGACAGTGAGGGGTAGAGAGAGAGCAAGAGGGAGGAAGGAGAGAGAGTCAGGTGGGAAACAGGAATATGTGGGATATACGGTCAGAGAGGATTTGAGATTGGTTATGCTACATGGCTATATGGCTGTTCTATATGCTTATGGTCAGTGTTGGGCTAGTTACTCAAAAACTGTAATACACTACTGATTACTTACTACTGTCATTTTAAAGTAATGCCTTACCTTACAATATTACTCAATTTAAAAAGTAAGGCATTACACTACTTTTACATTACTTTTAGTTACTCTCGCCAAAATGACTGGAAATAAGGATTTGGCATCCCTAGCACATATCTCTCATGTGTCATGAATTTCACCCAGGAGGTGTTTTGTGAGCCTGTAGACTGAAAACTAACATGAATTGCTTCTTACCTACCTATAAGATATATTGTCCTTTCCCTTCTACCACAGCAGGCACACCAGCATTGTAATGTGTAATGCACTGTAACGTTGCAATTGTAACTAGTAATTTATTACCGATTTTCTTCCCTGTAATGCCTTACATTACTGCGTTACACGAAAAAGTAATGCATTACAGTAATTAATTACTTTTGTAATGCGTTACTCCCAACACTGCTCATGGTATATGACTATATTGTTATGGTATATGACTATATGACTATAGTGTTATGGTATATGGCACAGAAGTGCCTAGTAACTAACTGTAACCTTAATAACTAACTCTAACTGTAGTAACTAACTCTAACTAGTAACTAACCCTAACTCTAGTAACTAACCCTAACTCTAGTAACTAACTCTAACTAGTAACTAACTCTAGTAACT
>CM059270.1:32336684-32339184 GCA_030347295.1 Setipinna tenuifilis | reverse complement strand
CAGTTGTGCTTTCCTGCACAATTACATTGTTTCTTTGCTGTCCACTTCAGTACCACATGTAATACCACACGTGATATAACACATTTTAAGACATGGCAAAAAACAATGTGTACAACTGAATAAGTGTCTGTGTAATGTGCAAGCTAGTCTGTAGTGTCGTTGTCAAGAATACGAATTTAGAGAGAATATCCAGAGGGAATATTAGGAAGGAATATTAAGAAGGAATATTTAGAAAATTATCAAGAGGGAACATTTAGAGCAAATATTCAAAAGGAATATTAGAGGGAATATTAGAGGGAATATTAAGGGGGAATATTTGCAGGAAATATTCAGGGGAAATATTGAGAGGGAATATTAAGATAGAATATCAATAAGGGAATATATACAGGAAATATTCAGGGTAAATATTAAGATAGGTTATGAAAGAGGGAGTGTACACAAGAAATATTAAAATATTAGAGGGAATATTAGAGAGGGAATATTGAGGAATGTTAGAGAGAATATTAGGCTAATGATTGCCTGTGCCTGACCTCAGAAATGCCTTTCTGGATGAACAAGCACAAATTGCCATGAACTCCCATTGTAGCTGACAAGAACCAACATGATGTTTATGGCAATGGATTCAGAATTTGATCTAGAACAGATTTAGACTCAGAACTGGAATGGGATCCAGAGCAGGTTTAGATGGTTTTTAGAATCAAATCTAGAATGGATGTAGAATGGGTCTGGAATGGATGTAGAATGGGTCTGGAATGGATGTAGAATGGGTCTGGAATGGATGTAGAATGGGTCTGGCATGGATGTAGAATGGGTCTGGAATGGATGTAGAATGGGTCTGGGCAGGTTTGATTCACTTCCACTGTTTGAACAGCAAAAACACTCTATAATCCCAGGGGGTGTGTCTAATCTCCTAAATCAGTAATCTGGGTTAGTTCATGTTAGTTAATGTTGGGCCTAACGAATGAACCAGAGGACCATCTTTCGTTCCCTTTAAAAGGCAGGTGAACTTTTGTCTACCTGTTGTATCCCCTGGTTTTATTTGTGAATATGTGCTTTGTTTATCTGTGTCTTTCCCTCTGTGCATCCCTCAGGCTGAGTAGTGTGGATGTGTGTGTGTGTGTGTGTGTGTGTCTGTGCATCCCCCAGGCTGAGTAGTGTGTGGGTGTGTGTATGTGTGTGTGTGTGTGTGTGTGTGTGCATCCCTCAGAGTAGTGTGGATGAGAGGAGAGGGGCAAGGAGAGGGCTTCTCCCTCACTTCTGTCGGCTACACACTGCAGCTTCTGCGTCCCACTGACAGCCAGTCACCTCTGTGCGGCTCAGGCATGATTGACAGGCTGGCATGCTGCTGAGACGTGATTGACAGACTGACAGACTGCTGTCTGTGAACATGAAGACATCCCAGTCATCTCTGCATGCTTGCAAGAACAAACAGCTTTTACACTCTCTGATGCGCCCATGCCTTGTCTAAGGTGCCCATATCTCCATCTGATGCACACATATTGCCAGTATCTCAATCTGATACCCCAGTATTTCAATCTGATGCCCCAGTATCTCTACCCAATACCCCAGTATCTCTACCTGATGCCCTATATCCCTATCTGTTGGCATTCAGATTTGGGGTGATGGCTTGCCAATCAGGGTTGGCATTTAGATTTGGCATGTAGGTTTGAAGGGGGCGGGGGTGTTGGCAGCCAGGTTTGGGGTGGTGGTTTTGGCAGGTGATTTGGTGTCCTAGTTTGCCAATCAGGTTTGGCCTGCAGGTTTGTGGTGGGTGGTTGGGATGTCAGTCTGGGATGGTGATTTGGGATGTCAGTCTGGGATGGTGATTTGGTGTCCAGGGTGTTTTCTGCCCATGGCCATCTGGACACACATGTAATAGACCAGTAGGATATCTGGTCTTCAGGAACCAAACCAGCACCAGGACGTTCAGTGGGAGACAAACACACAGAAAGCCATTCAGCAGAACACATCTGGCAACCTGCCCAACAGCACATCTGGCAACATGCCCATTGCCACATCTGGCAACATGCCCATTGCCACATCTGGCAACCTGCCCAATGCCACATCTGGCAACCCACCCAATGCCACATCTGGCAACCCGCCCAATGCCACATCTGGCAACCTGGCCAATGCCACATCTGGCAACCCGCCCACCGGCAGCTGCTGGGTGATGCTAAGTGCCATGGTGGGTTTGGTGGAGCAGCACAACTTCAAGACTTTAGGAGCTTTATTGGCATTGAACAGTTGCCTGGACAACATGATTAGACAGGCGCAAGGTGAAAGGGTGGAAGTGCCACAGGTGGCAGGTGAGGGAGCGTTGTAGAAACAGGAAAGAAAGGCGCTAATACAAGGGCAAGCTGGCTCAATGATCAGGGTGATCAGCTGTGTGTGTGTGTGTGTGTGTGTGTGCTGGAGAACATGGCTCTTCTCTCCACTGTGTGTGTGTGTGTGCTTGAGAACATGGCTCTTCTCTCCACTGTGTGTGTGTGTGTGCTTGAGA
>CM059270.1:32321684-32326684 GCA_030347295.1 Setipinna tenuifilis | reverse complement strand
TGGGGGGTATGAGTGTGGGGTCGGGAGGCAGAGAGAGACACATGTAGAGTATGCCCTGCATGGCTGCCTGTATGAGGTTGGGAGGCAGAGAGAGAAACATGTAGAGTGTGCCCTGCATGGCTGCCTCACTAAGGTACACAGCCTGACACAGGCAAGCCTGCCAAGACACTCACTAAAAATTAAAGTCACTCTCTCTCACACACACACTCTTCACCCACACATGCACTCACACATACACACATGCATGCAACAAGGAGAACCATGTACCAGTTCTGTGCAAGCAGACCCCGGGGGTGTGTGTGTGTGTGTGTGTGGGGTGTGTGTGTGTGTGTGTGTGTGTGTGTGGGGTGGGGGGGGGGGGGGGGGGGGGTCGGCACCTGGGGGGGGCCGTGATCACATGACCGAAGCCTCGCTCACCACACCGCCAACACACACCACGCTCACCGACTATCGCTTAGCAACACCGCTGCACAGTCTCACTGGGCTGGGCGATATGGCAAAACATTTGATCACGCTATATTTTTTTCTGTATTAACCAAACACCAACTTTTAATCACAATTAGTGCTGAATGATAGAACTTCAAATAAAAATCATTTTTAATTGACTGGTCTGGGCAGAATCACATGACAACACATGGTAGTGTGCTTTCAAGTAACAGTACATGAACAAAGTGGAAGGCACAGGATGTAAAGGAAAAGTATACAAAATAAATAGTAATAACAGTAATAATAAACAACGATAGTAGTCATGTGCTCAGTCATTGTCAATTAATCGTCACAACTGTCGGTTCGAGTCATTTCTCAACTAATTGCCCAGCCGTACCTCACTGTGTGACTGACTCACCTACACAAGGCCGCTGTCAGAACTCAACAGTTGAGTGACACAGTCCTCAGTGAACACTTCACTCATGACCAGTTACATTGCCACAGCTCTTTAGCCCCGCCCTCTCACAGTTATTTAACCCCGCCCTCTCACAGTTATTTAGCCACGCCCCCTCTTTTAGCTCTCTGGTCCCGCCCACAGCTCTTTAGTCCCACCCCTCTCTCAGCCTGTTAGCCCCGCCCTCTCACAGTTATTTAGCCACGCCCAATCTTTTAGCTCTCTAGCCCCGCCCCTCATAGCTCTCTAGCCCCACCCCTCTTTAGTCCCGCCCCATCGCTGGGGCTGTTGGTGCCAGATGGACTGCTGTATGGGCTGGTCAGTGTCTGCTGGGCTGATGGGGTGTTTGATGGGTTGCTGTATGAGCTGGTCAGTGTCTGCTGGGCTGATGGGCTGCTGTATGCTGATGGGGTGTTTGATGGACTGATGAGCTGATAAGATGGGGTGGTTGCACACAGCCATTAGTTTTCTCAAAATACGGTAAAACACACAACATATCATATATATATCATAACATATCAAAACAACATGTCCTTTGAGCAGCGGTTTTGCAGATGGAAATGCCTTTCAGATGAGAAAGGTGGACAGACAAAAAGCAAGGTCATACTGAAGTCAGCTGTAGTATCCCAGCTGAATGGTGGTGAGCAGGAGAGCATCTCATTCACAACGCCGCACCCCTGAGGCTAATGAGGAGCACACACACGCTGGCTGGCCTGGAAACAGCCCAATTAAAGCCCCAGGGTGTAACTATTTTAGTTGCTCATTGTCAAAATGCCCTTTTCAATGAATATTTACCACCCCCATCGACTCCAACATCCCTTCAAGCTTTAAATGTTACATCTGTATATGCATGGCTCGGGAGCGACCCTCCATATTCATGCGCCATGTTGAGCTACAATAGAGGGTCAGGGACACACACGACAAGGAATTTCATGTTATTGTTGTGACATGATAAACTCAAAACAGCTAATGGGTTTTTGTTTGGGTGGTTCTCGGGCCCAACAACACTGGGTGTAATAGTGGTGATGCTTTTATGGTCTTATGGTCTATGTGTCTTAATTAGAAGCAAGACAAAGGAGGTGTTATAAAGGCAATTTCCAGTCTAAACTCAGTTCTGATAAAATATAGTTACTGTTTGTTTGTTTGTTTAGTTAGTCTAGACGACAGGGGCAAACGATTAGACCAGGAAGCTGAAGGCAGTTTAGCAAACTGGCTCTACAGTGTTTGTAATACAGTAGAGTAGATGTACTTGCTTCTGCTTGCAATATGTAATGGTACCTAAAGTGTAAATAGCCATGCAGTACAGCATGATCTGAAGTCTTGAATGAAATTGTGTTTTTGAAGCATGAGGGTTAGGGTTAGGTTACCGTAGCTGTAATGCGTGCTTTGAGCTGCAGGTGCAAAGGGAGTTTAGAACACTAGAGGGAGTTTAGAACTGTGCAGCGGTGTTCTAGAGTACATTTAGAACACTAGAGGGAGTTTAGAACTGTGCAGCGGTGTTCTAGAGGGCATTTAGAACACTAGAGGGAGTTTAGAACGGTGCAGTGGCGTTCTAGAGTACATTTAGAACACTAGAGGGGGTTTAGAACTGTGCAGAGGTGTTCTAGAGTACATTTAGAACATGAGAGGGAGTGTAAGACACAGTGCAGCGGTGTTCTAGAGTACATTTAGAACACTAGAGGGAGTGTAAGACACAGTGCAGAGGTGTTCATCAGAGAGACCTGGAACACTCTGCAGTAAAGCTCCCGGTAATCTGCACAGTCTGGCTGCTTGTGACGGCACATTAATAAATGAGTCCAACATCACACGGCCTAACCAGGATTCACAATTCATTTGGTGGAGAAATGTGAAGTTATTTAAGTCCCTATAAGTGAAGTGTTTAAATCTTTAATAGCGCGCGAGCTGAGAGAGAATAGCTGAGCTCGTCTAGAGGTGTAGAATCCCGTCTCATTCCCGCGCCCGTGCTGATGCCTTTGTGCTGGAGAAAGGGGAGACGGAGTGTGTGTGTGCGTGTGTGTGTGTGAGAAAGAGAGGCCCAACACAGTCAAAGGCTCTTCTCGCTGGAGAAAGGGGAGACAGAGTGTGTGTGTGTGTGTGTGTGTGTGTGTGTGTGTGTGTCTCTTCTCGCTGGAGAAAGGGGAGACAGAGTGTGTGTGTGTGTGTGTGTGTGTGTGTGTGTGTGTCTCTTCTCGCTGGAGAAAGGGGAGAGCCTTAGAGCCCAGCCTTCCTCAGAGCCCTCACACACACACACACACACACACACACACACACACACACACTCTGTCTCCCCTTTCTCCAGCGAGAAGAGACACACACACACACACACACACACACTCAGAGCCCTTCCTTCCTCAGAGCCCAGCCTGCCTTCACTGCCTCTCTCGCACACACACACACACACACACACACACACACACTCAGAGCCCAGCCTGCCTTCACTGCCTCTCTCTCACACACACACACACACACACACACACACACACACACACACACACACACACACACTCAGAGCCCTTCCTTCCTCAGAGCCCAGCCTGCCTTCACTGCCTCTCTCGCACACACACACACACACACACACACACACACACACACACACACACACACACACACACACACACACACACACACAGTATCTTGCAAAAGAGAGTACACCCTTCACATTTTAGCAAAAAAATGTGCTATATCTTTTCAAGGGACAATGCTTGTTGTAACCATGTAAAAGTCTGGGGTGTGAGCACATGTGTGTTAAAGGGCTTGGGTGTGTGGGGTGTGTAGGTGTGTGGATGTGTGGATGTGTGTTGGTGTGTGGGGTGTGTAGGTGTGTGGGGTGTGTAGGTGTGTGGGGTGTGTAGGTGTGTGGGGAGTGAGCACGTTTGTAGGTGTGTGGGTTGGGTTAGGGTGTGCGGGGTGTACAGGTGTATAGGTGTGTAGGTGTGTCGGTTGTGTAGATATGTAGATGTGTAGGCGTGTCGGGTGTGTAGACACACACACACACACACACACACACACACACACACACACACACAGGGCGTAATGAGGGGGTCAGTGTAACACCCACACATGTAATACATTTACACCAATGTAATACACCACCAGTGTAATACACCACCAGCGTAATACACCACCAGCATAATACACCACCAGCGTAATACACCACCAGTGTAATACACCACCAGCGTAATACACCACCAGCGTAATACACCACCAGCTTAATACACCACCATGTTAATACACCACCAGCGTAATACACCAATGTAATGAACCACCATCATAATACACCACCATGTTAATACACCACCAGTGTAATACAAATGCACATTTTAACATAATAATCCAGCCGATAGAGAGGAGAGGAAGTGTTTGTGTTTGCCTGTTGGAAAAGTAGTTTGACAGAAAGTTTTCTAAACAGACAAAAATGATGACAGGCTGCGTAATGTTTTTGGCAAGCTGTTGAGCAGCCGTTGGGCAGAATCAGTGCTGTGTGTGTGTGTGTGTGTTGGGCAGAATCAGTGCTGTGCGTGTGTGTGTGTGTGTGTGTGTGTGTGTGTGTGTGTGTACTACCTCAGAGCACAGGTGTGTGTGTGTGTGTGTGTGTGTGTGTTTGTGTACTACCTCAGAGTACAGGGGTGTGTGTGTGTGTGTGTGTGTGTGTGTGTGTGTGTGTGTGTGTGTGTGTACTACCTCAGAGCACAGGTGTGTGTGTGTGTGTGTGTGTGTGTGTGTGTTTGTGTACTACCTCAGAGTACAGGGGTGTGTACCACATCAGAGCACAGGGGTGTGTGTGTGTGTGTGTGTGTGTGTGTGTGTGTGTGTACTACCTCAGAGCACAGGGGTGTGTGTGTGTGTGTGTGTGTGTGTGTGTGTGTGTGTACTACCTAGCAAAGGTGTGTGTACTGCCTCAGTAAAGAGCAGTCTTAAGATGGAATAACGGGAGCCGGAGTTCTTGAGATGGAATACTGTAGTTGGAGTTGAATGAAGCGTGCATGTGGTTCCCTTTAAACCAACCAACCAAACTCACTGAAAGGGACCAAGTGTGGAAACACCCTTAGATCCATGCAGCCAGATACGTTTAAACTGCATCTCTGATTCTGAATGTAAGTCAGGATCCTTATGATGACTT
>CM059270.1:32307860-32310360 GCA_030347295.1 Setipinna tenuifilis | reverse complement strand
ACACCTCACACACACACCTGACATGACACACACCTTACACACACACTCAGTAAGTGGGAGCAGGAGGCGTGTGTTTGTATTGGCTTGTGTTTATTAGAAAAGCCCATTGACATGACAGGATAATATGGGGGGGGGGCAGTGATATACAGGAATAATATTGGGGGGGGTCGGGGTCTGTAAGCGGCTCTTGCAGTATAGGTCAGTAGTCAGTAGCCATTTCTACTGCATGTCCCCCCCACCCCCCTCAACAGCCCCCAAAGCAGCTCTGCAATACAGTGTACTAAATACACCCCCCCCCCCAGCCCCCCCTGCAAACATGTAATATAATACACCCCCCCCTCAAAGATGTACTCTAAAGCACCCCCCCCAAAGATGCACTATAAATATATAGAAATACAATACGCATTACACCCCCCCCCCCCCCCACCACCCCCCCTTTGTATTAAATAGTCATAAACACTACCAAGAGCAGCATAGGGAGGGTTACACACACACACACACACACACACACACACACACAGGTGGTCTACAGTGGTGGGGAGGGTTACAGGCACACACACACACACACACACACACACACACACACACACACACACACACACACACATACAGGTGGTCTACAGTGGTGGAGAGGGTTACAGGCACGCACACACACACACACACACACACACACAGGTGGTCTAGAGTGGGGGGGGGTAGGCTGGCAAAGCATTGTGGGAAGGGAGTCCAGGTGTCCAGGTCCGAGTGCTGCTTTCCACCCCTCTCTGGCACCCTCTCATGGCCAAACCCTGCAGCACACACACACACACACACACACCCCTACACACACACACACACCCCTACACTCACACACACACCCCTACACTCACACACACACCCCTACACCCACAGCTTACAGTTGACACTCAACTAGCACACAAGAGGCTCATGGGATACTAGAGGAGCAGAGGCTCATGGGATATTAGAGGAGCAGAGGCTCATGGGATATCAGAGGAGCAGAGGCTCATGGGATATTAGAGGAGCAGAGGCTCATGGGATATCAGAGGAGCAGAGGCTCATGGGATTAAATAGGAGCTGAGGCGCATGGGATATCAGAGGAGCAGAGGCTCATGGGATTAAATAGGAGCTGAGTGCCAACATCATGCGTGATTATACCCCCCCCCCCATACCCTCCCCATACCCACCCAATACCCGCCCCATACCCACCCAATACCCCCATCCTTTACTCACCTAATACTACCCCCATACCCTACCCATGCCCCCTCCTCACATGATGTAGTAGATGCCCCCCCTCACATGGTACACACCACCCAGTACATGAGGTTAACCCCCCCATAGATGGTCACATGGTATAGGCCATCCAATAGATGAGATATACCCCCCCCCCATAGACGCCCCCTCCCTCACATGGTATAGGCCACCCAGTAGATGAGTCCCCCCCCCCCTCACATGGTATAGGCCACCCAGTAGATGAGATACCCCCCCCATAGATGGTCACATGGTATAGGCCACCCAGTAGATGAGATATCCCCCCCCCCCATAGATGGTCACATGGTATAGGCCACCCAGTAGATGAGATATACCCCCCCTATAGATGGTCACATGGTATAGGCCACCCAGTAGATGAGGTTGACGGCCGCAAAGGCTGCTGGGAAGACGGCGCGTGCGTAGATGTCGATGGTGTCGGCGTCGATTGGCTTAAAGGAGCAGCGGCAGCACTTTTGCTCCTCCCCCTTCCGCGATTGGCTGCCGCCGCCGCTGGCCGCCTCCCCCTCCCCCTCTGCCCCTCCTCCTCCCGCCCCCGAGGTGGGTGTGGCCACGCCTGAGTCTCCGCCCCTCTGGCGGTGCTGTCGGTTCTGCACGAGGAGACCCTGGTTCATCCCCGCCACCGACAGAGAGAACAGCACCATCGCCTGCTTCCCGTTCTTCACTATGGACTACACACACACACACACACACACACACACACACACACACAGGGAAAAGGTGTTATTCTAGAGTAGAGTAGACTGGTTAATGCCGGCCACCGAGAGAGAGAACAGCACCATCACCTGCATACCATTCTTCACTATGGACTGGGGTGTGTGTGTGTGTGTGTGTGTGTGTGTGTGTGTACCTCTGGGCTGCTCTTGCTGCTGCGCTCCTTGGCCTTCTCCTTCTTGCTGTAGTCGGCGTTGTAGTGGGCGAAGGCGTACTCGATGAGCGCTGCGAACACGAACACGTAGCAGATCCAGAAGTACACGTCCAGAGCCTTGATGGCCGTCGCCCGCGGCAACGAGGAGCGCGCACTGATCATCAGCGTCGTCATGGTGAGCACCGTCGTGATGCCTGCCACGCCACACACACACACACACACACAAACACACACACACACACACACACACACACACACAGCTATTAACACCTACAGGTGATGTATGTTTACTGTGAGCAGACCATCAGTATACACACACACACACACACACACTTGAGCTATTACCACTTGTGCTTGTCATGCATG
>CM059270.1:32295360-32297860 GCA_030347295.1 Setipinna tenuifilis | reverse complement strand
CATACACACACACACACACACACAACACACACACACACACACACACACACACACACACACACACACACAAGTTAGCCCTAACTCCACGAGATCTCCACATCACTGCCCACGTAGTCTCCAACATCACTCAGCATACCCCTACACACACACACACACACACACACACACACACACACACACACACACACACACAGGTTAGCCCTAACTCCACGAGATCTCCACGTCACTGCCTACGTAGTCTCCAACGTCACTCAGCATACCCCTACACACACACATACACACACACACACACACACACACCACACACACACACACACACACACACACACACACACACACACAAGGGACTTAAGTTTCATCACAGTGTTTCCATAGGGACATATTTTAATGGGGCACAGGGCATTTTAGGTCCCCCAGACAGCTCTACAGGGACATATTTTAATGGGACAGACTGAATATGAGTTCCCCCAGACAGCTCCACAGGGACATATTTTACTGGCGCGCCGTTCACTTCAGTTTGCCCACAGAGTCAGCACAGGGTCACATGGTCATATAGAGGCCCAGTTTCCACTGGGAAATAATACAACAGGGCACACACAGCCCACTTTAGTTCCCCCACAGAGTTTCCACTGGGACATAATACAATGGGGCGCACAGTCCACTTTAGTTCCCCCACAGAGTTTCCACTGGGACATAATACAGTGGCGCGCACAGTCCACTTTAGTTCCCCCACAGAGTTTCCACTGGGACATAATACAATGGGGCGCACAGTCCACTTTAGTTCCCCCACAGAGTTTCCACTGGGACATAATACAGTGGCGCGCACAGTCCACTTTAGTTCCCCCACAGAGTTTCCACTGGGACATAATACAATGGGGCACACAGTCCACTGGCGTGTGGAGGTGCGATGAGGAGATGAGATGAGTTCTGTCACGGAATGAAACATTTTGGAATCTAAATCAGCTTTTCTCCATCAGAAGCCAATTACCATAGTGACAGATACATAATAGCTCCATCTCAGTGTGTGTGTGTGTGTGTGTGTGTGTGTGTGTGTGTGTGTGTGTGTGTGTGTGTCACTCTCGGGCAGCTGTGTGTGTTTGTGTGTGTGTGTGTATGCGTGCATATGCATTGTTTGTGCATCTGTGTGTGACTATGCGTGTAGTGACTTTTAGGCGTGTGTGTATGTGTGTGTCTCGGTGTGCATGTGTGTGTGTTTGTGTATGTGTGAGTGGTTATGTGTTTGTCACTTTTGGGTGTGTGTGTGTGTGTGTGTGTGTATCTGTATGCATGCATATGTGTGTGTTTGTGCATGTCAGAGTGTCTATGCGTGTGTCACTTTTGTGTGTGTGTGTGTGTGCGTTTGTCTGTATGCATGCATGTGTGTGTTTGTGCATGTGTGAGTATCCGTTTGGATACCCGTGTGGACCAGCAGAACCTGTGAGGTCTGGTTCCTGAGGGTTTAGGGGTTTACACTGTACTGGACCAGGCTTCAGCACTACTTACTCTGGAGCTACAGCCCTAGCAACACCCTAGCAACAGGCCCTAGCAACACCCTAGCAACAGGCCCTAGGAACAGGTGTGCAACAGGCCCTAGCCTAGCAACACCTAGCAACAGGCCCTAGCAACAGGCTCTAGCAACACCTAGCCCAGCCCCACAGGCCCAATGCTGTGTCCATGCCCCATGAAGGGTTGCTATGGTTTCCGTTGTGTGTATGCCATCAACATAGCACAGGCCATTTCCATGAGCAGTTGCCATGGTTACAGTCGTGTTTATGCCATTTCCATGAGCAGTTGCCATGGTTACAGTCGTGTTTATGGCGTTCCCATGAGCGCAGGCTGTTTAATGTCATTTCAGTGTCACGGTCGTTACCCAGCATTCCAGCAGTGCTTGGGCATCGTGGGCGGGCTCTTTGCACCGAGTGTGTGTGAGTGTGTGTGTGTGTGTGTGTGTGTGTGTGTGTGTGAGAGTGTGTGTGTGTCTGTGTGTGTGTGTCTAAATAGATACGTTTTGCCTCATTTCCATTATTGGCAACAGCAAACTCAGACCGCTGACACATTCTCCATTAGTAGCAAACTCAACATCCATACCTCAGAGTACGAGGGGCAGCAAACACACATAACATCCATGTGTGTGTACTAACTAACTCTCTGGTGTGTGTGTGTGTGTGTGCGTGTTTGCTAACTACCTCTCTGGTGTGTGTGTGTGCTAACTAACTCTGTAGTGTGTGTGTGTGTGTGTGTGTGTGTGTGTGCTAACTAACTCTCTGGTGTATGTGTGTGTGTGTGTGTGTGTGTGTGTGCTAACTAACTCTCTGGTGTGTGTGTGTGCTAACTAACACTCTGGTGTGTGTGTGTGTGTGTGTGTGTGTGTGTGTGTGTGTGTGTGTAAACTAACTCTCTGGTGTGTGTGTGTGCTAACTAACTCTCTGGTGTGTGTGTGTGTGCTAACTAACTCTCTGGTGTGTGTGTGTGTGTGTGTGTTAACTAACTCTCTGGTGTG
>CM059270.1:32287860-32290360 GCA_030347295.1 Setipinna tenuifilis | reverse complement strand
CTAATGTGACCGGCTTTGGTCAGGCATCCAAAACAGATTCCATTCTGCTTAAGAAATGCGATTTTGTCCCTGTGTGGCTGTGTGTTAAACTGCAAACATGTTTCCAGATTATGCTGCCCAGTGCAAAACAGACAAGAGGTAGCTGGTGGTACTGCAGTTAATACCACGTCTGCATTGGTGGCAAAGCTTTCTTTCACAGGTGGTTTTACTGAAGTTTTGGGTTTCATTTTGGTGCTCATCTCTTGGATGTCACCAAACACGGGATCTGACACAATGGTGACTTGTTCTTCAATAAAGTTCACCAAGTCCCTCATTCTGACCCTGATGTTCTGTTCCTGTATTTTGCATGCTTCAGCACGCCACCTTTCTCTCCATTTGTATGGTAATTTGAGCAGTACATTTCTCATGTTGGAAATGGTATCCAATTCCTCCATATATTCCACGTTTTCCATGGCATTACAGCAACTTCTTAAAAACAGTGCAAAGTCTTGAAGAGCCTTTGCATCTTCAGATTTAATTGCTGGCCATGAGAGTGCCTTATCAATATAAGCACAGGATATCCTGTACTCGTTACCAAAGTGTTTTTCAAGTAGCTGTCTAGCCTTTCTATAGCCTTTGCTGGCATCATCCATCAGCTGACAGCTTTTGGCCAGTTCTTGTGCCCTCCCCCTAGTGTACTGAATCAGATACAGCAGCCTATCATGGTGATTGTCTGTTTTAGACTCAATAATGTGGTCAAACCAGTGAATAAATGATTTGTATTGTAAAATGTTACCATCAAAGATTTCAATATTTCCTTTGGGCAGAGTTGTTAATAACTGTTGCTTTATGAGCAGGCTTGTTAACTGGTTTTGTGTTTCTAGAATTCTACTGATGGCATCAGTGCCCTGGTTGCCTCTTGCTTGGGTTAATGGGGCTTGAGGAAAGGGGGTGTGAGGTGTGTAAGGCCTACCACCACCAATGGCTGTGGCTGTTCCACCTGTTGCTGCATGTATTGTACTGGTGGGTCTAGCTGCAGCAGGGGTAAAGGGAAACTGGACAGTTATGTTTTCTTTGGGTCTTACAGTGACTTGCTCACGATATTCACTAATGTCATCCCCAGCACTGCCACCAAATTGTTCTTCTGCCTCTCGAAGGCATTGCAGTTTGGCGGCATTTGCTTCCAATTCTGCTTCCATGTCAAGTTTTTCTCTTTTTTTTCTTAGTTCTTCTTTTTGTAATTGTAATTGAGCTTCCAATTGAGCTTCCTCATTTTCAATACTGTGTCTTTTTTCTAAAGCTGTGGCCTTTGCCAATAATGCTGCCCTTTCTGCCTCGGCGCAAATGCGCGCTGACCTCGTAGAGGACACTGATGTTTGGCTGCGCATTGATGCATTACTGCGCATTGACCTAACCGACAGTTGCTCATCATCGGGAACGGCCATTGCTTGCAACTGTGGAAACAACTCAGTTTGTGAACTGCTAACGTGGCTCTCCACCCCAGAAATCCACTTAGACACGTTGGAAGTGAAAGCGTCAATCTCATCCATTCTAGGGCCGTACCAGGATTTTGTGTCGTCCGACTTGTCCCTCGCATTCAATGTCTGCTGGTACGAAACATGTAATGCTTTAAACTCTTCCAATAGCACGTAAAACTTGTCCATATTTTCCTTTACTTCGTCAACACATTCTCCGTCATCCATTAAAGTGTTAACGATTCTCATTCGCCTTGTCAGGTGAGACATTTTGCCCGCTCGGGAAGAGCGCATCTTTGCCGACTTGCCCTCCACGTCCAAAGTTTCTTTGTCTGACTCTGAATCAGCCATTTTTTGATTTTAAACAATCAAGTTTTTTTTCCAACAAAATAGATATTCAAAATAGTCCACAGCGTTTTAACAAAAGTCCACAAACGTAAAGTCACAAAAGCACAATGGCGTTTCCTCCACAGCCGTCAATTCAAACGAAAGGCGGAGCTGAAAACTAAAATTGCTCCGGTATCCAACACTCAAAAGTTCATCCAATAAGGGTATTCAAAAATTCAGTTCTTTTACTTTTAAGTCCGACAATTAAATGAACTCAAAGGTCTCAATACCTGCACGGTTTCTTTGTTCTAAAAATGTTTGTTCTTCCGCGTCTTCACGCGTCCAAACCAAGGCCTTTCCCTTTGTTCTTACGTTGCGCTTTCGAAGTCCAAAGAATTTCAGCATAAATCCACAAGATCTTCAAAGTAATCCACGAAGCAGGTATTTATGCGGTCATCTTAGACGATTGTATGGTCCAAACCGTGTTGTTTTTATCAGTCCCAATGACTTGTTGTTTGGCATACATCTGAGGTTCGGTGTGATCACTCGACTCGTGCAAATACTTCCAGGAGGCGTAAAATAACGGTAACTTAGGTTTATTAACAAAATAAAAAGGTACAACTGTTCAAAGGGTATTCAAGTGTTTTCTTTGCTCTTTGTTCTAATTCTCCATTCCTCTCCACGTTGTCTTTGCTACGGTCTAAGATGGTATGCGCATC
>CM059270.1:32280360-32282860 GCA_030347295.1 Setipinna tenuifilis | reverse complement strand
GATGCTGAGCGAGCACACGAGCGAGAGCGAGAGAGAGAGAGGCAGGGGGAGGGAGAGAGAGAAAGAGAGTGAGAGTGAGAGAGAGCGAGAGGGGGAGTGAGAGAGACTGTGTGTGTGAGAGAGAAAGAGAGCGCGAGAGAGGGGGTATAATCAGAAAGGGAAGTGAGAGAGATGCTGTGTGTGTGTGTGTGAGAGAGAGAGAGAGAGAGAGAGAGAGAGAGAGAGAAAGAGTTGGAGAGGGAGGAAAAGGAAGGGGGGGGGTGCTCTGAAAAACCCGCTCAAACGCTCTGATTCTGAGTAATCCCTCGCCGCGCGCGCTGCCTGTCCTGCGAGCAACGTCAGATTAAATCGTGCTCGTATAGAGAGCGCGTGCATCACGGAGTGGTTTTGGCACGCATTAGAGAGGGCGCGAGGAGGAGGAGGAGAGTGTGTCCGGTGTGTTATGTAATGCGCAGTAAGACGCTCTTGTGTAAACTTTGTGTGATGTCGCAGGCGGTGGGTAGTGTGTGTGTGTGTGTGTGTGATATCACAAGCGGTGGGTAGTTCAGACTGCATTAAAGAGCTTACATGTAGGTCGCAGAGACCTACACATATAAACTCTATAGACTATCAGTCATACTGGGCTACTGGATAAACACTATAGAATAGACCTACACATATAAACTCTGTACACTATCAGTCATACTGGGCTACTGGGAGACACTATAGAATATGAGGTGAAATGTGCCATTGGCCCTGATGATGAAACACTATAGAATATGAGGTGAGATATGTGTGTGTGTGTGTGTGTGTGTGTGTGGTGATATGATGATATGAGGTGTAATGTGCCATTGGCCTGATGATCCTTTATGTCACACCTGTCCCATATGCACCTGCAGCGTCACCTGTTAGTGTCCATCCCTGTGAGGTGAGCCCAGATGTGGCACGGAGCTGACCCACCTGCCCCCCCACCTCATTATGCCCCCCCCCACCTCATGACCCACCTGCCCCCCCACCTCATGAAGACCTGCCCCCCCCCTCATTATGGGCACCCGCCCCCCCACCTCCTCATGGGTACCCACTGCCCAGCTACACCCCATATCTCTGCAGCACTGGCCCTCAGCACAGCCCCTCCACCATCCAGCACAGCCCCCCCCCCCCCCTAGCACAGCTACTCCACCCTTAGCACAGCCACCCCCACCATCCCACTGCCCAGCTACACCCCATATCTCCTCTGCAGCACCAGTGCCCTGGCCCTTAGCACAGCCCCCCCACCATCCAGCACAGCCCCCCCCCCCTTAGCACAGTCCCCCCCCCCCCCCCCCCCACCGTCCACCACAGCCCCCCCCCCCCCCCTAGGCTACGCTACGCTAAGCTGAGGCTCAGATCACATCATTTATCAGAAATGTCACCGCTGTCCCACAGGCCATTGCATAACGTAACGCATAATGCAGGCCGGACGTGTACATTCACACGTTATTACATAAGCGCAATAAGCTCAGGCGTACCAGTGGGCGTGTGAGTTACTGTATGTTCTGCTGAAGAACTGTTCTAGAGCTCAGATCTCCGGATCTCTGGGCTGAGTGCACCTGGCCCGGTTTGGGTTCTGAGTGCCAGAGGACGGGGACATAGAGGGCCCAGCATCAGAACTCCTCTCGTGCCTACCTCGGGACTCACACACAGACACACACACACACACACACACACACACACACACACACGCTTCTCGTGCCTCCCTCGGGACCTTCACTCGGGTTGACGCGGAGTCTCCTCGCGTTAAGATCAGAGCCGCGTGTGTGTGTGTGTGTGTGTGGGGGGGGGGCTGTGTGTGTGTGTGTGTGTGTGTGTGTGTGTGGTGGGGGTGGGCTGAGCAAGATACTCGTCCCATTTCGCCCGTGGCATGACAGCTCGAGCGGCTCCAGCATCAATGCATGGAGCTCAATTCGCACGCACACACACACACACACACGCACACGCACGCACGCGGACACACACACACACACACACACACACGCACGCACGGTGGAGTGGCTAGGCGGTGGGTTTTAAAGTTGATTATTCTCTGTATGCATTTGCTTATCACACACACAATATTTTAATATTCTAATGTTGGTCACTATTATGCTGATATGAAAATAATCCCCTGATGGACGGTCCATCAGTTGATTGGCAGAGCAGATCAGTGATACTGGATTGAAGCGTTATGATTGGCAGAGAAGCAGATCAGTGATACTGGATTGAAGCAGTATGACTCATACAGGTAGCTGGAGTTGGGGTGAGGAGGAGAGGAGGGGACAGGAAGAGGAGACTAACGTTGTGGAGATGTTTGGGGCTGAGGAGGAGGAGAGTTTGGAGTGAGAGGGTGAGGAGGAGGAGAGTTTGGAGTGAGAGGGTGAGGAGGAGGAGAGTTTGGAGTGAGAGGGTGAGGAGGAGGAGAGTAACGCTGTGGACTTGAATGTTGGGGTGAGGAGGAGGAGACTGAGGTTGGCGTGAGGAGGAGGAGGAGGGGGTGAGGGGGAGG
>CM059270.1:32273173-32275673 GCA_030347295.1 Setipinna tenuifilis | reverse complement strand
ACACAGGTGCATGTGTGTTATGTTAACACTGCTGGTGTGTGTTGGGTTGTGTGTGTTTCGGTGTTATGTGTGTGTGGTGTAAGACTACAGAGTGTGTGTGTGTGTTGTAAGACTACAGAGTGTGTGTGTGTGTTGTAAGACTACAGAGTGTGTGTGTGTGTTGTAAGACTACAGAGTGTGTGTGTGTGTTGTAAGACTACAGAGTGTGTGTGTGTGTTGTAAGACTACAGAGTGTGTGTGTGTGTTGTAATTGTGTGTTTGTGTGTTGTGAGACTGTAATGTGTGTGTTTTGTAAGTGTGTGTGTTTGTGTGTTGTGAGACTTAAGAGTGTGTGTGTGGGTGTGTGTTTTTGTTGTAAGCGTGTGTGTGTGTTGTGAGGATGTAGAGTGTGTGTGTGGGTGTGTGTGTGTTGTAAGCGTGTGTGTGTGTGTTGTAAGGATGTAGAGTTTGTGTGTGGGTGTGTGTGTTGTAAGTGTGTGTGTGTGTGTGGTAAGTGTGTGTGTGTGTGTGTGTTGCAAGTGTGAGCGTGTGTGTGTGTGTGTTGTAACTGCGTCTCTTTCCATAATGGTGACAGCCATTGGCCACTGCAGTTCCTCAGAGGGAGGGGCTTAGAGGGATGAGTGACAGCTCCTCAGACCAATCAGAGGATGACTTGACAGACACTGAGAGTGAGGAAGAGGAGGACAGCCAATCGGATGAGAGTCTACCAGAGCCCGGGGTACCTCTACACACACACACACACACACACACACACACATACACTCACACACACACACACACACACACAGGAGCTAACTGTTGTAGTGTGTGTGTGTGTGTGTGTAGGCGGCTGTGGAGGAGCTAACTGTTGTAGTGTGTGTGTGTGTGTGTGTGTGTGTGTGTAGGCGGCTGTGGAGGAGCTGAGTGTGGCGGTGGGGGGGGCAGGGCGCCCCCGTGTGGAGCGGGGGAGAGTGCAGGGGAGGGGGAGGGGGAGAGTGCCCCCCCACATGCCCCCCCACATACAGCAGAGGAAGCCTGGCAAAGCCCCCAAAGGACCCCCCTTCATCAGCAAGCCACACACCATACACTTCAAGGTATGGACAAGCACACACACACACACACACACACTTCCTTACCCCAGGATTCTCTGTACCCCACCCATGCTACTATAACATCAGATTTGCTGTGTGTGTGTGTGTGTGTGTGCCTTTGTATGTATGTGTGTGTATGTGTGTGTGTGTGTGTGTAGGACTTTGATGTGGGTAAGGTGTACAGGAAGAGGATCAGTCTGACTAACGTGACGTACTCCACCAGCTACTGCAGACTACTGGGCCTAGAGCCCCACCTGAACACATGCATCACTCTCAGGTGTGTGTGTGTGTGTGTGTGTGTGTGTGTGTGTGTGTGTGTGTGTGTGTGTGTGTGTGTGGGCCTGGAGCCACACCTGAACACATGCATCACTCTCAGGTGTGTGTGTGTGTGTGTGTGTGTGTGTGTGTGTGTGTGTGTGGGCCTGGAGCCACACCTGAACACATGCATCACTCTCAGGTGTGTGTGTGTGTGTGTGTGTGTGTGTGTGTGTGTGTGTGTATGGGCCTAGAGCCCCACCTCAACACCTGCATCTCCCTCAGGTGTGTGTGTGTGTGTGTCTGTGTGTGTGTGTGTGTGTGTGTCTGTGTGTGTGTGTGTGTGTGTGGGCCTAGAGCCACACCTCAACACATGCATCACTCTCAGGTGTGTGTGTGTGTGTGTGTGTGTA
Organism: Setipinna tenuifilis; assembly: GCA_030347295.1. Taxonomy (NCBI): domain Eukaryota; kingdom Metazoa; phylum Chordata; class Actinopteri; order Clupeiformes; family Engraulidae; genus Setipinna; species Setipinna tenuifilis. The sequence continues at coordinate 32,273,935 of CM059270.1, read as the reverse complement.
TGTGTGTGTATGGGCCTAGAGCCCCAGCTCAGCACCTGCATCTCCCTCAGGTGTGTGTGTGTGTGTGTGTGTGTGTGTGTGTGTGTGTGTGTGTGTGTGTGTATGGGCCTCGAGCCACACCTCAGCACCTGCATCTCCCTCAGGTGTGTGTGTGTGTATGTGTGTGTGTGTGTGTGTGTGGGCCTAGAGCCACACCTCAGCACCTGCATCACTCTCAGGTGTGTGTGTGTATGTGTGTGTGTGTGTGTGTGTGTGTGTGTGTGTATGAGCCTAGAGCCACACCTCAAAACATGCATTACTCTCAGGTGTGTGTGTGTGTGTGTGTATGGGCCTGGAGCCACACCTCAGCACCTGCATCTCTCTCAGGTGTGGTCATCTTGGAAGTGTGCTTGGGGTCGTTACCATGGTGAAATACCGCCCTGCAGCCCAGTTTCAAAGGGGGGGGCATCATGCTCTGCTTCAGTATGTCACAGTACATATTGGCATTCATGGTTGCCTTAATGAAGTGTAGGTCCCCAGTGCTGGCAGCACTCATACAGCCCCAAACCATGACACTTCCTCCACCATGCTTGACTGCTAGCAGGACACAGTTGTCTTTGTAATCCTCACCTGGTTGCCGCCAAACACACCTGACACCATCTGAGCTAAATACGTTTATTTTGGTCTCATCAGACCACAGGACATGGTTCCAGTAATCCATGCCCTTAGTCTGTTTGTCTTCAGCAAACTGTTTGCGGGCTGTCTTGTGCATCATCTTTAGAA
>CM059270.1:32233173-32238173 GCA_030347295.1 Setipinna tenuifilis | reverse complement strand
TTATCAGAGAAAAGGCCAAAACAAGCTCTCCTACAAGTCTGAGATTGATAGACTCCATAAGCGTTCATCTAACAGGCATACTAAAATACCCCTTACACAGGAAGTGTGTTAGCCTGCTAGCATGCTAAGCCAAGTTGCTAATCTGAAGATAGCATGAGTGTCTGTTCAGGCTAGCCTCTGACACATAGCTAGCTACGGGTAGCTGCAGGTAATAAACGTGTCTCCATGTTGTCTGTTTAGAACACATATGTTGGTATGGCATAGTGATGGCAGCCAGGGGGGTCTGACGTGTCTGTGCTGTTGACCCTGAGGAGTGTGTGTGTGTGTGTGTGTGTGTGTGTGTGTGTGTGTGTGTATGGCATAGTGATGGCCAGTCAGGGGGTCTGAAGTGTCTGTACTGTTGACCCTGAGGAGTGTGTGTGTGTGTGTGCGTGTGTGTGTGTGTGTGTGTGTGTGTGTGTGTGTGATGCCAGCCAGGGGGGTCTGAAGTGTGTAAGAGCAGCTGAGAGTAAAACAGCAGCAGCCTGTGAGGGGCGAGTTTCCCACTAGATACACACTCACCTTTCAGGGCTCTCAGGCCATGATACACACACACACAGACACACATTGCTAACACTCTTAATAGTGAGTGCGTTCACATGGACAAGTCGAAACCACTTGGAACTGGTTTGGGATCGTACCAGCTTCATGTGAACGGAGATTGGTTTGGATTGGAATTGGTTTTCGTGATCCCCCTGCGACTCCAGGCCGGGGCTGTTTCGAAACCACTTCGACTGCCATGTGAACGGGATCGGATTGGTTTTCATGTATTGCGCATGTATCAACGAAATAAAAAACCCAGTTTGTTCCTTCATACAGACTTTCTAACACAGCAGAATGCACAACACGTACGCGAATGCGTCAAACTCCTGGAACACCATGTTCGTATGCCGCCAGAAAGTTTGTTTATTGTCTTTATTTAGTAGGAACAGTGCAGAGCCCATAGAAGATGTGCCAGAGTATTACGTTTTTGTTTAGACCACCTTATTGTTTAAGTGGGTAATAATATCAGGTGAAAGGAGAAGGCTATGTAAATACATTTGCACTGACTGACTTGTAAGATTTTCTTTAGCCACTGTTTTGCTATGTGGAATAACCGGAATGAGAGGTGAAAAGTTCAGTCTCCTCTACGTGTCGTCTGTATGCACTGTAGGCATATGTGTGCAGTGCTGTAGTCTGCTGTTGCGTATACGATAAGATACATCTTACCTACGTAGCAGCTTTGTTGTGGGCAAATGTTTACTCGTGTTACGTTATGTCCAACATTGTAGCAGCTAGCATTGTAAATCTTATCAGCCTGGGTCGTCATGGCTGGGTCGGCACGGTTTGACCGATATCTTTGACATTTTTTGCCCAAACAACACGAAACTTGGTACTGCACACACTGGTAACATTATGATGACGCCGTCCAAATTTGAGATCAAGCGGATGAGTGGTTCAAGAGTTATGCGTGGAAGAGACGTTCCTTGTATTAAAAGATAATAATAGAAAGATAGAAGTTGACTACAGCGCCCCCACCTAGCGTAGCGGAAAGAGCCGGAACTCTCGCCGAATCCGCTTAGACGAACTGCATGTGAACAGGGACTTGGGGGACAGACCTCCCGTTGTGAACCAATCCCAAACCAAACCAATCCCACCATGTGAACGCAGTCAGAGTGTGTGTGTGTGTGTGTGTGTGTGTGTGTGTGTGCATGCATGTAGATGTGGGGAGGGCTCCTAAGTCTGTGCTGTTAACCCTAAGGAGTGTGTGTGTGTGTGTGTGCGTGTGTGTGTGTGTGTGTGTGTGTGTAGATGGGGGGCAGTCAGTGTTGTTGACCCTGAGGAGTGATGGAGGCCCCGTGTCTCGCTCTCTGGAGCTGGGCTGCATACGCACCAGCCAACCTGTCAGCAAGAAGGTAACACACACACACACACACACACACACACCAGCCAACCTGTGGCCAAGAAGGTAACACACTCTCTTCAGAAGAGCGTCTTCTGTTCTCACATTTCTTTGCCAGCGTCTGCTCCTGACCTGAGGATGCCTCATCTCAGCAGTAGCTTGGACTCCAGCACACACTGACACCAGCTAGCCTGCTAACTAGCTCACCGTAACACCAGCTAGCCTGCTAACTAGCTCACCCTAACACCAGCTAGCCTGCTAACTAGCACACACTGACACCAGCTAGCCTGCTAACTAACTCACCCTAACACCAGCTAGCCTGCTAACTAGCTCACCCTAACACCAGCTAGCCTGCTAACTAGCTCACCCTAACACCAGCTAGCCTGCTAACTAGCTCACCCTAACACCAGCTAGCCTGCTAACTAGCTCACCGTAACACCAGCTAGCCTGCTAACTAGCTCACCCTAACACCAGCTAGCCTGCTAACTAGCTCACCCTAACACCAGCTAGCCTGCTAACTAACTCACCCTAACACCAGCTAGCCTGCTAACTAGCTCACCGTAACGCCAGCTAGCCTGCTAACTAGCTCACCGTAACACCAGCTAGCCTGTTAACTAGCTCACCCTAACACCAGCTAGCCTGCTAACTAACTCCACGTAACACCAGCTAGCCTGCTAACTAACTCACCGTAACACCAGCTAGCCTGCTAACTAGCTCACCGTAATGCCAGCTATGTAGCTGCTTTTGTGTCTTTTTTGTCTCTGTTGTATTCTGTTCTGTGTTCTAAACTCTAACACTGTGTGTGTGCGTGTACATGTGTGTGTGTGTGTGTGTGTGTGTGTGTGTGTGTGTAGAATGTGGAGTTTGTGTGGGATAACGTGGCGTTGCTAAAGCAGAGGGGCTTCAGTGTGGAGCCGCCCAAAGGCACCGTGGAGCCAGGAGCACGCCGCACCCTTAATGTCACATGGACACCACCTAAAGACATCACCGTACGTTACTCAAACACACACACACACAAACACACACACACACATGGAGCACGCCGCACCCTCGATGTCACATGGACACCACCTAAAGACATCACCGTACGTCACACACACACACACGGAGCACGGCGCACCCTCAATGTCACATGGACACCACCTAAAGACACTACTGTATGTTACACACACACACACACACACACGGAGCACGCCGCACCCTCGATGTCACATGGACACCACCTAAAGACATCACCGTACGTTACTCAAACACACACACACACACACACACACACACGGAGCACGCCGCACCCTCGATGTCACATGGACACCACCTAAAGACAGCACTGTACGTCACACACACACACACACACACGGAGCACGCCGCACCCTCAACGTCACATGGACACCACCTAAAGACACTACTGTATGTTACACACACACACACACACACTTACACACAGGAGAAGATGGTGGTGGTGACAGCTCCACTGACACTATGTATGTGTGTGTGTGTGTGTGTGTGTGCATCTGTGTGTGTGTGTGTGTGTGTGTGTGTGTGTGTGTAACAGGAGGAGATGGTGGAGGTGACGGCTCCACTGACGCTGAAAGGCAACGAGACAGAAGTTTACAGTGTGACTCTGCAGGCATTCCCACCCCACACACACACCTGATACACACACACACACACACACACACACACCGGCTGATACACACACACACACACACACACACCCACACACACATACACACACACAAGCTGATACAGGCAGACTAACACATCCAAACATCTGAACACACAAGGGTTAACACATGTGAAAATAGATTAACACACACACACACACACACACACACTGACACACACACAACACCATTTACGCCAAATAAAAAGTCACACTTAAACATCACGTGTTTTGTGTTTGTTGATATTGATGTGTGTGTGTGTGTGTGTGTGTGTGTGTGTGTGTATGCGTGTGTATGCGTGTGTTTGTGTGTGTGTGTACAGTTTTCCGCTCTCACACCCTCTTACTGCTCTACAGTTTGCCATCACCAGAAGTGTGTGTGTGATTTGGCATTTTGCGTCCGTGGTCCTAGAATGACAGGGGGTCTTACGTGAGCAACAATAAGGAAATTAATAGGGCTGTCCTCGACCAAGGATTTTCTTGGTCGACCAGTGGTCGTGCATTCACTCCGACTAATCGATTAATCGCCCCGTCCCCTCCAAAAAAAAAAAAAAAAACGAAATAACGTGATGGGCTACACAACTGCGAGGCGGCCGTCTGTCTGCGCATTTACCACGGCGAGGGTAACCTATGTTATGTTGTCTGATTGCCTGAAATATGTGATGTAGGCCTACAAAATGTTTCCTGGTTGATTTACATAACTTAACTAACCTACATAAAAATCAGTTGAATGCCTAGTTCTCCCAGTCGGAGTTAAAAGGAAAAAAACAACGTTGTGACCTTGGCTGACATAGTAAGCCAAGGGTACAGCACAGTCTGCCGTCTGTTACACGGGCAAATTATTTCAGATTCTGGTATTCAGGATGTGTCGAAACAAATTAATCAGAAAGACTGGCAGACTTTTAACATTCTGATGAATATTTATTTAAAACACGTTAAATCCCCCCAAACCTCCGCGGGTCATAGAAGTATGGGAGGAAATATCTTCAATAATTGTGTCCTCCTTTGGCAAGAAGAGAACTTTCGAACAGTGCCCAAAGCGGCAACGTTAGAAGACGTGAAACAAAAGCTTTAAACTCAAAGGAAACATCAAAAATAAAAGGTGGAGGTCCATTAAACCATTAGTCCACTAGTTTTCTTTTTGATGATTAGTCCATTTCATTTCTTACAACTTGCCACGCTGTTTATTAAATAAACTGCAGAGCATTGCAATCGCTGTTTATTTAAAAGACAAAAGAAACCGCAGAACATTGCTATAAACTGCAAAACATTGCTATACTCTTATTATTTGTGCCTGTTTGCTTATTAAAACATAAAAATACATGGCTATACAGGCTATATACGTTGCAACTTTTCTGCCAGTTCAGCTCGCCTCTCTGCGGCAGCAGCAGGTTAGGTACATCGGGGTTCAACGCG
>CM059270.1:32215673-32228173 GCA_030347295.1 Setipinna tenuifilis | reverse complement strand
TGTGTGTGTGTGTGTGAGGGGTGTCTGTTAACCTGTGTGTGTGTGTGTGTGTGTTGAGTGTGTGTTAACCTGTGTGTGTGTGAGGGGTGTCTGTTAACCTGTGTGTGTGTGTGTGTGTGTGTGTGTGTGTGTGTGTGTGTGTGTGTGTGTGTGTGTGTGTGTGTGAGTAGAGCACACACAGGGGTTATTAGCTGATTACCACAGTGGGGTGGCAGCAGAGAGACAGCACAGGGGGCAGATATTAGTGAGAGGGGCAGATATCACTGAGAGGGGCAGATATCACTGAGAGGGGCAGATATTAGTGAGAGGGGCAGATATTAGTGAGAGGGGCAGATATCACTGAGAGGGGCAGATATTACTGAGAGGGGCAGATATCACTGCTGGGGCAGATATTAGTGAGAGATAGATGATGTCTGGGGGGGGGGGTTGCAGATCTCTGTTTTATGTGGCTGTTATGGTTTCATTTGGCGTGTGTGTTGTGTGTGTCGTGTGTGTCATGTGTGTCATGTGTGTGGTGTGTGTGGTGTGTGTTGTGTGTGTCATGTGTGGTGTGTGTGTCGTGTGTGTTGCGTGTGTCGTGTGTGTCATGTGTGTGGTGTGTGTGGTGTGTGTGGTGTGTGTCATGTGTGTGGTGTGTGTGGTGTGTGTGTGTGTGGAGTGCAGCAAGCAGCCGCGGAGCTCCATGGGCCACCACCCGAGCCGGCACACACACACACACACACACGACACACACGTCTACTAACAACAAGATTCTACACAGACTACTCAGCTTTAACTAATGCACTAATACATGTGTATAAGATCTTATATATAGGGTCACATCTATGAGGTGTCTATGAGTGTCTATAAGGTGTCTATGAGTGTCTATGAGGTCTCTATGAGTGTCTATGAGTGTCTATGAGTGTGTATGAGTGTCTATGAGGTCTCTATGAGTCTCTATGAGTGTCTATGAGTGTCTATAAGGTGTCTATGAGGTCTCTATGAGTGTCTATGAGTGTCTATGTGGTCTCTATGAGTGTCTATGAGTGTCTATGAGGTGTCTATGAGTGTCTATGAGGTCTCTATGAGGTCTCTATGAGTGTCTATGAGGTCTCTATGAGTGTCTATGAGTGTCTATGAGTGTGTATGAGTGTCTATAAGGTGTCTATGAGGTCTTAAACAGCCTGCTATGTGCTCGTTAGCCATGAGCTGTAGATTGCCACATTTGCTTCTACAAATATGTTTGTGTGTGTGTGTGTATGTGTGTGTGTGTGTGTCAGTGTATGTAAGGGAGGTGTGTGTGTGTGAGTGTGTGTGTGAGTGTAGATTGCCACATTGGCTTCTAGAAATATGTGTGTGTGTGTGTGTGTGTGTGTGTGTGTGTCAGTGTATGTAAGGGAGGTGTGTGTGTGTGTGTGTCAGTGTATGTAAGGGAGGGGTGTGCGTGTGAGTGTGTGTGTGTGTCAGTGTGTGTGTAAGTGTAGATTGCCACATTGGCTTCTAGAAATATGTGTGTGTGTGTGTGTGTGTGTGTGTGTGTCAGTGTATGTAAGGGAGGTGTGTGTGTGTGTGTGTCAGTGTATGTAAGGGAGGGGTGTGTGTGTGAGTGTGTGTGTGTGTGTCAGTGTGTGTGTGAGTGTAGATTGCCACATTGGCTTCTATAAATATGTGTGTGTTCATGAGGCCAGCAGCAGACTGAACCCCATGTGTGTTTGAGCAGTGTGTGTTGTGCCAGTGTGTGTGTGTGTGTGTTGTGCCAGTGTGTGTGTGTGTGTGTGTTGTGCCAGTGTGTGTGTGCGTGTGTTGTGCCAGTGTGTGTGTGTGTGTGTTGTGCCAGTGTGTGTGTGCGTGTGTTGTGCCAGTGTGTGTGTGCGTGTGTTGTGCCAGTGTGTGTGTGTGTGTGTTGTGCCAGTGTGTGTGTGTGTGTGTGTGTGTTGTGCCAGTGTGTGTGTGCGTGTGTTGGGAGGGTGCTGGTCCAATAAAGGTTCTGGTAGTGTGTGTGTGTGTGTGTCTGCTCCCACAGAGGCTCTGGTGGTGTGGGTGTGTGTGTGTGTGTGTGTGTGTGTGTGTGTGTGTGTGTGTGTGTGTGTGTGTGGTGGTCTGGCCCCTAAGGAGGCTGTTGCTTCCTGATGATCCCTCCCTGTTCCACCCTAAGGGACACAGCCACGGAGAAAACACACCTTTACCACTGAGGACACACACGCATACGCGCACACACACACACACACACACACACACACACATCCCTAACATTTGAACAAGGACACACACATTAACACACATCTAATAAGCTTTAGAGCCTGTACTAGAGTAGACATAACCACATTCACACGTTTAGAGAGGCTCTCTTTAGACTTTAACTAGCGGTAGGCTAACGCCTCGACAGATTGTAACTAGTGTTAGGCTAACGCCTAACTAACTATAAGTAGCATTAGGCCAGGCTCTCTACTGTAACTAGCATTAGGCTAACCCCTCTACTATCACTAGCGTTTGGCTAACCCCTCTACTGTAACTAGCATTAGGCTAACCCCTCTACTGTAACTAGCGTTAGCCTAACCCCTCTACTGTAACTAGCGTTAGCCTAAGATCTCTACTATAACTAGCGTTAGGCTAAGATCTCTACTATCACTAGCGTTAGCCTAAGATCTCTACTATAACTAGCGTTAGGCTAATCCCTCTACTACTACCTCGACCAGAAGAACACAAACATAAAAGACATGTTGAATTTCAACTTACAAAAGATGGATGTCCTTAAACAAGGAGGTTAGTCATTAGTAGAGTGGATTGGATAGCTGTGGCTAAGATTTGAAATGTTAGCATTTCTAGCATCAAACCATCATGATGGCAGTAAACAGGGTAGTTAAGCGTGCTTGCTCTGCGAGCACACTGGCTGTTCTTCTTGTCCCTATTGCTTGTAGACTTTTTTCTACCACATCTTTTCCTTTCCTGTTTTGCCCTCCTTGTGCAAGGTGTCAATGGTCATCTTTTAGACAACTGTTGTGCCAGGGATCATCCCAATGATTGTGTAGCCTACAGAACTAGACTGAGAGACCATTTAAATTCAATTCAATTCAATTCAGTTTATTCGCCAGACTCTTGTCCAAATCCACATAAACACAGTACAAACACACATCAAGACAGACCAGGCCAAGCAAACAGGACACAAAAGAAAAGAAGAAGAACAAACAAACAAACAAACAAAAAAACAAAAAAGGATTTAAAATATATACAGGCATTTAGTCCAGTGCGCCCTTAGCCTGGATGTATATCTTGTGCTACTCACAGTTGGATTTGAAAGAGCCACCATGATACTATTGGAGGAAGCATCCAGGCGCTGTGAGAATCTATACATCAGGTTTCTTAAAAGTGCATGAAGTGTGCTTACTCCTACAGATACAAACATCTGGCTAGCACTCCCTCCTCTAGGGACCTTCAGTAAGATTCTTAAAGCATCATTGTATGCTACTTGTAGCTTCTGCATGCTTGCCTTTTTGTAAGAAGCCCATAGGTGTGCAGTGTAGAGTGGTGTGCAGTATGCCTTAAACAGAGCCACCTTGACTTGGGTGGAGCAAAATGCAAATTTACGGGCTATAGTGTTTGCCTGTGCATATAGTTTACAACACTGTCTGTATATGTCATCATCATCATTCATATCATCTGAAATACAGTGGCCTAGATATTTGATCTTTTTGCAGATCTCAAGGGAATTATTAGACAGCCTGAACACAGGGAAATTCAGGCTTTTATCCTGTTTAGTTCTACATATTAGAACAGCACTTTTGATAGAATTATATTTAACATCAAACTGTGAGCCATAGTCCGAGCATACATCAAGAAGTTCTTGCAGCCCTGTACTACTTGGGCTAATGGTCACAAGGTCATCTGCATACATAATATGATTGACAAGTACACCCCCAATCATGCATCCAGTGTTACAGCCATTCAATCGTCTAGACAGTTCATCCATATACAGATTGAATAAAATAGGGGACAGAATGCCACCCTGCCTAACCCCATTGCTCACACTAAAAGGTTCAGACATACAACCCCCCCACTTGATATGCATTTTCTGGTGTGCATACCAATAGGCAAGAATCCTTACAATATAGCCAGGTACTCCTCCTTTCTTTAACTTAATAAAAAGCTTTTTATGGCAGACACGATCAAATGCCTTAGAAGCATCTATGAAACACATTAAAACTGTTGAGTTTTTGGATTTGTACAGGTCCACTATCTCTTTTAAAGCATAAATACACATGTCTGTACCATGCTTAGCCTTGAAACCAAACTGGTTATCAAGAGAGGAAACATGTGCATTCACTCTGACAAGTAGGATTCTTTCCATCACTTTTGACAATATACTTGCCAGTGCAATAGGTCGGTAATTGTCCAGGCAACCAACCTTCCCAGTTTTGTCCTTGATGACTGGCACAAGCACTATGGAAAGCATAGAATCTGGCAATATGCCATGAATCAACAGTCCAGTAAAGTTGATGGCAAGAAGAGAGGGAAGCCGCCGACTGGCATGCTTCAGGTGTTCTGCACTTATGAAGTCCATGCCACATGCTTTACTATTAGGTAATTTCTGTATAGCCTCATGCACCTCCTGTGTCAATATTGTTATTGAGTCATCATGTGCCACAGAATCCTCCACATATGGGTCATATTGTAAACAATTAAAAAGAGAACTGTAATGTTTTCTCCAAAGTTCAGCAATGTGTTCTTCTCCAGAGACCCCTTCAATAGTACAAGGAAGTGAAGGTTTACAGTTATTGAGGGACCGCACCTCTTTCCAAAAGTCATTAAAATTGTTACCCATCATTTTATTAGCCATAGAGTAACCCCTAATGGCTTGCTCGCTTCTAGAGATGAAACGAACAGCATACTTGTATCTGGCATTAGCCAGCTTTTTATTCTCAAGCTCTGGGCCCTGTCTGGGTCTCCCAGCCAAGGCCCAGAGCTTGTATGTTTCACGGGCTTCAGCATGATATGGAGCGACATGCTCATGCCATCCAGGTCTAACATTATTTGCCCTAGTTTTCTTGTTTTTACCAAGCCATTTTCCACCCTCATATAGAGCTGCCACAACAGCCCTATACATGGCACATAGGTCGATTTTGTGTTCTACATTTTTGCAGTTAACATTCTTACACAAGATGGCTTCTCTGGGGAGAGACACATTATTTAGGTATTGGTCTGTGTTTGTGTTGTATCTTACTAAGTCCTCCTCAGTGAGAGCTGACCAGTCTATTTTAGTAGACACTCCACCCCCATTATCATTACTGTTGGTAATTGTAGATGGCAGTTCTGCAACATTTATTGTGAAGGCTAAAGGTATGTGGTCTGTTAGTGCTACCTCATATTTAATATCCATTTTCTCAATGGCTGCATGGCCATCAGCTGTACTAAAACAATGGTCAAGCCATGATGTAGTATGCCACGCTTCACTTATGTATGTATAACTGTCTATGGGTAACAATACTTTACTCGATAAAGTGAAGTTATTATCCTCACAGAAGCAGGTCAAATGATTAGCAAATAGTGAACTGCTGTCAGTGATATCAGAGTTCATATCCCCAACAACATAAACACTACAGCTGCTATTGTCTTGAATAAAAGCATTAATAAAAGCCAGCCTATTAAGATATTCAACCTCATGGTCACGTGACTCATATGGAGTATAGACATTCAAAATAATAAAATTATTACATTTGTGCATATATTGTAGACCAATACACCAATCAACATCAAGCCTAATTGGCTTAATCACAGCATCGAGATTTTTGCTCCAGAGAACAGCCACACCCCCTGAAATTCTGCCTCGAACAATAGCCTTGCTGGCTCTTAAAGGCCCCCACACACACACACACACACACTACAGAACTAGACTGAGAGACCATTTAAAGGCACACACACACACACACACACACACACACACCTTTTCAACCTTTTCACGATATTCTAATAATATGACCAGCACCTGTACTGGACATGTATGTCAGCAGCTGAGGGGCCACGAGCTGATCGAAACCATCGTCACCATCAAGTTTAATAAATAAATAGTCCTGATCTCTAAGGAGGAAGAGATATATCAAACCCCTAATAATCATAACTGTTCCCTGTAAGAGTCACAGGCCTACTATAGAAAGATACTGAGAGGGAGTGTAAGTTCATTGTGGAAGTGATCAGGTATTTTAGCAGCTATTCGAAAGAGACAGAAGAAACAATATATCTAAAAGTGTGAAACTTTAAATCCAATTAATAAATCTTAAAGGATTAAAGGAACAGCATGTGTGTTTGTGGCCAGAGCTGGTACTGCAATCAGGCTGGAAATACTGCAGAGGATGGCATCCTCTCCTATGATCCTCTCCTATGATCCTCTCCTATGATCCTCTCCCCCAGACAAGAGGTTGCCAGCTAGGGGGCCAAAATCAGACAGGTGGAGGGTGGAGCAGCAGGCAAAACATAATATAATATAATATAATATAATATAATATAATATAATATAATATAATATAATATAATATAATATGCACATAATGACATGAACATGAGGGCTGCCACTTATATGGGAATGGGAATATTCAGGCTGGATAACTGTTGTCAGTGATAAGAGTATTTGAAATGATCATGATTCCTTAATATCTGATGATATATCAGGGCCATTTCATGATTAATTTACATTTATTTCTTACATACTGTTCCTTTAAATGATATTAAGACATTATTACATATTGGCAGCAGTTTTTAAACCAGCGTATAATGCACTAACTAACCAATAAGGTAATAACTCATTACGGCATTAGTAACAGGTTATTACATTGTGTGTGTCTGTAATCTGAGTGTTTCTGTGTCTGTACTGTGTGTGTGTGTGTGTGTGTGTGTGTCTGTAATCTGTGAGTGTTTCTGTGTCTGTACTGTGTGTGCATGTGTTATTGTCTTTACTGGGTGTGTGTGTGTGTTGCTGTTGGTCCTGATGTGTGTGTGTGTGTGTGTTATTGTCTTTTCTGGGTGTGTGTGTGTGTCTGTTTGTCCTGCTATGATCCACTGGGATACTTACTGCATAAGCACAGGTGAGTGGGGAGGAGGTGTGTGTGTGTGTGTGTGTCTGTGTGTGTGCAGGTGAGTGGGGAGGAGGTGTGTGTGTGTGTGTCTGTGTGTGTGTGTGTGTGCAGGTGAGTGGGGAAGAGGTTGCCAACGTTACATACTGACGACATGCAACCCATCTCCGTCACTCTCACACACACACACACACTTTCACAGACACACACACACACTCTCACTCTCACACACTCTTCCTGACCTGTATGCAGACATGGCCCTCTCACTAATGGTGTCTTATTCCACACACACACACACACACACACTATGGTCATCAGTCTGAACACACACACAGGCTACACTACGTCTCTCAGAGAAAGACTTGCTATCACATCTTTCATCTCATATTTCTAAATATATTATATATTTATGTATATTTATAATGATATATTTATTATATATTTATGTGTTTTAAATGTGCCGCTCACGCTTACAGGTGTGTGTATGCTGCTCCTGCTGGTCTTCTGTTGCGGGGGGGGGTGGGGGGGCGAAACACTATGGGTTAACTGTTCAGCATAAAGACAGTGACTTGTGTTGTTTAAATGTTCAGGGCAAATTGAGTGACGTGTGTTGTTTGTTAGCGTTTTGTGTGTGTGTGTGTGCGGGCTCTGTGGGGCTGTTGTGGTGTTTTGGTGCGCTGGTGTCTGGTGTTTAGGTGCGCTGGTGTGTGTGTGTGTGTGTGTGTGTGTGTGTGTTGTGTGTGCAGGCGTGGCAAGCTCTTTTGGTGCTGGCATGTCCTTCTGGGAGGCTGCTGGGGTATCTGGGGTGTGTGTGTGTGTGTGTGTGTGCGTGTGTGTGTGTGTGCGCGTGTGTGTGTGTGTGTGTGTGTGGCAGGTGGCCCCCAGGTCTGTCTCCAGGGCTGCTTGTGTTTCGGGTCTCTAAGAAACAGCCCCTCCCTCGAGCCCCCCCCCTCCCTGCCCCATACACACACACACACACCCTTAACGAGGAGGATAATTGGCCTCCATGCGCAGACAAAGACCATCCTCAACCAACACACACACACACACACTGTCATACTCTCTCCCTCACAACAGACACACCTGCACTAACACACACAAACAGTCTCTCTCAGACACACACACAAACACAGTCTCTCTCACACACACACAAACACAGTCTCTCTCTCACACACACACAAACACACACAGTCTCTCTCTCACACACACACACACAGTCTCTCTCTCTCACACACACAGTCTCTCTCACACACACACAGTCTCTCACACAGAAGTGTTCCAGGAGAAGTTAGCCTGCTGTACGCTGCCACCGGGTCACATGTGTGTCACATACAGGAGCACACACACACACACACACACGCACGCACACACACACACACACAGGAGCAGCTGGCCAGCCTACACACACACACCAGTCAGAGATACACGCACACATGACATGAGGTGACCTCTGGAGGGGGACACGAGTGGCCCTGTCCCCAGTAGTGGCCTTTCAGCAGGGCAACAGTGCACCTGACGGGGCAAACGTGCACTGAGAGTGAATCTGCCCAGTACACACACACCTGATGATCACAGTCTACACACACACACACACACACACCTGATGATCCCAGCCTACACACACACATCTGGTGATCCCCACACCAGCCCCTTCCTCTCATACGCAGCACGCCAGTCGCCTGTGAGCTAAGCTTGCGCTTCCACTTAAGACTCTCGTGTTGTCTTCACTCTGACACTCAAGAATGCCGCCAATTGGTGAGGTTTGGGTTTGCGCCGCCGAGCTGTGCTGTGCGTGGTGACGCAAGCGAAGCGTGGGGTTTCCTAGCGCCGAGCGCAGGGTTACCGCGCCCATCCGAGCTCTGATGGCCGAAGGAGGCGACTGACAGCACCGAGAGAAAGACGCCCAGGAGGAACACACAGGGGGGAAGACGAGAAAGCACATCACGCCAACGGCTCTGGATAAGACCGCTCATCGGACATACCAACCCAGGAGGACATTATTTTCCACCATTTTGCCACATTTGTGTTTTGCTGCGGTGGACCCTGCCCTATCCCTGCGCCTCTCTGCCGGTGAGCTCCCGTTTGGCGTATCGACAGGGTTCGGGGAGTGCCTACCGATAGCTCGTGGGCTACATCTCTGAGCTAGCGGGAGAGAGAAGGCTGCTCGAGCTCCGCTGTTTCCAGTCAATGCGATACAAACACCGGATAGCCGCGACTGAGAACGGGTAAGGCACGGGGGCTGCACTGGGGGGGGGGGTTCCTGGGCAGAAAAAACTGTGTGGCCGTAGCAAAGGCCGTTTGCAGAGCGGGCTGAATGGGCTGGCTGGCTTGTGTGTTTGTAACTAGCTATGCTATGGGTGCTGTACTGCGACGGGGGTTGGGTGGGGGGTGGGGGGTGTAGCCAAGATAGCTAAACAACCCCGATGGCTAATTGGCTACCAAATATTTCTGAGTGATTTACCATTTGCTTGCCAACGCGTTTATATGTCCATTTTACACAACCATGCCCCATGTGACGACATTAGAGACTTAAATTAAAGCAAGTGTTTGGCACAGAATGCTCAGTCTGGTGTGTCTAAACACACGCATATCTGGGTATAGGTTAGCGAGCTAGCTGCTATTGAAGGCTGTGGTTTGTTGCATAATGTGAGCAGGGTACTGTACCCCGCTCGGGGGAATAAGGGGGTCCGTGTGGGAACACCACTGTTCAGGTGGCCCAGGTGGGGGGCAGTCAGGTCTGATCAGAGTGTGTGAATGTCGAGTGTTTGCTCCAGCGCAGGGGAGGATCTGGCGAGTTAGCCGCAGCTACGGAGCCAAAGCTACTTCCTATTATGTTTGGAAAGATGGTTAAGTACGCGTTTACACATAACGAGGGGGGGGGGGGGCTGTGTGTGTGTGTGGGGAATGTGTTGCCAGAATGTTGCCATCGCCGTTTGGATGGCAGGATGAAACGGTAGCTGTGATGGTGGATTATGTGATATCAAAAATAATCAAAAATGGCCACTTAATCGGAGAAGGAGGCAGCCAAGCCAAGTCCCACCACCCCCACTCCTTCATGCTGTCCCCAGCCTACGCTAGAGCGACTAGCCCCAGCGCCTTAGCCTCCCAGCAGCGCTGCTCTCTGGGCGTGTGTGTCTGCCCTGCGCGGTGCCCTGCCTGGCTGCCGTCTGGGCCCATCACGGGAGATTAGGCTTCTTAAATCGCAGTATGCCACCAAATATCAGATTAATGTTAATCCACATTAGCGGCTGGCTTTACGGTCCGCTCTGGCAGATCAACCAGAGAGCTAGCTAATTAACCGATAGCACAGCGCCGACGTGCATCAGAGGGTTGCGATACTCTGAGACACATCAAGATGACATGTTTCTTCCGTTTATCACCCGGTTAGCCTCCATCTTGCTAGTTTGCCAGGCTGGGTGGCTGTTTGGCTGTGTGAGTGTGTGAGTGCAGTTTTCGGTTTCTGTAGCGGCAGTGCGGATGTGTTTCATGGCAACACCCCAGTGAAGGCAGAAGAGATGTCGGGCTAAGCAGCAGTGCAGACGGGCTGGCCGTGAGGGGGAGACTGACCGTGAGGAGACTGGCCTTGTGAGCTCTGCTTGCTTGTGTCCATCTCACCCTTTTCATGGCGTTAGCTGCGAGCGATGACAGGCGCGTTGGGCGCGGGGAGGCTGTGCGTGTCGCCTCCAGTGTGACTCGGTGGTGAATTGTCTGGGCTGCTCTGATTGCCTGCTAATGCGATTGCCTGCTTTTAATGATCTACAAACCCGCCTAATTGGATTTTTGGCCAATCTGTTTAACCGGGATCAAATTATTCACGTCCGATCACTGATTCAGAGCTGCCTCGCGCTGCCTCGGCCCCCAGCTCGAGCCCTAATCTGACACATTCTGCTCAGTAACGTCATGAAGAAATGAGGAAGCGGACGAGTGGGCTCGCGGTGAGCCGAAACGGGGAAAATCAAATGCTCGGGCCGGGCGGGGATTTTTTTCCGACATCTTCAGGAAAAGACTCCTGCCAGCGGGTCTGTCAAACAGCCTCAGCCGCCTATCAGTGCTGCTGGGCGGGACGCGTTTAGACACCCGGTTAGGCACCGCTACCAGCTCGAGCTGTGCGTTTGACGTGGATGTCACGTTCACACATCAATTGTAACGCCAGTGCGCGGGCAGATTTGGCGATTTTTGTTGCGTTGATTGATGGCCTCTGACGGCGAGCCTCGCGCTCTCGCTCGGAGCTCCCCAAACCCCCGCTGCCCGCATAATGACACAAGTCTGGCGCGTGTGAATTTCGGCACGCCGGATCTGCCCCCGTGTTTATCACTGACCACAGCTTCGCACGAGAGCGCTCTCCGTGTCCGCGTTTGCCACAATCACGAGCTCACAAAGACGAATTTACCCCGCGCGCTGTGCTGGATGAATGGGTTCCTGTCTTTCAGGCCGCGCGCAGCTGCAGCCAACAAGATGGCGTTCGCTCGCGCTTATTTATTTATTTACCCACTCCGCTTCTGCCGGGGCTGAGCGAGACGCTCCTGACAGCCTCTGGAGACGCGCGCGCTAGCACGCCACTGCTTCGCCACCTTCAGATGAGTTTCAGTGGAAATGGCGTTAATATGCTGCCTCGCGAAGGCACCTTAGATCCTTCATCTTCTCTGCGGCAGGTGTGTGTGTGTGTGTGTGTGAAGGCCCAGCTGTGGATCCCTGGCTACAGGTGTGTGTGTGTGTGTGGAGGCTACACTCGACTGTGGATCCTTGGCTACAGGTGTGTGTGTGTGTGTGTGTATGTGTGTGTGTGTAGGTGTGGACATGCTGTGTGAGTGTCTGTGCACCCACATGGGGACACTCACATGGACACTTATACCAACATGCACTTACATGGAAATGCACACACACACACATGCACACACACACACACACACATGCCCACACAGACACACACACACACACACACTGTAGATTGACCCACTTGAGCTTCTAAGGCCACACTTCCCCGAGGAGAAGCCTGAGAGAAGAGTGTGTGTGTGTCTTATTACTTTATTATTACATTGCATTTGGCAGATGATTTTATCCAAAGCGACTTACAAAAAGGAGGACATAAGCAGACAGAGGTGTAAAGGAACACAGAGTAAGTGTGTGTGTGTGTGTGTGTGTGTGTGTGTGTGTGTGTGCACCCGTGTGTGAGCGTGTGCACGTGCGTGTGTGTGTGTGAGCGTGTGTAAGCGTGTGTGTGCGTGTGTGCGTGAGCGTGTGAACATGCGCGCGCACGCGTGTGTGAGTGTGTATGTATGTGTGTGTGTGCGTGCGTGAGCGTGTGCACATGCGTGTGTGTGTGTGTGTGTGTCTCGGTGGAGTCTGCTGTGTGTGTGTGTGTGTGTGTGTGTGTGTGTGTGTGTGTGTGTGTGTGTGTGTCTCGGTGGAGTCTGCTGTGGCTAATTAACACTGACCTCCTCAGTCTCAGGCCTCCGTGGG
>CM059270.1:32200673-32210673 GCA_030347295.1 Setipinna tenuifilis | reverse complement strand
CTGTGTCTTAGTCCCGTCACCACCCCCTACACCCCACACACATACACACCTGTGTCTTAGTCCCGTCACCACCCCCCACACCCCACACACACACACACATACACACCTGTGTCTTAGTCCCGTCACCACCCCCTACACCCCACACACACACACACACACACACACATACACACCTGTGTCTTAGTCCCGTCACCACCCCCCACACCCCACACACACACACACACACACACACCTGTGTCTTAGTCCCGTCACCACCCCCCACACCCCACACACACACACACACACCTGTGTCTTAGCCGACCCCCCCACCCCCCTAAGCGCTCACTTGTGTACACACACACACACACACACACACGCACCCTCTCTCTCCTGTCTGGCCCAAAGGAAATGATGACCACAGGACTATTACCGACAAAAACTAGAACTTCAAGAGACACAGCAGCTGGTGTGTGTGTGTGTGCGTGTGTGCGTGTGTGTGTGTGTGTGTGCATGCATCAGAGCCTTCTTGTCCTGTGGCCATGTGTGACCTCCTTGTGTTTCTGTGTCTTTATATGCATGGCTTCCCTCAGGCACTTAGGCCTCAGAGACACACACACACACACACACACACTAACACTCTCACACACACACACACACACACACACACACACACACACACATACACACACACACTAACACTCTCACACACACACACACACACACCGACACACACACATACACACATACACAATAACACTCACTCACACACTCTCTCACACACTTTAAAATAGAAGAGATGGCCTGCCACACAGACTGCCACTTAGGGGTGTGTGTGTGTGTAGAACTATTGAGCTGAGTACACTGCTTTTAAATATTGCATACTAACCACCCTCCACACACACACACACACACACACACACACACATTACTCTCCTTCTCTGGGCCAGGGGATGCCTAATGGCTGTGTTTAAGTGCTGTGTGTGTGTGTGTGTGTGTGTGTGTGTGTGTGTGTGTGTGTTGCTGTAGGAGAAGAGCTCAAGCAAGTGTTCATGCTAGGCTAGTGGCTAAGTTGACTACGGGTGCCTGTGGGGGCCAAAAGGAAAGGCACACAGAGACATACTGGCTAGAGTAGGACATGCAGTGAAATTAGTGATTGTTTGTCTAAAACTGGCATCACCACACACACAGATACCTACCTTTACACACCACACACACACCACACACTCTCACCTACCTAACACGCCACACACTCACACATATCTATACACACCACACACTCTCACACACACACACACACACACACACACACACACACACACACACTCACACCAGACACACACCACACACTCACACCTATCTATACACACCACACACTCACACACACTCACACACACACACCACACACTCACACCTACCTAACACACCACACACTCACACCTATCTATACACACACACACACACACACTCACACCTACCTATACACACCACACACTCACACCTATCTATACACACCACACACTCACACACACACACACACACACACACACCAGACACACACCACACACTCACACCTATCTACACACCACACACTCACACTTACCTATACACACCACACACTCACACCTACCTACACACCACACACACACACTCACACCTACCTACACTCCACACACTCACACCTATCTATACACACCACACACTCACACCTATCTAACACACTACACACACACACTCACACCTACCTATACACACCACACACTCACACCAGACACACACCACACACTCACATCTATCTAACACACTACACACACTCACACCTATCTATACACACACACACACACACACTCACATACACCACACACTCACACCTATCTAACACAACACACACTCACACCTATCTATACACACACACCACACACTCACACCTATCTAACACAACACACACTAACACCTATCTATACACACCACACACACACACTCACACCTATCTATACACACCACACACTCACACCTACCTACACACCACACACACACACTCACACCTATCTATACACACCACACACTCACACCTACCTACACACCACACACACACACTCACACCTATCTATACACACCACACACTCACACCTACCTACACACCACACACTCACACCTATCTAATACACACACACCACACACTCACACCTATCTAATACACTACACACACACACATTGCCAGCGTGTGTGTGAGTGCATGAGAGAGGGAGTTTCAGAGGGGTGTGAGTGCATGAGAGAGGGGTGTGTGTGTGTGTGTGTGTGTGTGTGTGTGTGTGTGTGTGAGTGCATGAGAGAGGGAGAGTTCGAGGGGGGTGTGTGTGAGTGTGTGTGTGCACAAGAGAGGGAGAGTTGAAGAGGGGTGCATGCGTGATGTGTGTGTATAGGCAGGTGTTGAATATTTTAACAAAAACAGATTTTAAATATTTGTGAGGCTGTTTAGGATGTGTGTGTGTGTGTGTGTGTGTGTGTGTGTGTGTGTGTGTGTGTGTGTGTGTGTGTGTCATGTGTAGGCTGTTTGTGCGTGCTGTGGGTCATGTGTGGGATGTGTTTGTGTGTGTGTGTGTGTGTGTGTGTCATGTGTAGGTTATCTGTGTGTCTGTGTGAGTGTGTATGTGTGTGTGTATGTGTATGTGTATGTGAGTGTGTGTGTAGTTAGTGTGTAGTGAGGCTAAGCTACGCTAGTCGCTAGGCTAAGCTAATGAGCCCAGTCAGCATGTCTCCAAGTGCATCAATCAGAAATGAATTTGGGGAAGTGGCCACTTCACTTATAGCCTGGCTAACGCGACTTAGCAATGCTCTGCGAACATTGGTCTGGCCAAGCTGTGTTGTAAACCCATTTCTCAGAGGGCGGGCTTAATTCACGTGTGTGAAATGCCTGTGTTTGCTACTGGACGAAGCTTCGACCAATCACACCCCTCTGTCCTCTGACGTATACGCAGCGACAGAAACTGCTTGATACAAACAACAAGAATCGACTTGGCAACCAGTGGGGCTAACTGATAAATTAAACTTTTACCGAAGCCGGTCGGTAGCATTGCGAAAACGTCCTTTCTTGTAAGGAATGCTTTAAGGGCTAACCTCTGCTCTATTTTCAGAGAACTTCTCTTTGAATTCTTCCAAAACAGCAGCTACAGCTGCATTGAAATCTTGCCGTTGCTCCACGTTCGCCATGTTGACAATGATTTCCGGTCGCTAACCTACCGCGTCATTGCCTTTTTGAAATGCTAGATTTTCATTGGTCCCAGTTTCTCTGCTAATGTAGAAACGGTGTAGAATGGGAGCTTGGCCAGACTGACTTGCAAGCGAAATTCAAATGCAGCGGCACAGGAAGTATGGGCGTGCCCAGGCTACTTATGGATCCACATCACAGAGATAGAGCTCGCAGAGATGATGGTGTGTGTGTGTGTGTGTGTGTGTGTGTGTGTGTGTGTGTGTGTGAGAGAGAGAGTGTTGTAGCGGTAGTGTGGAGGACTGTGTGTTATCTTCGAAAAGTAGCTCTGTAGCTGTGTGTGTGTGTGTGTGTGTGTGAGGCCGGGTAGGTGAAGCGAAAAGTGTGTGTGTGTGTGTGTGTGAGAGAGGTGTGGCAGGTTTCAGGATGTTTTCATTCCATTTCCTGTTTGTTTGTAAGACACTCATACAGCCTCTCCCTCTGTCCCTCACACACACACACACACACACACACACACACACACACACACACACACACACTCATACAGCCTCTCCCTCTGTCTCTCTCTCTCACACACACTCATACAGCCTCTGTCTCACACACACACACACACACACACACACACACACACTCATACAGCCTCTCCCTCTGTCTCTCACTCACACAGACACGCGCGCACACACAGACACACACACACAGCTACCTCATCTGTCTTCTGATGATGTGCACACACACAAGGAGCATGAAGCCACACATGCTATCCCTGCTTCTAATCTATGGTGTGTGTGTGTGTGTGTGTATGTTTTCTATCTCCATTATGTCCCTCCTCTCTTCACTTTCTTTAACCCTAAATCTCTCATCCCTTCTTCCCATTCTCTCTCTCTCTCTCTCCCTCCTCCATCTCTCCCTCCCTCCTCCCTCTCTCTCCATCTCTCCCTCCCTCCTCCCTCCATCTCTCTCTCTCCATCTCTCTCTCCTCCATCTCTCTCTCCTCAATCTCTCTCTCTCTCTCTCCCTCTATCTCTCTCCTCCATCTCTCTCTCTCTCTCTCTCTCCCTCCATCTCTCCTCCATCTCTCTCTCTCCTCTATCTCTCTCTCCTCCATCTCTCTCTCCCTCCTCACTTTCTCTCAGCTCAAGTTCTCTCTCCTTCACACACATCTACAAGCTAGAATGATGCCTTTTCGTGTGTGTGTGTGTGGGACTGAGTGACTGTGTGTGCGTGTGTGTGTGAGAGAGAGAGAGAGAGGAAGAGAGAGATAAGTGTGTGTGTGTGTGTGTGAGAGAGAGAGAGATAAGTGTGTGTGTGTGTGTGTGGTAGTGAGGCATGTATGGACATGAATAATGAATGCTGAGAGCTTTTAAAGCCACATGAGCAGCCAATCAGCTGCCACCACAACCACCAGGAGACACACACACACACACACACACACACACACACACACACACACACACACACACACACACTCTCTCTCTCTCTCTCTCTCTCTCTCTCAAAAAACAAACACACACACAGACACTCTCTCTTTCAACACACACAGGGGCTCAGAGGCTGTTGGGTAGGTGTGTGTGTGTGTAATGGCCGATGTTTTTAGCTCAAACTGCTCTCCTCCCAGGATGTGGGCCACTTTCTCTCTCCCTGTCTCTCTCTCACTCTCTCTTTCCCCCTCTCTCCCTCTCTCTTTCCCTTTCTGTTTTTCCCTCTTTCTCTCCCTCTCTCTCTCTCTCTCTCTCTCTTTCTCTCTCCCTCCCTCTCTCTTTCCCTTTCTGTCTAGCTCTCACTCTCTCTCTCTCTTTCTCTCTCTCTCTCACACACACACATCCACACACACTCTCACACATACACACATAGGAAGTGAAACTCAGTCACTCCATGGAATAGCCTTTTGTTTTACTCGTTTGTGAGTGTGTGTGTGTGTGTGTGTGTGTGTGTGTGTGTGTGTGTGTGTGTGTGTGTGTGAATGAAAAGATTAAGTCCATGGGATCTCCTTGACACACACACACACACACACACACTGGAGGGCAGTCAGAGAGAATGAGGAGATGGAGCTTATTGGCTCTGCCCTGTCTATACTGTGTGTGTGTGTGTGTGTGTGTGTGTGTGTGTGTGTGAGAGAGAGAGAGAGAGGGGGAGGGAGATTTAAGGGCTGTGCTCTTTTTCTCCTGTGTGTTTGTGGGCGTGTGTGAGAGAGAGAGAGTGTGTGTGTGCGTGTGTGAGAGAGAGTAAGAGAAGACGACATGGTATGGGGCTGTGCTCTCCCTTCACTGTGTGTGTGTGTGCGTGTGCGTGTGTGTGTGTTCTGTACTCTCCTCCCCTGCTCACTGCCACCACCTCTCTAAAAATAACTGCCTATAAAAGCAGCGCTCACACACACGCTCACACACTCCTCAGCGCTCACACACACGCTCACACACTCCTCGCTTCCCCTCGCAGCGTACGCACACCAAACACTCACAGCTCTCCTTCACACACACACACTCACACACACACACACACACACACACACACACACACACACACACATACAGACAGTCACTCTTCTTCACACACACACACCCTCGGTCTCTTTTAAACACAACTCCTTCACATACTGCCTCTTGTAGCATAGTAACTGTTGTAGCATACTGTCATGGCTTACTGACATTCATAGCAGACTACTTCCCTTAGCATAGTAATTGGTAGCATACTACCTCATTGCATACTAACTCTCAAAGCAGGCTAATTCCCCTAGCATGCTCATTTTCATGGCATAGCAACGCTTATAGCATGTTAGCTCTCATAGCACTCTAATCCCCTAGCATGCTAATTCTTTTGGCATGCTAACTCTCATGGCATACTAGCGCTTACAGTGTTCCAACTCCGCTGGTGTGCATGGGGAACAAACGTAAAAAAAAAGGAACTTCTGTTAGTTCTAAATTCCATCATCCAACATCCAACTCTGACGCCTTAATGTGTGACCGGCTGAAGGATACATGGGACTGGCTGTTTGGGGTGTTAGGGTAGGGGTAGTATTGTTGGGTAGGTGTGTTGGGGGTTAGGGGTAGTATTGGGTAGGTGTAAGGGCGTGTTGGGTAGGTGTAACAGTGTTGGGTAGGTGTTGGGTAGGTTTAACAGTGTTGGGTAGGTGTTGGGTAGGGGTAACAGTGTTGGGTAGGGGTAACAGTGTTGGGTAGGTGTTGGGTAGGGGTAGTAATGTTGGGGTAGGTGTTGAGGTAGGTTAGTAGTGTTGGGTGGTAGGTGTTGGGTAGGGTTAGTTGGGTAGGGGTGGTAGGTGTTGGGTGGGTGTTGTGTTATAGTGTGGGGTAGTAGTGTTGTTGTAGTGTTGGGTAGGGGTAGGAGTGTTGGGTAGGTGTTGGGTAGTAGTGTTGTTGTAGTAGTAGTGTTGGATGGCACCAGATAGTCAGTGGTCAGTGCAGTTCTGTAGGTTCAGGCAGAAAAGGTTCCTCCCTCCCTAAAGGTTCCTCCCTCCCTAAGGGTTCTTCCCCCCCTAAAGGTTCCTCCCTCCCTAAAGGTTCCTGAGTTCTTCAGGTGTTCTACCCCTGGTCCTCCATATGCCTCTATGTGTCCTCCTCCTGAGGGTCTACTCCTCCCTTCCTAAACGGTTCTGCCCATGTGTGTGTGTGGGAGCGGGTGCTAATGTTCTACCCGTGTGTGAATGGAAACAGGTACATTTGGACAAAGGCTGGGTGACGCGATGCTAACTCATGGCGATGCTAACTCATGGCGATGCTAACTCATGCCGATGCTATGATGCTGTGTGTGTGTGTATGTATGTATGTATGTGTGTGTGTTTGTTTGTGAGCTTTGCTACCCCACCCAAGGCCTTAAATACATACTCAAAATGTAATACAGTGCACATTTTCACTGACACACACCTCTCTAACTGGTCAACGCTGTGTGTGTGTGTGTGTGTGTGTGTGTGTGTGTGTGTAGTCCAGTGTCACACCACCTACTGCAGCATTATGCTTCTTAAAGTCCATGACACATCTTGATCAGAGGGATTAAGGACACACACACACACACACACACACACACACACTCTCTCTCTCTCTCTCTTCCTGACCTCTCTGGCATGGCCACGCCCACTTTAGCACAGGCCCTGCCCCCACATGCCCAGATGAGCCAATCAGGGGGCTAGCGCATGAGGGGATGAGCCAATCAGGGGGCTAGAGGATGAGGGGAGGCAGGTGATGTGTGTCCAGTTCTGTCTGACCTACACACACCTTCACACACCTTCACACACACTCCCATCCAGCGCAGCTCACACTCACCACAGCCAGAGACAGTCCACAGGTAAGAGTCTGGAGGCCAGGAGTGTGTGTGTGTGTGTGTGTGTGTGTGTGTGTGTGTGTGTGTGTGTGTGTGTAGGCTGACTGGTAGGACCTTACACAGGTGTGTGCAAGTGAGTGTGTCTTCAGTGTCGACCTCAGAACTGTGAGACAGTAGTGTGTGTGTGTGTAAAGACTGCAGGCCTGGACGGCAGCACAGGAGAGTGTGTGTGTGTGTGTGTGTGTGTGTGTGTGTGTAAAGACTGAAGGCCTGGACGGCAGCACAGGAGAGTGTGTGTGTGTGTGTGTGTGTGTGTGTGTGTGTGTGTGTGTAGAGACTGAAGGCCTGGACGGCAACACAGGAGAGTGTGTATGGGTGTGTGTGTGTGTGTGTGTGTTTGGATTTGCCCTGTTTTACTGGAGCTCTGACGTCCTCTGGAGTTAGTGCATTAACGGAGTGTGCGTATGTGTGTGTGTGTGTGTGTGTGTGTGTGTGTGCTGTTTCAGCAAGTCTCAGAGTGCTAACTGGCTAACCGCTGTATTTGACTGTTTGGTTCTGGGTGCAGGAACTCTTTGGTTCTGGTTCTTGGTGCCTCCTTAGAGGAACCTAATAGAGAACCACTGATGGAACCTTCTGGGGAAGCTGTAATGGCCTAAGAGCTGAGGAGAGAGAACGAGAGGAGAGATAGAGGGAGAGAAAGCGAGGATAGATAGAGGGAGAGAAAGAGAGGAGAGATAGAGGGAGAGAAAGAGGAGAGATAGAGGGAGAGAAAGAGAGGGGAGATAGAGGGAGAGAAAGAGAGACAGGTAGTGGATATGGAGAGAGAGAAAGAGAGGAGAGATGGAGGGAGAGAAAGAGAGGGGAGATAGAGGGAGAGAAAGAGAAGAGATAGAGGAAGAGAAAGAGGAGGGATAGAGGGAGAGAAAGAGAGGAGAGATAGAGGGAGAGAAAGAGAGGGGAGATAGAGGGAGAGAAAGAGAGGAGAGAAAGAGAAGAGATGGAGGGAGAGAAAGACAGACGGATAGTAGATATGGAGAGAGAGAGAGAGATGGGTAGCAAAAGAAAAAGACGAAGTAGTGTGTTTTCTGTGAATAGGTAAAGGGAGTGTGTGTGCGTGTGTGTGTGTGTGTGTGTGAGAGAGAGAGAGAGAGAGAGAGTGTGAGGTGACTAGTAAAGTAGTCCTGGGCAAAGTGAAAGTGACCTGTGTGTGTGTGTGTGTGTGTGTGTGTGTGTGTGTGTGTGTGTGTGTGTGTGTGTGTGTGTGGGGATTGGGGTCAGTGTGTGTGTGCTCATCAGCATGTTGTCTCTTAACCGGATTGGAGTGTGTGTGAGCAGCTGAATCAACGCGATCTGCTGGATTACACCAATGACATTGGAGACACACACACACACAGCTCAGCCCAGACAGGTCACCGTGTGTGTGTGCGTGTGCGTGTGCGTGTGCGTGTGTGTGTGTGTGTGTGTGTGTGTATGAGAGAGACATTGGAGTCTCAGAATATGACCCAATATGAAGCAAAGGTGTGTGTGTGTGTGTGTGTGTGTGTGTGTGAGGCACTAAGGTGGTGAAAAGGGCGTTTTGGCCCCCAGGGAAGTAGCCCTTGTCTCACACACACACACACACACACACACACACACACACGTAGCTCTGGATGGCACAAGACTGGAGAGAGTTGTAGGAGAGAGGGATTACAGCCTGGAGGAAGAGAGAGAATGGGAAAGAGAGAGAAAGAGGGAGAGAGAGAGAGAATGGAGGGAGTGACACAGGCAGAGAGAGGGATGATGGAATGGGGAGAGAGAGAAAGGGAGAAGGAGGGAGGGAGAATGGAGGAGAGAGAGAGGGAGAGAGAGATAGAGAGAGAGAGGGAGAGGTAATAGCATAGGGGAGAGAGAAAGATGACACAATGGAGGGAGAAATAGAGGGAGGGAAAGATGACTGGAGAGAGGAAGAGAGAGAAAGAGAGAGGGGGGGGGAGGGAGAGGGAGGAAGAGAGAGACGGGGAGAGAGGGGAAGAGAAGGAGAGGGAGAAAGAGAGAGAGGGGGAGGGAGAAAGACGGGGAGAGGGAGGAAGAGAGAAAGAAAGAGAGACGGGGAGAGGAAGAGAGAGAGAGAAGGGGGACGGGGAGGAAGAGAGAAGGAGAAAGGTGTGATTTTCAGCAGTAGGATAACTGGCAGCAGGACCCTGTTGCCTAGTAACAGCTTGTGGTTGTCATGGCGACCGGTGATGTCTCTCCTGGAGGAACAGGCGGTTGCCATGGAGACACTCTGGAGCAGCACCCTCTCTGCCGCTGTCACCACACTCTGCTCGTGTGTGTGTGTGTGTGTGTGTGTGTGTGTGAGGTGTTATGGCTATCCAGTGTATGTGTCTACATGTGAAAGGACTGTGAGTCTGTATGAGTGTGAAATAAGTGTGTGTGTGTGTGGGTGTGAACTCAGGGCTAGTTCAAACGTGCGTGTGTGTGTGTGTGTGCGTGCGTGTGTGTGTGTCACCTTTGCACCCCTTTTTTCCTTAAGCACAGTTTCACACACACACACACACACACACACAC
>CM059270.1:32193173-32195673 GCA_030347295.1 Setipinna tenuifilis | reverse complement strand
TGTCCATTTTGCGCAGCTCTTGCTGCGTTAGCGCTACTATGCGGTCATGACGCGCGATGTACAATCCTTTATAGGCGGCGCAGCCGTTTAATACATGTGCCATAGTCTCTCGTTGTTGGTCGCGGTGCATCAAGCAGAACGGATCATGTTGCGATGGGTACCACCAGGGGCGAATCTAGACCATTTTTAGGGGTGCCAAGGCACCCCCGTGAAACTGCTCGGCACCCCCTGGCTCAGTGCAAAATTAATAATATATTATATATAATAATAGTGTTGTGTGATAAGCACTTGGGGCCGGGCACCCCTAAAGACCAGATGCTAAAATCGCCCCTGGGTACCACAGAGACAAGTTAGCTTTAGTTGGTAATACTTGTAGACGCGCTTTGATGGTGAATTTTTGTATGTCGTCGTGCAAGGCTGTATTTCGCATGAACGAATGGGAAACACTGTGCATGGCGTGGGGCAGGCAGGCTAATTTTCCTTGAAGGCGTAGCCCTGTCCAGTGCTGAATCGCGCGGAGTTGAAAAAGTCTAAGTATTGTCCTTCTGCAGTTCTCTCTTCACACACACACAGACACACAGACACCATTTCTCCTGTCTTCATACTGTTCTCCGTGCAGATAATTTCACTGCTCGCTCCCTGAGTTTGTGTGTGTGTGTGTGTGTGTGTGTGTGTGTGTGTGTGTGTGTGTGTGTGTGTGTGTGAGTGTGAGTGTGTGTGTGTGTGTGTTAAGCATGTAGACATATATAGCTGTTATGGTGGCAGATAATTGCACTGAATATCCCTCTATTTCATAGCATTAGCCCTCTAGGCTAGCCAGGCCATGATAGCATTGAGCCTATATGCTAGCCAAGCCATAGTGCTAGCCCTCTATGTTAGCTAAGCCATACCATTAGCCCTCTATGCTAGCCAAGCTATAGCATTAGCCCTCTATGCTAGCCAACCCATAATACCATTAGCCCTATATGCTAGCCAAGCTATAGCATTAGCCCTCTATGCTAGCCAAGCTATAGCATTAGCCCTCTATGCTAACCAACCCATAATAGCATTAACGCTCTATGCTAGCCAACCCATAATACCATTAGCCCTGTAGGCTAGCTAAGATATAGCATTAGTGCTCTATGCTAGCCAAACCATCCAATTAGCCCTCTAGGCTAGCCCAGCCATAGTATTAGCATTAGGATGTTGTTAGATGTGTGTTGTGTCTTACATGGAGACCTATGTGTGTTTGTGTCTGTGTGTGTGTGTGTCTGGGTCTGTGTGTCTGTGTAATTTGGCTGTGGACGTTGTCAGATGTGTTTTGTGTCTTACATGGAGAGGTGTGTGTGTGTGTGTGTGTGTGTGTAATCTGGCTGTGGTCAAGGGTGTAATGCCTCTCTGTCCTTATTGTTTCACCTGCAACCTAATCTGATGCTCCCAATCTCCCCTAAGCACCTTACACACACACACACACACACACAGAGTAGCCAAGAGTGAGTGTGTGTTTACAGCAACATGCTAGGACAGACAGTTAGTGTGTATGTCACAACATACAAGAAGAATGTGTGTGTGTGTGTGTGTGTAACATGCTAGAACGGATGTGTTTGAGGTGTACTTGTGTGGTGTGTGCGCGTGTGTGCGCATGCCTGCACACACCTTTCTGTGCGTTTACTACTGAGGTATGTTACTGAAAGGGTGTATGTGTGTGTGTGTGTGTGTATTTTTGAGAGATACAGAACACATGTAATACAGGTCTGGTCTCTGGGACTGTAAATGATGTATAGGACCACGTGTCAGTGCAGAAGTACACACACACACACACACACACACACACACACACACACACACCTGTCCTGGAGGAGCTAATGTGATGTGAGATGAGCTGTTTGTCAGTAGTTAGTCCCTCATACAGCAACATGTGCCCCATGTTTATGGCCCAGACTGTGTGTGTGTGTGTGTGTGTCTGTCTGTGCGCGTGTGTGTGTGCGTGTGTGTGTGTGTGCGTGCGTATGTGTGTTATTGACAGGTATGTGTGTACGTACGTGCATACATGTGTGTTATTGAAGGGGGTGTGTGTGTGTTAATAAGGGGTGTGTGTGTGTGTGTGTGTGCGTGCGTGTGTGTGTTATTGACAGGTATGTGTGTACGTACGTGCATACATGTGTGTTATTGAGGCGTGTGTGTGTGTACATACGTGTGTGTTATTGAAGGGGGTGTGTGTGTGTTAATAAGGGGTGTGTGTGTGTGTGTGTGTGTGTGTGTGTGTGTGTGTGTCTGCTGCTGCTCTGTTATCCTGTCTATGTTCCCAGGCGTGGCTTTGCATATGCAAACCCTCTGGACAAACTAGCTGTGTGTGTGTGTGTGTGTGTGTGTGTGTGTGTGTGTGTGTGTGTAAACCACCGTAAAAGAATCATGTTTGCATTTTGTTTTGCATGTAAACACGAGGAAACTCTACCTTTGATTAATCCTCTCTCTCTCTCTCGCTCCCTCCCTCCTCCCTCTCTCTCCTCTCTCTCTCTCC
>CM059270.1:32183173-32190673 GCA_030347295.1 Setipinna tenuifilis | reverse complement strand
CTCTGGGACGTCAGGGAAGGCATGTGCCGGCAGACCTTCACCGGGCACGAGTCCGACATCAACGCCATCTGCGTACGTCACACACACACACACACACACACACATCAAAGGCGATAGAACAGCCATCCTGAGTATGGTCCATGCCATTCTGCTTTTGTGCTAACACCTCTTATGTGTGTGTGTGTGTGCACGCGTATGTGTGTGTGTGTGTGTGTGTGTGTGTGTGTGTGTGTGTGTGTACGTGTATGTGTGTGTGTGTGTGCGCAGTTCTTCCCCAACGGGAATGCGTTTGCGACGGGCTCGGACGACGCCACCTGCAGGCTGTTTGACCTGCGTGCGGACCAGGAGCTGATGGTGTACTCGCACGACAACATCATCTGCGGCATCACCTCCGTGGCCTTCTCCAAGAGCGGCCGCCTGCTGCTCGCCGGATACGACGACTTCAACTGCAACGTCTGGGACGCACTCAAGGCTGACCGCGCAGGTACACACACACACACACGCACGCACGCACACACACAGACAGACGCGCGCACACACACACACACACACACTCACACTCACACACACAGAGACAGACACAGACGCACACACACACACTCACACCCCTACACACACACCTGCATTTCTGTCTCTATGGGATACTCCCATTATAATGTAACTAAAGCCTAGTGCAGTGGTTCTTAACCTTGTTGGAGGTACCGAACCCCACCAGTTTCATATGCTCATTCACCGAACCCTTCTTTAGTAAAAAATGTAAAAAATATATGATTTTTTTACTGGTGCACAAAATGAACCATGCATCAACGGTTCCCCCGAGGCTCCACCGAACCCCTGAGACTGACTCATCGAGTCAGAACCCAGGTTAAGAACCACTGAACTAAAGAATGTCAAACTGTGCCCAGACCAAACCTAACCCTCAGCCTGACAAAACCCATCCCTAACCCTGACCAAACCCATCCCTAACTCTAACCAAACCCATCCCTAACCCTAACCAAACCCATCACTAACCAAACCCATCCCTAACCATATCCAAACCCATCCCTAACCCTAACCAAAGCCATCCCTAACCATATCCAAACCCCTCCCTAACCCTGACCAAACCCCTCCCTAACCCTGACCAAACCCATCCCTCACAATTTGTTCCCCACAAATCACCCCACATCTTAGTGGGTAAATATGTGTCCCATACATGTCGCTTCACCAGTGTGCTGTTTTATGACCTCTTTGTGCGTGTGTGTGTGTGCGTGTGTGTGTGTGCAGGAGTGCTGGCGGGCCACGATAACCGTGTGAGCTGCTTGGGGGTGACCGATGACGGGATGGCGGTGGCTACTGGCTCCTGGGACAGCTTCCTCAAGATCTGGAACTAACGCCAGCAGGTGTGTGTGTGTGTGTGTGTGTGTGTGTGTAAGGACGGCTTCTTCAAGATCTGGAACTATGCATGTATTCACTTCTATAGGTTGGATAGAAGCTCTGTGTGTGTGTGTGTGTGTGTGTGTGTGTGTGTGTGTGTGTGTGTTTTGCCTATTAAGTGCTGGAGGCAGTAGCAGAGTTAGATTTTTCCTTGTGACATAAGAGGAAATGATGTCATGAGTGTGGGTGGCTCTATGCTGCCACCTGCAGGCAGATGGGAGAAGTGCAGCTGTAGCATCTCTACTCTTCCCCCACATACACACACTCATGGCATATACACACACGGTATACACACCAAGCAGGTCTTTCTTTAGAGCTGTTTTGTACTGTGTGTGTGTGTGTAAGGATGAGGGGTGTCGGTGAGAGGTGTGTGTGTGTTTGTGTAAGTGAGATGTGTGTAAGGATGAGGAGTGTGTGTGTGTGCGTGCGTGCGTGCGTGCGTGCGTGTGCGTGTGCGTGTGCGTGACGTGTTGGTCTCTGCCTCACTAACACACTGTCCTGTTGTGTTGTGCAGGTGAGAGTGAGGTGTGTTTGTGTGAATGAGGAGAGTGTGTGTGTGTGTGTGTGTGTGTGTGTGTGTGTGTGTGTGTGTGTTGCTCTCTGCCTCACTAACACACTGTGCTGTTGTGTTCTGCAGGTGGCGGCGGGACTCCAAAGTTGACTGGAAGACCTTTCACCATCTAACATCACACATGCTCAATTCTCTCGCATATCCCATTCCCCACACACACAGTGGAAGAAAAGAAAACACACACACACACACACACACACCCCCACCCAAACACCCCACACAAACACCCCCCAAACAAACACCCCACCTCACCTGGCAAGGGCAAAAACCAGACCAACTAAGAGCACAAACACCCCCTCCCCCCAAACACACACATACACACACACACACACACACACACACGCATGAGTGTGTAGGGTGGGGCCACTATAAGATGATTGTGCATTCCCTTTTCTGGACCATTCCGACCTGCCCTAAACCACGCCCCCTCCACACAAGCCCCGCCCCTCTGCTCTCGTTGGCTAGTTTTGTTTGTTTTTGTTTCTGCAGCTGATAGACACCAAGTGACACTTCACACACACACACACACACACCATCCAATACCACTGCTACAACACACACATACATACACACCACCATCCAATACCACTGCTCAAACACACACACACACACACACACACACACCATCATCCAGTACCACTGCTCAAACACACACACACACACACACACACACACACACACCATCCAGTACCACTGCTCAAACACACACACATGAGCGTCAACAAATGCCACTGCTTTCTTTACTGTCAAACTATACTAGAGTTGAGCTCTCTCTCTCACACACACACACACACACATCTACACACCTGCAGATGAGTTTGAGTGCACACCGTGTGGCTGTTGAAGTGACAGGCAGGCAGAGAGGAGGAGGGGGGGCGCAGAGAGGGGGCCACTGCTAGCGGGGTGGGGGTGGGGGGCCGGGGGGGTTGTTTGGGGTTGGGGAGTCCCGCGGAAGTGTCAGACCCATTTTCCTCCCTCCTTTTCTCTTCGTCTGTCTTTCTCTCCTTCCCACCCACAGGTGTGGGGGTGTGTGTGGGGGCGTGTGTGTGTGTGTGGTCAGGGGGGGTCAGGTGTGTGTGTGGGATCATGTTGGAGATGTTCAGTAACTCTGCAGACGGTAATTAGCATATTAGCATACACCTGTCCCCTCACGCTAGCCAGCGTACGCTAGCCCCCTTTAGATACATCATGCTAGATACCCCAACCACCCCCCCAGCTCATGCTAGATACCCCAACCACCCCCCCAGCTCCAAAGCCATGACCCCCCCCCCCCCGCTCCCCCCCCTCTCTCTCGCTCTCATCCCTCTCTCTCTGCCTCTGGGGGGGGGGGGGGGGGGGTGGAGCCATTATGGAGCTCATGTGTCTGCTTCCTCTCTGCTTGTGTGTGTGTATGGGGGGGGCATGCCTGTTGCACGGGGTGGGGGTGGGGATGGGGGTTATCATTCCAGGTCTCCCTTTGGGACATGGGGGGTGGGGTGGGGGTGGGGGGGATTTGGGGGCATCATTCCGGATCTTTCCTTTGGGATGGCGGGGGGGGCGGGTGGGCGCTTGCTCGTAGGGGGCTGTTCCCCCTGTCCTGCCCTGGCCAGGCCTGGGACACACACACACACACACACGGGACACACACACACACGGTGTACAAATCAATGTTTGAACATAATGATAAGAAAACTTTTTAAGTTAAAAAAAACAAAAAAAAAAGATTTTGGTTGTCTGCCATGGAGGGGTTAGTGTTAGACTCGCATGCGGTAGACTGGCTTCTAAGCGGTGCATACGGACTCTAGTCCTTTTGATGTTTTTCTTTGAGGAAGTTACCTGTTGAATAGATGACCCCTGACCTTTCGCAGTATGATATTTATGTTCCTACTCTGGGTACTCGGGGCATATGGAATACAAGTCAACTGTCAAAGCTATGCACCTGAGACCACACACACACACACACACACACAGATTACCATACACACAAAAGCACACACACACATTGATTACCGCATACACAGATACACACACACAACAGTTACCACACACTGACCGTACACACAGACACGAGCACACACACACACACACACACACACACACACACACAGGCAAAGAACTAGAACAAAGAGCTGTTGGTTGTTTGTGTGTCCTGTAGCGGAGGGCTGGCGAGCAGAATGCTGGAGGTGTGTGTGTGAGCGCGCAGGTGTGTGTGTGTGCGTGTGTGTGAGCGCTAGCAGTAGGACGACACACACACACATCTGGTCTTGTCTCGTCTCCTCTGGCGTGGGTCGCCACGGCGCCCTCCAGCAGCGCAGCCTCTCTGTAGCAGTAGTCACCCCTGAACCCTGACCCCTGACCTCTCACCCCGACCCCTCACCCTAACCCCTGACCCCCGACCCCTCTCTCAGTCTGCTGTTCTCCTGCGATAGGCCTGGACTGGCACCACCACAGAGGAAAAAATGACAATGAAATACATTCCCTCTCCTTTCTCCCACGCTCTCTCTCTCTTTCTTTCTTTCTTCCTCTCTGTACCTCTTCTTTCTCCTCTCCCCCCTCTCCTCTCCTCTCCCCCCTCTCTCTGTCTCCTCTCCTCCCTCTCCTCTCTCTGTCTCCTTGTGATCCTCCTCTCCTTCCTCTCCTCTCCTCTTTCCTCCCTCTCCTCTCCTCTCTCTCTGCCTCCCTCTCCTCTCCTCTCCTCTCTCTTCTCCTCTCCTCCCTCTCCTCTCTCTTCTCTTCTCCTCTCCTCTCTCTCTGTCTCCATGCGATTAGCTGTAGGCCACTGCACCTCTACCCTCCACTTTTGTATTTAAGTTGAACTCGGTGTACACAGAGCGCTGTGGGCAGGATAGATCCTATATTAAAATGTACTGTTATTTAAAATGTAATAAAAACGCAGTTTGAGACGACGCCCTGCTGCACTGCCTCATGATTTTGTGTGTGTGTGTGTGTGTGTGTGTGTGTGTGTGTGTCTGTGTCTGTGTGTGTGTGTGCAGTCAGTGTGTGGGTGTGGGCGCATGTCAGTGTGTGGTAACTGGTGTGTATGTGCGGTCAGTGTGTGGTAACTGGTGTGTGTGTGTGACAGACTGACCGCACACACCAGTTACCACACACTGAAAGTCACCTGTGTGACAGCTGTCAGTCCTATGCCAACTTACCTGGGCAGCCGTACCTGAGACCAAAGAGCAGGACACGGGTGAGGTCGCTAACCACACCTCAGGTGTGTGTGTGTGTGTGTGTGTGTATGTGTGTGCTAACCACACCTCAGGGGTGTGTGTGTGTGTATGTGTGTGCTAACCACACCTCAGGTGGGGTAAACAAGTTTATTCCAAATTATATATGTATAAGTATATATGAGTGTTAATTATATATAGGACCCCCATGAGTATGTGATGTGCATATTCTACTAATTAACTTATCTATATATGCTACTAATTAACTTATCTATATATGCTACTAATTATCATATTAGCTATATCTATGTTACTAATTATCATATCTATATATGCTACTAATTAACACATATGCTGCTGTTTAACTTGTATATTTATGCAGCTAGTAAACATATATGCTACTGATTAACTTCTCTATAAATGCTATATAACATTTATTTGCTACTAATTAACATATAGCTATATTTGCTACCAATTAATATATCTCCGCTACTGAAACTACTATAGCTTGACAACTTGTCTTGTCTTGTCACTGGTACCAAAATCTCAGTTCAGAATTGGTCTGGTCACATAGGCTGCTGATGAGTTTGTGTGTGTGTGTGTGTGTGTGTGGTTGTCTGCGTCTGCTGATGAGCATGTTTAGGTCACACAGGCTGCTGATGAGTGTGTGTGTCTGTGTGTGTCTCTGCTGATGGGCATGTTTAGGTATGCTTCACTACCTGCATGACTCCCCTCGGGCTGAGAGTCTGAGGGCCTCAATCCCCTAACCAACACCCCTCTGCACCTTTACCACCTACCCCTTACAGGGACATGCACAGGGAAATATTATTATTTAAATAATTTAAATATTATTGTTAGAATTACTTTCCAACTCCCCTAAACTTTAACAGCCGAGTTTTATCGTTTTTTAATCCATTCAGCAGTAGCATCTCTGGAACATACAGTAGGCCTATTAGCACTTTAGCTTTTAGCATATAGCATAAGCCACTGAATCTGATCGGACCAAGCTAATAGCACGTTTATGCACCACACTAAACACTAAACATGGTTATCTGATGGACCTGATATGAGGAATCTGCTGTAGTTTGGACATGAGACGCCTAATCTGGAAGGGGGGGCCCCTCTCCGCACTGCTGTCCTGTGTGGGGTTACTGAGGAGGACCTCTGACAGCCCCCCTTCTCTCTGTGGAGATACGGCGCCCCCTGGCGGCCAGAGGAGGGTATAGTATAAATCTGCATACATAGCGCTGCCCAATATTTTTTGTGGTTTGCAGTTTGTTTTTTGTTACACGGGGCATCACTTGACGAGCACTTATTGGGACCTGCTATCTGGCTCACTTTCTTTTCTCTCCCTGCCTCCTCTGAAACACACCTGCCTTTTTTCTTAAGTGTTTAATTTCATCTTGTAAAATGATGTTTACTGGGTGGCATGAAGCCTATTCTGCTGGCAAATATATCCATAAATATAGGAAGGAAGGATGTTTAAGGTATACCAGTACCATTACCAAGGATGCTATTTAAATAATGTTAGCAGTTTCCAGACATTTTCATTTAATAGTAAAAGTTATTACCATTGGTCATTGTGATCACACGGCCCATCACAACACAGTGCACCTAAATTCAACCTCTGCATTTAGCCCATCACACACACACACACACACACACACACACAGTGCACCACAGCACACACAACCCAATTCAACCTCTGCATTTAACCCATCACACACACACAGAGCACGCACAAGCAAATTCAACCTCTGCATTTAACCCATCACACAAGTGAGCAGTGGGTAGCCATGACAACAGGGAGTAGGCTAGTGTGGGGGGAAGGTACCATGGTACCAGGCTGCCTACCCTAGGCATTTTTGTTGACGACTGTTAGTTTAAAAATATGTTAATATGCCAAGAAAACTCATTCAGTGAGAAATGCGCAATCAGTCGGCCTTAATGTATGGTCAGAAACTTACAATGGGCGCAGTTTCTTACTCAACGCGCAATGGCTGAGGCAGCCTGTCAGTCAGCTAGCGAAAGAGTGCTAGTCATCTCTGACACTGATTGACAGGCTGGCTCATGTTCGTGATGAATACTTTATATTAAGTTTCTAGTGGTTTTATTTCATGACAAGTTGCCAACTACCCATAAGGAGCTAGAGTGACACTGAAATGTCATAATAAAGTGCCATAGAGTACTACTACACAGGTGTTAGTTGCATCGCTGCTAATAATATTAGCAATATGTGGCTGACAGACAAACAGATGTTTTATCACGCACGTTGTAGATAATACATAAATACACATATAAATTAGACCTTAGATAATATATTACATACATGATAAACTGTAACACTTACAGGAGCACCTTTGGTTC
>CM059270.1:32163173-32168173 GCA_030347295.1 Setipinna tenuifilis | reverse complement strand
TAGACAGATAGGATAAGATTCTCAAGTTAGGAAGTTTCTGTAATACGCCCCCTGTGTCATATTATAGACCAGTGTCATATTACAGTTTTTGCCTATTGCTTAGACACTAAAACCCAGTGCTTAAACCAAAGTAGCATAACTTGAAGTTGTTGTTGCTATACTGGAAACAAAATGTGCCATATCTTAAACAAAAGTTCTGCCTAACACTGTTGTGGCATTTCAGCAACACACTTTGTTCCTCATACAACACACTTGCAAATGTTCACTGCACACTTTTTCATTCATAAGACACGCCGTTAAAAACGGATGCCTCATCATACCATTTGGAAAACACACATATCCAAAACATAAAACACATTGGATGATTGGTTAAACATTGCTTCACACCAGAAAACCCTTACCTCCAAAATTGGACACCAATTAGTCAGCAACAAAAAGGCCTCAGTTTAGGCCTTTTTGAAAACTGCAAGCATGGATGGAGGGAGAGCCCGCGGCAGAGTAAGAATGAGAGGAGGACGAGGAGGAGGACAAAGAACTCAACGCATTGTAATACCAGATGACATTAGGGCAACTTTATGTTTTTTGAAGTGCTTCTGAGCCTACTATTGTTTCATTTGGTTTTTATTTTTACTTTGTTTTACAGTAGTTTATGTACTGAGGGCTTTTTGAGTCTACATTATTGAATATTTCTGTTTTGGGGTTGTTATGTGCCTTATTTGCTTTGCGGAGCTGAATAAAACACAGTAACTGAAAGAGTGGATTGTTTTATGTAAAGTACACTAGTGTGTTATAGTTGAGTTGAACTGTCTTACCATTTGGTGCAAGTTTGTGTGCTTTGCCATCAGAGTTACATTTCGACAAAGGATTGTTAGGTTTTTTTTGTTTAGTTTGAGTTTTGATAGCAGAGTGTCATTATGGCATAAATGTGAATGGTTTATTTCCAAGTGTTTTGGGTTTTGAAAATGTGTGTAGGGATTTTACTCTATGAGTCAAATTTTGAAAAATGTGTGCAAGCAATAGGCAAAAACTGTAATACACAGACCAGTGTCATATTATAGTCCAGTGTCATATTATAGTCCAGTGTCATATTAACACACAGACCAGTATCATATTATAGACCAGTGTCATATTATAGCCCAGTGCCATATTATATTCCAGTGTCATATTATAGTCCAGCGTCATATTATAGTCCAGTGTCATATTAACACAGAGACCAGCGTCATATTATAGTCCAGTGTCATCTTTTTTATTTTATCTTATCTTTTTTTGCTTTTATATTGTCATTTGCTTTTATTTTTGTTAAGCACATTGCCTTTGTGTATGAAATGCGCTATACAAATAAACTTGACTTGACTTGACTTGACATGCAGCATATTACATACATGTGTCCTATTACATTGTGACAGCCTCACATTAATATGAGTGTCCAGAAAATTAATGATGTACAGCAATGGTAATACATTACATATGTTTACATGTAATGGTTTGGATACTATAATTGCAGTGCTGTATGTATGAAGAATGTGTATAATCCACTGTGCGTAATGTGGTATGGAGGGGGTATGTTTTAATTCAGCCGACCGATATTGCCAGTGCCGTGCACCCTATCTTAGATATACAGGTGCTTTAGGTGCGCTGGGCGGTCCTAGGTGTAAGCAGCAAGTGCGGGTGTGTGGGAAAGTTTTGCCGAGCGTTAGTGTTTCAACTGCAGCCTTGTTTAAGAAGAAAAGTTGTCTCCTTTGTTCGTTTTGAGCTGTATACTTACTGTTTTCTGTAACACAATCGTCTGGGGAGAATAATTGTAAACTAAAAGCGCGTCTCCTGAAAGAGGACGTGCTCCTAAAGAGACTTCACTTACCTCGCGGAGAAGGCTTACGGCATCCTTAGGATCCAGCAAGACCAGCCGTATTTTTTTGGGGATTCGTTTTTTTGTTGCTGGTATAACGACAACGCAAGTATCCGTTTTTTTCTTCTTCTTGTCCTTTTTGTCTTTTTTTGGTGGATTACAGTTTTCGTTGCGTTTTTTTTCGGACGAGCAAGGCCTACCTGTCTTCCTGGTTGGACACTAGGACTGGCATCTCAATCGCAGCATGGACTAATGTTTGCCTTTAGTATGGACTTTTAGTTTAATTCTGGTGAACGGGGACAAAAGGGTTGTATTTTGTTTTTTTTCAATACACCGCGCTTTGCGCGCAAAGAGCATTCGGAATTCACGCCTCATGTATTCCTTTACATTCAGCGCCGTCTGAATATGTTGCCTGGTTTCTTTTTTTGTGGGAATAATCGTGTAATTATTGTTATAGTTATTGTTTATGTAGTGTAGCTAAGCCAATCTTTCATTCGAAAGAACCCCTTGCGCGTTAAAAATAACACTGCTGTTCACACAAGTTATAGGGACGAGTGTTATAACATACATGTGTGGTATTTACATACTGGTATCATATTTACATACATTCATCATATTACATACATGTAATGTACAAGATTATTATTTTAGTACAGGTACAGGACCCCATCCTCTTTAAACTGCTGTTTTATCAGCATATTAACATACATGTCACATTAACATACATGTGTTACATACGTGTCATATTTACATACATCCACAATATTACATATGTGTGACATTTACATACATTTCTCATATTACACACCCGTGTCATATTACATACAGCACAAACACAGCACATCATGAATTTAACCAACTTTACAAGCCAGAGTATGCATACAACTTAGCCCCCTTTGACCCCTCTATGGTGAACACAGCTGCCTCAATGCTGTTGCTATGGTAAAGACACCTGTCTCTATGCTGTTGCTATGGTAAACAAAGCCGCCTCTATGCTGTTGCTATGGTAAACACACACTCCTCTATGCTGTTGCTATGGTGAACACCCTCTCCTCTATGCCGTTGCTATGGTGAACACAGCTACCTCTATGCCGTTGCTATGGTGAACACACCCTCCTCTATGCCGTTGCTATGGTGAACACCCCCTCCTCTATGCCGTTGCTATGGTGAACACAGCTGCCTCTATGCCGTTGCTATGGTGAACACCCACTACTCTATGTCGTTGCTATGGTGAACACCCCCTCCTCTATGCCGTTGCTATGGTGAACACCCCCTCCCCGGCGGCCCTGTGTTTGTCCTGGATCTTGTCCAGCAGGAAGAGGCTGCGGCGGTGCTCCTGGCGGGGGAAGAAGGCTGCGGCGATGGTGCGGCGTGTGCGGCGGGCGTAGGCCTGCAGGGGCACCAGCGAGTAGCTGAGCAGGAACAGCAGCGCCAGCAGCAGCAGCGCCCCCCCATCGGGGGCCGACGGGGGCACCTGTGCCTGGCACACACCCACCCCCGGACGCACCGGCCAGCTGAACGCCCTCCGGAACACCAGCCCCTCACCAGAGCAGTCCAGGAACAGCAGCCGACACGCCGGCACGTCCACACTCACCTGAGCACACACATGCACACAAACACACACACACATGCGCACACACACACACACACACACACAAACACACACACACACACACACACACACACACACACACACACACAAACACACACACATGCGCACACACATGCGCACACACAGGGTGCCTGGGTTAGCACTAGGAATTGCATTACTGATAAGGTTAGCATAAAGGGTTGTCTGGCCCTGTAGTTGATGTGGAGGGTGGTGTTGATGTCTGGCTTAGCATTAGCATTAGCTTTATTATTAGCAGTACATTGTAGTGGATGGTCAGGGAGATGCTCTTGTGTCTGCTAGCATTACAGTTAGCATTACCTTGTAGTGGATGCTGACGGTGATGTTTGTGTCTCTGCTAGCATTCACATTAGCATGTGTGTTATCTTATAGTGGATGGCTGGGTGCAGTGTGATGTGGTGTCTGGGTTAGCATTAGCCCTAGTGTTACTTTGTAGCATATGCTGAGGGTGTAGCATTAACTATAGCATTAGTGTTACCAGGGGTGATGTTGGTGTCTGGGTTGGCTTAGCATTAGCACATCCGGTGTATGTAAGAGGGATGTTGGTGTCTGGTTAGCATTGCCATTGTTATTAGCCTTACTTTCCAGTGTATGGCGAGGGTGATGTTGATATCATTACATTACATTACACTTAGCAGGTGCTTTTATCAAAAGTGACTTACAAAAAGGAGAACATAAACTAACATAGGTAACATAAGCTAACAGAGGTAAGGAGCATGGGTTAGCATTACATTACCTTTAGCTTTAGCAAGTTAGCAAGAGTGTTGTTATTGTCTGTGTTAACATTGCCATTGTTATTAGCCTTACTTTCTAGTGTATGTTGAGGGTGATGTTGGTGTCTGAGTTAGCATTAGCATTAGCTTCCAGTGAATACGGCGGTTGATTTGGTGTCTGGGTTAGCATTACCATTAGCTTTTAGTGTATACTGACTATACACTAAA
The DNA here is from genome assembly GCA_030347295.1 of Setipinna tenuifilis. Classification (NCBI taxonomy): domain Eukaryota; kingdom Metazoa; phylum Chordata; class Actinopteri; order Clupeiformes; family Engraulidae; genus Setipinna; species Setipinna tenuifilis. The sequence goes on along the minus strand of CM059270.1, from coordinate 32,163,756 downwards.
AGCGGCTAGCGTTATTGTTACCTTGTAGTGTATGCTGAGGGGGATGTTGGTGTCTGGGACACTAGTGTAAGTGTTACCTTGTAGTGTATGTAAGAGTGATGTTAGTGTGTGTGGGTTAGCATTAGCCTTAGCATTACCATTAGTGTTACCTTCCAGTAAATGGCCAGGGTGAACGTGGTGTCTGAGTTAGCATTAGCATTAGCGTTAGCTGATTAGCGATAGCGTTACCTTCCAGTAAATGGCCAGGGTGAACGTGGTGTCTGAGTTAGCGTTAGCGTTTGCATTAGCTGATTAGCGATAGCGTTACCTTCCAGTAAATGGCCAGGGTGAATGTGGTGTCTGAGTTAGCGTTAGCGTTAGCGTTAGGTGCTAATTACCTTCCAGTAAATGGCCAGGGTGAATGTGGTGTCTGGGATGCTCTGTAGCCACACGCCGCCTGCGCTGACGATGCGGTAGACCAGGAAGTCGAGCGCCACCAGGACAGCACACAGCAGGAAGTAGAGCGTGACGAGGACGAGGGCGGGGACGCAGTCGCGCACTTCCTGTTTGCTGAGGCGCAGGCCGGTGGCGTCCAGTTGGAGCC
>CM059270.1:32153173-32155673 GCA_030347295.1 Setipinna tenuifilis | reverse complement strand
AGATGACTGAGGAGATATAGTCTTTAAAAAGGTCTATAAAAGCTAAGCATTCTACAGGCCTGATGCGGCCCAGTGTGGGGGGGTGGTCAGTGTGTGGGGGCTGGTCAGTTTGGGGGTGGTCAGTGTGGGGGGGTGGTCAGTGTGGGGGGGTGGTGCAGTGTGGGGGGGTGGTCAGGGGCAGCCCAGTGTGGGGGGGGGTCAGTTTGGGGGGGGTCAGTGTGGGGGGGTGGTGCAGTGTGTGGGGGTGGTCAGGGGCGGCCCAGTGTGGGGGGGTGGTCAGTGTGGGGGCGTGGTCAGTGTGTGTGTGGGGGGGGGTGGTCAGTGGCAGAAGTTACAGTGTGTCCCAGCACTCATGGGCATCAACTATAAACATGAACTAAACTCTATTCTGTTCTACTAGGGGAGGACACTGGGTGCTCTGGGATGGACACTGGGTGCACTGGGATGGACACTGGGTGCACTGGGATGGACACTGGGTGCACTGGGATGGACACTGGGTGCACTGGTCCAAAATAATTTCCACGTAAGCTCCTTTGTCACTACCAATTTTGTACACATCTTGAGGGTTTAGGTTTTCACACTGCCATGTTCACAGATGTAGCCATATCTGTGCCCATGTCTGTGCTGATGTCTGTGCTGATGTCTGATGTTTGTGGCCATGTGTGTGTCCGTGTGTGTGGTCATGTCTGTGGTCATCTTTGACCTGCCTGCAGTAGCCACCTTTGGTCAGCAGAGGGCAGTAAAAGGCCAAATCAGAGTTACTCAGCAGCACTGAGGAGACTTGTGACTACACTACCCACAATGCAGCACTGAGGAGACTTGTGACTACACTACCCACAATGCAGCAGGGGTGTGTGTGTGTGGGGGGGGGGGGGCACTTATGACCGACACTACCCATAATGCACCAGTACTCCGCCCACCATGTCTTGCTGGAATAATGGCCAGCATAGGTCACACACGCGCACACTGACTCTGTCAAAGAGACTGGTACCGTTACAGACACTGGTTCTGTTTGAGAGAGTGAAACTGTTTCAGGGTGATTCAAGCAAAGACTATAATCCCCCATCACTGTTACAGACATTCAGTCACACATACAGTCACACATACAGAATCTTACAGAAATCAGTTATACATACAACCATCTTACAGTTATACATTCAGTCACACATACAGTCATCTTGCACAGTCACACATACAGTCAATCTTACAGAAATGTCAGGAAGTTGAAGGAATGTGCATGTGAGTGTGTGTGCGGCGTGCATGTGTGTGTGTATTTCTCCCTGTCTACTGTGTACGCCAGGCAGACTGTGTGTGTGTGTGTGTGTGTGTGTGTGTGTGTGTGTATGTCTCCCTGTCTGCTGTGTTGTGATGAGGAACTATGATGAGGTTTCCTGGTGTCTGCTGGTGTTTGTGTTTAGCGTGCTAACTCAGAAATAGATGCTGGTGTCTTTGTTTAGCTTGCTAACGCAGATGCTGGTGTTTGATCTTTAGCGTGCTAATGCTAATGCAGATGCTAGTGTTTGTCTTTTGCTTGTTAACTCAGAAACAGATGGTGGTGTCTGTGTTTAGCTTGCTAACGCAGATTCTGGTGTTTGTGCTTAGCGAGCTAACGCTAACGCGGATGCTGGTGTTTGTCTTTAGCGTGCTAACACAGATGCTAGTGTTTGTCTTTAGCGTGCTAATGCAGATGCAGATGCTAGTGTTTGTCTTTAGCGTGCTAACGCAGATGCAGATGCTTGTCTTTAGCGTGCTAATGCAGATGCTGGTGTTTGTGTTTAGCGTGCTAATGCTAACTCAGATGCAGATGCTCCTACTGAAGACCAGCACTAGACTACACTTCACTAGCAGACTGAACAAACACACAAGGAAGCTCATACTGGCACAAGTATCAATTTACTCATCAGCTACTATTCTGTATGTGTGTGTGTGTGTGTGTGTGTGTGTGTGTATTCCAGTTGTTCTCTTATTTACAGCAGTGTGGTCAGTGTTCGGCTGTAGGTGTGTGTTGTAGGGTTAGTCTATGAAGTTGCTGTAGTTTGGATCTTTCAAAGGGTGCTTCTGTAACAATGCTGTTGATTGGTTGGTTTCAGTGGATCCATCTGTAAGGCTGCTACTGATTAATATGTCTCAGAGAGTTCTTCTGTAACAATGCTGTTGATTGGTTGATGTCAGTGGATCCGTTTGTAAGGCTGCTGTTGATTGGTTGGTTTCAGTGGATCCGTGCGTAAGGCTGCTGGTGATTGGCTGGTCTGAGAGGGTGTGTCTGTAAGGCTGCTGCTGATTGGCTGGTCTCATAGGGTGGCGTTGAGGGCCGTGGCGGGCGTGGGCATGGTGAGGTTGACGGGGCGGGCCCAGTCGGGGTAGTGGTGGAGATCAAACATGGCCGCTCCCCATGTGTTCATGGCCAAGCTCACACACAGAATGCCCAGCATGTTCATCACCACTCCTGTCCTCACCTGGGACACACACACACACACACACACACACACATACACACACA
>CM059270.1:32138173-32140673 GCA_030347295.1 Setipinna tenuifilis | reverse complement strand
CATTCTCTTCCGTTATCATCAAAAAGTAACTGAAGAGCCTCATCTCTTGTAAATCTCTTGGTCATGTTCATGCCTTGTTCCGTGTTCATGTTCATGCCATCAATATTCTGGAATGTTTGCTTCCCGCAAAGAGCAAGAAAGTGTGGCCTTTTTCTGTTAAATAAATGTACAAAATCATGCTGTGGACATGAGATAATGTCCTATATTAATATGCAGTAGATATTAAATTCATAGTGTAATCATAAAAGTCTGTATATAATCTTTGTTAATGGTACTTTCATTATCATGAATTTCTTTGAATTTCAAGGAATTCCAATTCTACTTCCTGCAATTCGAATTTGAATTGCAATTCCACTTCCTGTTTGAATTTCAATTCAAATTCATTTTGAAATTCAGGAATTGAATTTGAATTTGGGGGTCATTCTCAATTCAATTCTGAATTTGGGACAAGCCTGCTCCATACAGTTATGCGATCCAGAGCCACACAAATGCACACACACACACACACACACACACACACACACACACTCACACACCTGGTGTTGAGGCCTCCGTACAGGTATGCGATCCACAGCCACACACACACACACACACACACACACACACACACACACACACACACACACACACACACACCTGGTGTTGATGCCTCCGTACAGGTATGCGATCCACAGCCAGGAGAGCAGGAGGAAGGTGAGCATGAGCGGGAACACACACACACACACACACACACACACACACACACCTGGTGTTGATGCCTCCGTACAGGTAAGCGATCCAGAGCCAGGAGAGCAGGAGGAAGGTGAGCATGAGCGGGAAGGAGAAGAGGAACCAGGAGCCGAAGTTGATGAGGTCACACTCAGGGAAGTAGCTGCAGGGAGGCAATCAGAACGCAACATCACAGGCGGCTCAATCAGGCTGATTGGCTGTGTCTGAAACCGTGTTAATAGCTAGTATTTGTTAGCAATTATGCTAATTATGCTAGCAATGCTAATTATTCTAATTATTTTAAAAATGTGAAGTAATTAACTGTGCTTACAGTGTTGTGTAGCTATATTAGCTAAAGTTAGCAGTTGTGCTAACATTGCTAGCAATGCTAACTATGCTAAAATGCGAGCACACTTGTTGCATTTTCAGCGGGAATGCAGTCTAGTCCTCGCTGCCTCGCTGTCTAACAGGTCACACACCCATAAGCAGGCATGTGTGTGTGTGTGTGTGTGTGTGTGTGTGCATTAAAAGCTTCCTTTGAGCTCTGACCATAACACCAACCGCTGGCCTCATACTGCACAGGAGGATGGACACTGAGGGCAGCATCAATGTTATGCGTTTATTAGGAGAGACGGAGAGAGAGTGTGTGCGTCTGCATGTGCGTGTGTGTGTGTGTGTTACGCCTCCTGCACCCTAGGTGTCGCTGTCTCTGTATTGTGTTCCTGGCTGTGCTGCAGGTGAGGTGTGTGTGGTGGACTGGGTGGCGGTGTGTGTGTTGCGGTGTGTGTGTGTGGACTGGACTCCATTTCTGTCCGTGTGACAGCCTGACGTCTCTCGCTCTCTCTCTCTGTCTGTGTTCATGTATTCTTTGTAAATAAACCATCCCTAGACTGAACGAAGCGTTTGTGTGTGTGTGTGTGTGTACCTCTTGAGCTGTCCGATGAGTATGAGGTTGGGTGCGGTGCCGGTGAGGGTGGCGGTGTGTGTGTGTGTGTGTATGTGTGTGTGTGTGTGTGTGTGTGTGTGTGTGTGTGTGTGGTCATGTGTGTGTTTGTGTGTGTGTGTGTGTGTGTGTGTGTGTGTGTGTGAGTCTGTGTGTGTATGTGTGTGTGTGCGTGTGTGTGCGCGTGTGTGTGTGTGTGTGTGCGTGTGCGTGTGTGTGTGCGTGTGTGTGTGTACCTCTTGAGTTGTCCTATGAGTATGAGGTTGGGTGCGGTGCCAGTGAGGGTGGCGGTGTGTGTGTGTGTGAGTGTGTGTGTGTGTGTGTGTGTGTGTGTGTGTGTGTGTGTGTGTACCTCTTGAGTTGTCCTATGAGTATGAGGTTGGGGGCAGTGCCGGTGAGGGTGGCGGTGCGTGTGTGTGTGTGTGTGTGTGTGTGGTCATGTGTGTGTGTGTGTGTGTGTGTGTGTGTGTGTGTGTGTACCTCTTGAGTTGTCCGATGAGTATGAGGTTGGGGGCGGTGCCGGTGAGGGTGGCGGTGTGTGTGTGTGGTCATGTGTGTGTGTGTGTGTGTGTGTGTGTGTGTGTGTGTGTGTGTACCTCTTGAGTTGTCCGATGAGTATGAGGTTGGGTGCGGTGCCGGTGAGGGTGGCGGTGTGTGTGTGTGTGTGTGTGTGTGTGTGTGTGTGTGTGTGTAACTCTTGAGTTGTCCTATGAGTATGAGGTTGGGTGCGGTGCCGGTGAGGGTGGCGGTGCGTGTGTGTGTGTGTGTGTGTGTGGTCATGTGTGTGTGTGTGTGTGTGTGTGTGTGTGTACCTCTTGAGTTGTCCTATGAGTATGAGGTTGGGTGCGG
>CM059270.1:32125673-32128173 GCA_030347295.1 Setipinna tenuifilis | reverse complement strand
GGAGAGGAGAAGAGAGGAGGAGAGGAGAGGAGGAGAGGAGGGGAGTGGGGAGGAGGAGAGGAGAGGACAGGAGAGGGGAGGAGAGGAGAGGAGAGGAGGGGAGAGGAGAGGAGGAGAGGAGATGAGAAAAGGGGAGAGGAGGGGAGAGGGGAGGAGGAGAGGAGAGAAGAGGGGAGGAGAGGAGAGAAGAGGAGGGGAGAGGAGAGGAAGGGAGAGGAGAGGAAGGGAGAGGGGAGGAGAGGAGAGAAGAGGAGGGGAGAGGAGAGGAAGGGAGAGGAGAGGAAGGGAGAGGGGAGGAGGAGAGAAGAGGGGGGGAGAGGAGTCTGAGGTGTCTGAGCTGTTTGAGCTCCTGTCCTGCCCCCTAGTGGTCAAACATGAACATGACACTTCACTTCATCACCACACGCCTATCTGGACATGCTGGAACAGCTGTGTGTCACACACACACACTTCATTGTCCCTCTTTCTTCTCCTCTTGCTACAACACTGCCTTACATTTCTATTGAAGTCAGAGTAGCGCCCCCTGCTTTCTATTTTACAGTGTTTAAGCATGATTACTGTGTTTTGCATTTTACTTCTTAGTGTTTTGGCACGTGACAATTGTGTTTAACCAGCTGGTCGCAAGGGTGTGGTCAACTGGTAGCCAGTGTTCTGAAATGGAAAGAAGGTGACATTACAATATAATCATGTGTGTAACGCATGTCAGTGTGTTTAATGTTTTGTAAATTACTGTGTGTAGTGTTTTGCAAAAAGCTGAAAATGTGCTTAGAGTGGTGCCTACCTGAGCCGATGTTTTGTTCCCTGAGTGTTGGGCTTCATTACTTTATGTGTTAGTGTGTAAGCAAACATGAGCTAAGGCTAATATTTGCTACTGCAGCACTGACAAGCTTACACACACACACACACACACACACACACACACACACACACAAACCCCCACACATATACACACACACACACAAACACACACACACTGGCTAATGTGACTTATCAATGCTCTGCGAACATTGGTCTGGCCAAGCTGTGTTGTAAACCCATTTCTCAGAGGGCGGGCTTAACCCACGTGTGTGAAATGCCTGTGTTTGCTACTGGACGAAGCTTCGACCAATCACATTAGTGTCCATGTATAAGACAGAGAATAGTAACGTGCATATGAGTAAACAAAAACGTAACTGCACAAAAGCTCGAAATTCCATATGCTATCGCTGACAATGTAACATGCAGCTATTTTGTTAGTGAAATAGCTCCACAACTTTGCAAGATATTACTGTGTTGTTCTGCTATTTACATACTGTAAACTGGGTTGACTTGGCAACACTTACCATTTATAAGTCAGATGAACCTCGTCGACAACAATGCCAAGGAGATTTTCTTTGTAGACTTCGTTGGCTAACATGTTCACCACACTTCCAAAACAGCAGCTACAGCTGCATTGAAATCTTGCCGTTGCTCCACGTTCGCCATGTTGACAGTGACTGAGGTAGATTTCCGGTCGCTTAACTACCGCGTCATTGCCTTTTTGAAATGCTAGATTTTCATTGGTCCCAGTTTCTCTGTTAATGTAGAAACGGTGTAGAATGGGAGCCTGGCCAGACTGACTGCAAGCGAAATTCAAATGCAGCGGCACAGGAAGTATGGGCGTGCCCAGGCTAGACAAGCTTACACACACACACACACACACACGTTCCTGTCCCCACTGGATTTTATGAGTCAGACCACAGCAGAGTTTCAGAATTGTTTTTCACACCACTGGACTGGGGTGGAAGGAACACACACACACAGACACACACACACACACACACACACACGCACACGCACACACATGCACACGCACGCACGCACACGAACGCACACACGCACACACACACACTTAAACGTGGGAACAAACAGAGTAGTTCACAGTGAACACACACACACACACAGCGCACGAACAAGCAGAGCAATTTACAGTAAGCGCATACACACATAAACACACACACACACACACACACACAGTGAACATTATCTGGTTAATGCCAACCAGTGGCATTTATTACAGTAATTATATAAATATATATAAATATAAATGTGCTACACACACACACACACACACACACACACTCACACACTCACACACACTCACACACTCACACTCACACACTCACACACACACAGTCACACACACACACACACACACTCACACACACACACAAACACACACATCAAATGACATACACATTCTTACACACACAAACACACACATGTCAAATGCAGAGTGAAAACAGAAATCAACCACAGAATCCGAAGACTTTATACTTAAAATAAATTTATTTAAAAATATAATTTATTTGTTTATTTTGCAAGGCGGGTAGAGAACACACACGGAGGCTGATTGATTTCATTACTCTGTACGACACACACACACACACACACAGACAGATACAGACACACACACAGATACAAACACACACACACACTGATGATGGGCTAAGACCGTTTGTTTTCAAAATGTTTAAAACGT
>CM059270.1:32103173-32118173 GCA_030347295.1 Setipinna tenuifilis | reverse complement strand
ATCTACCTACAGACAGGTGGACATGTGATGGTCATCTACCTACAGACAGGTGGACATGTGATGGTCATCTACCTACAGACAGGTGGACGTATGACGGTAACCTACCGGACAGGTGGACATGTGATGGTCATCTACCTACAGACAGGTGGACATGTGATGGTCATCTACCTACAGACAGGTGGACGTATGACAGTAACCTACCGGACAGGTGAACGTATGATGGTCATCTACCTACAGACAGGAGGACATGTGATGGTCATCTACCTACAGACAGGTGGACATGTATTTCAGGTAACCTACCGGCCACGGACAGGTGGACGTATGACGGCTCTTTGGTCATCCCTCCCAGCTGCGGCCTCAGGTGGCATTCGTAGGTGCCTGAGTCGTTGGGGGCCACGTGGGGCAGGATTAATTGCCCCTGGGGGCCAAGGCCAGCTGCCCGGGGGTAACTATACGGCTCGATCTTGCCCTTGCTCTCCATGAGGATGCCCGTCTTGTTCTGCTGCACAGAAACACACAAGACCCAGCGCAGCTTTAGAACCACAGCAGAACCACAGCAGAGAGAACATCATTAGAACATCATTACTACTGACTAATAGAGAACCACAGCAGAGAGAACATCATTAGAACATCATTACTACTGACTAATAGAGAACCACAGCAGAGAGAACATCATTAGAACATCATTACTACTGACTAATACAGTGTGTGTGTGTGTGTGTGTGTGTGTATGCCTCTTTAACATGAGCCAGCTCAGCCTTACTGCATGTGTGTGTGTGTGTGTGTGTGTGTGTGTGTGTGTGTGTGTGTGTGTGTGTGTGTGTATGCCTCTTTAATATGAGCCAGCTCAGCCGTAACGCCTTAACGCCGCTGTGCAAACAAAACCCCAGTGGCATCTCCCATCTGCCCACACGGTCTGCTCTCACATCCGCCTGTCTGTCACACACACACACACATACATACACACACACACATACACACACACACAGACATACAGACACACACACACACACAGTCTACTCTCACATTCGCCCAGCTGTCTATCACTCTGCAGACGCTCCAAAACCCTCCTACACTATTGGCTATTTTTGTAAAACTCAAAAAAAAACACAAAAATAAAGAAAACCCTGTCACCAAATTAGCAAAACATTGCAGATACCTTGCAAAAGTTTACACATCTTGCTTAACTCTTTAAACCTTTGTAAAAAGGTTTTTTTTTATTTGTGTGTAGAGTTTTTAATGTGTAGAGGTTGTAATGTGCAAAGGTTGTAATGTGTAGAGGTTGTAATGTGTAAAGGCTTTTTAGGGGCAAAGATTTTAATGGGTAACAATGGGTACACCTGAACACCTGAACACCTGACCCCTAACACATACACCTGACGACCACTCATGGTTACACCTGCAGACCATTCATACATAGTGTCACCTGTAGAACACTCATAGTGTCACCTGTAGATCACTCACATATATTTAATCATGAAGACCTCACATATATACACCTGACAACCACTCATAGTTACACCTGAACACCATATTTACTAACACCTGAACAACACTCAGTTACACCTGAACAACCCTCATAGTTACACCTGAACAACACTCCTGGTGTTGCCCACTCATATGGCCACCTGAAGGGGACACAGGGGCCCCCTGGTGGCCAGGTGAAGGTCGGTAGGGACCTTGAGCAGGACTTACAGGGTCCTGGTGTGGAGGAGTGAGGGGTGGTACCTTGTACCAGATGAGGGTGCGGTAGTCTTGGGTGTGGGCCAGGGCCTCACACGGCAGGCTGGCGTTGGTGTTACAGTGGGCTGTCATCTCCATGACTACCGAGGACGATCTCACACACACCACCATCAGCAGCAGCACAGCAGCATCACCTGCAACACAGCAGTCACATGACCAGCCTGGAGCCTTCTAGAACACAGCAGTCACATGACCAGCCTGGAGCCTTCTAGAACACAGCAGTCACATGACCAGCCTGGAGCCTTCTAGAACACAGCAGTCACATGACCAGCCTGGAGCCTTCTAGAACACATCAGTCACATGACCAGCCTGGAGCCTTCTAGAACACAGCAGTCACATGTCCAGCCTGGAGCATTCTAGAACACAGCAGTCTGTCACATGACCAGCCTGGAGCCTTCTAGAACACAGCAGTCACATGACCAGCCTGGAGCATTCTAGAACACAGCAGTCTGTCACATGACCAGTCCGGAGCCTTCTAGAACACAGCAGTCACATGATCAGTCTGGAACCTTCTAGAACACAGCAGTCTGTCACATGACCAGTCCGAAACCTTCTAGAACACAGCAGTCACATGATCCATCTTTATAATAACAGTCACAGGACTGATCTGAAACATTCTGGCAAAAATATGACATTTGTCTTAGTGTCTAGTGCAATCTTCATTTAATCACTAATTTTGTGTTTATTTATTTACAAGTGTCAAATGTGTGAAATGAATATGTACATCGGTAAGCAGTTGTTCTTAGGCTACAGTAGCTGCTTCTTATTCCTGTGCTGAATTTTCAAAGTATTTTTAAATGCTGAAGATATCAATGAACAAAGCACACAGACTATCAGTTAAAGAGTGTTTCACAGCTGCTGTGTCTATAAGAACACTACAGGGACATTCCATGGTCAAGGGAAGAGAACTCCTCTCAGTTTCAGTAACCAACATCTGTTTTGTTTCTTTTGTTGTTTTCGTTCTTTGTTTTGTCCCCTCCATTGTAAAAAAAATATCTGCCAACCTACCGATCTATTTTTGTTCTCAATATGTCACAGCAAACGTATGAAGGATGGCCTCATTTGTTCTCAACAAAGAAAGCAAACGTATGAAGGATGGCCTCATTTGTTCTCAACAAAGAAAGCAAACGTATGAAGGATGAACAGAATGTTGTATGAGGCATGGCCTCATCTACGAGTCCGCACGGTGACATGTGACAGTGGGGCCCTGACGCTCTGGCTGACCGACAGGAAGCGGATGCTACAGCTTCCTGTGACCTTAGCGGGCGACCCAGATGTGTCAGGCCAGAGCAGTGTGAGGCCAGAGGCAGGTAGAGGCCGACCCAGGTGTGGACAGGTGAACCAAAGGCAGACAGGCACTAAGCCACTTAGCAGAGCTAGCCATTTAGCTGCTAATAGCCAGTGGCCATATTAGAACAAGAGCTTTTTATTAACAATATGCAGGAGATATTAGCAAAGAGCCTTTTACAAATGACATTCAGGTGATATTAGCAAACAGCGTTTTATAAAGAACATTCGAGTGATATTAACAAAAACCTTTCTGTAAAGAACATTTGAGTGATATTAACAAACAGCCTTTTATAAGAACCTGTGGTTGGTCCCTGTGCAGACACACATGCAGCAGTGACTCCTGAACTAGCGGTTGCAACCTCCGGGGGCCGGCATAGATGCACCCCCAAATGTGCTGAGTAGTTGTGTGTCTAATAGCTGCACCCCAAATGTGTGCTGTAGCTGTTTGTATAATAGATGCACCCCCAAATGTGTGGTGTAGTTGTGTGTATAATATATGCACCCCCAAATGTGTGGTGTAGTTGTGTGTCTAATAGCTGCACCCCCAAATGTGTGGTGTAGTTGTGTGTCTAATAGATGCACCCCCAAATGTGTTGAGTAGCTGCATGTCTGTGGTTATGGCGGGTGGCTGAATACAGAAATACCCTGGTGTTCTTGTAGTGGGTCATGACATCAGTTCCAAGGAAAGCCTTAAATACAAGCTAACCACACATGACATCCGCTGAGTGTGGGAATGTGTGTGTGTGTGTATGGGGGGTGGGGGTTAATGCACACCTTGGGTGTGTGTGTGTGTGTGTGAGAGAGAGAGAGAGAGAGAGAGAGAGAGAGAGGCCTATTCGAGACCATAACTTCTGAGCTATGGACAAGGGCATGCAGGAGAGCCCAGCAAACCTTTTTTCTTACTGGTGTGTGTGTGTGTGTGTGTTTTTTGACTGTTGCAAAAAAGCTGTCAAGCATTGCCCTTTGTAACAGTTTGAATGAAACTTGTGTTAATAAAATTCTATAAACGCATTTATAAAGGATTAAAATGCCTTCATGAAGTTTAATAATGGTTGAAAATAGTATTTCAAACTATTTCTACATACTCATGACTACACTTGTATGCAGGTGAAGCTTTATAACCAAGAATCCACTGTGTGAGTTGAAGTTGGACTTATGACATATGACATAATGGCTTAGGAGTACAGCCATAAGTATGCATACATAGTTATGACCGGCTTATACCCTTCATGAATGCATTATAAGCCTTCATGACTGTGTTTGTAGTCTTGTGAATACAAGCTTCATAGAAAGGGTTACCAAAAAGGTTAACCATATAAACAAACTAATGTCATCCGTTTTGTTGTGTATGTTTTTAAAGATCGGTTGAGATCTAAACCGTGCTTTCTAGTCCACAGCACATTTTGCTGTGTCTTCAGTGTTTAAATTAGATGCTGAGTTTTTAAATGGGTCAGTCTGGAAAAAAATGCAGTCTTGTAGGGCTTTTATCATGAAGTGTGCAGCGTGTGTGTGTGTGTGTGTGTGTGTGTGGTTAGCTGGAAACACTGACTAAGGGGATGTGACTCCTTCCATCAGCAAGGCACAACAACCTAACGGACACTGGTTTAACGGAAAACATTTGAATTTAATCATTATTATGATTAGTTTTATTGGACCATTCCTGTGTGTGTGTGTGTGTGTGTGTGTGTGTGTGTGTGTGTGTGTGTGTGTGCAAGCAGGGATTCAGTAGTCAAGCCATGAGCCGACCGAAGTAGGAAAAGTTAAGTTTCATTTCTCTCCGACTGAGTGAGTGAGTGGCTGAGCGCCTATGTTTCCACTGCTTGCTTGGATCCACTAACTGTGCTAAAGTCGGGTATGTTTCACTTCTCTGCCGACCGACATGCAAGATGTTTAAATGGTGCCGTTTATTAAATGGTGCCGTTTATTGATTACATGTCAATCAAATGTGGTAGGTCTTAACTGAGCGAGTTAAATAGACGTCTAGATAATAAATAATAATAACAATAATACATTTATTTTTTATTGCCCTTTACATTAGGGGATTTCAAAGGGCTACAGGATTAAGAGGAACAGAATAAAAAGGGGATAATACAGCAGGCAGTAAAAAAAAAACTTGAACTAAAAGGAAACATCAAAAGATGTGCAAGGGCTACAGATTAGGAAAACTAAGAAAAATTAAAAAAAAAAGCAAAGGGGGATAAATAATAAGGCAGTTAAAAACTCTAAAAAGAAATAAAAATCTATGATGGTGAGGGAGTGATGCTAACTGACCCGAGTCTCGGCTCTTTGTTGCCCTAGCCCACCTTCACCCTAACCCCCACCTGCCCCCCCCCCCCCTGCCCCCCCTGCCCCACTCGCTGCCCTCTCGGGGAGGGGGGGGGGGGTTAAATCCATCAGATACAAAACAATTTAAATCCATCAGGTACAAAACAATTTAAATCCATCAGGTACAACACAATGACACCGAAGAGCAGCTGCTCCCCATGGGCAGTCAAAACGCCAAATGCACCGGAACAGTGATGCTGCTCTTCAGACAGTGCTGTTCCACTGCTGCTGTTGATTATTGTTAAATATGGGTTTGCTCCGCTACCTCTAACTGTGCAATACCTAGAGCATAATGTGCAATATCTACCTCACAGTGCAATATCATTATTATTATTATTATTATTATGATTATTATTCACATCCTCTGCACATAGCCCTTTTATTACTCATTATGCCCGCGTACAAACTCCCTTCTGCGCTTGACACCTCCGCACTTGACACGCTCCCCTTGTACCTTTGTGGCCTTGCTGTCTAATGTAGTTGTAGCCTACAAGCAACTGTTCAATAACAATAAAAGGTCTTGAATCTTACATTATTATGGTTATTCAATTTGGCGTCCGCTTTTCACTCATCTACTCCAGTACAGTTCTACACGTTAGCCAGAGTCCACTATCATCTAGAGATCTGCCGCCTCTGTGTCTCTCGACTAAATCCTGGCGGCAGGTTAACTATACGTGAGGAAAAAGTTGTTCACAGGCACTCACCTCTGAAGTCCATGGCGGTGTTGTGCTGTCCGGAGTCTTCCTCGGGTCAGGCGAACGGTGGGGCAGCAGGGCGCTCTTGACACTGCCTGGGCACGGACACGCGTTTAACGCCGCCTGGCACTGCACTGCGCGCCTACACAAGGGGAGGGGCGGGTTGGCTGAGCCTGGTAAACCAGCCCCTTTACTTCCTCTCGTTTACAGTTTTTTATGTTTGCTTACACGTTAAAATCTAAAGTTTTGCGCAATGAATGAAACCCAATACTCAGATACCAAAACATCAGCTCAGGTGGGCACCACTCTAAGCACATTTTCAGCTTGACACACAGTGATTTGCCAAACATTACACACACTTACATGCATTACACACATGATGCTATTGTAATGTCACTTTTTTTCCATTTCAAAACACAAGGGGGGGGGTTTCTCTGGAAGGAAGAACAACCCCCGCCCCCTGCTGTCCCCGAACGCACAGCAGCACACTCCTGCTGTACACCTGAACATACAGTATGTCACAAAAGTGAGTACACCTGTACTGATGATGCTCAAACGGACTAGAATGAAGAAAAACCCATCCCACTTTACAGTATGTCACAAAAGTGAGTTCACCCCTAACATTTTTGTACTTTTTTTTATTATATCTTTCCATGGGAGAAGCCTGAAGATATAACACTTTGATACAATGTAAAGGACGTGTAAGCTGTACACTGTCTACTTTACATTGTAAAAGTATTATATCTTTTGACGTCTCCCATGGAAAGATATAATAAAAAAAGTACAAAAATGTTAGGGGTGAACTCACTTTTGTGACATACTGTAAAGTGGGATGGGTTTTCTTCATTCTAGTCCGTTTGAGCATCATCGGTACAGGTAGTGATGTGCTCCCCTGATGAACAGCTTTATGTTCATGTATAATAAGGTGTATAATAAACAGCTTTATGTTCATGTATAATAAGGTGTATAATGTATAATAGAGCTTTATGTTCATGTATAATAAGGTGTATAATAAACAGCTTTATGTTCATGTATAATAAGGTGTATAATAAACAGCTTTATGTTCATGTATAATAAGGTGTATAATAAACAGCTTTATGTTCATGTATAATAAGGTGTATAATAAACAGCTTTATGTTCATGTATAATAAGATAATCGATAATGTACAATAGAGCTTTTTTGTCTGTCACTGCTCTTCTCCTCCAGTATAGCAAAAGGCATTACTGTCTGACTGGCCCTCATGCGGTAATAACAGATTTAGCAGCCAAAGTGTGGAGCTCCAAAAGGCTGAGATTCTGTTTGGGCAAGAACATAGTTAGGCTATAGTAATCAATACACCATTTTACTGCACTGTAAGCTACTGCATTGACTGGAACGACAAGAAAAATACAAGGCAATGGTACATACTGTAAGCAAAAACCCCAATTTACTACTGCTAATGCATTGGGTGAAATCATTATGAAATCCACCTTGTGATTTGGCCACGTAATCTTACAGTATCAACATCCAAAGAAGTGTCTTCCTGACCTCAGCAAAAAAGAAAACATCACCATATGTACCATATCGAATCTCTTACTGAGCCAACCTCAATGTCTTCACATGCCACATCAGTCCCAGACTAGAGCAGCCAACTATAAAACAGCAACAGCCCAGGTGACTACAGAGTCGGTGTGCTATGTACAGTATGTATGTTACAGTGAGTAGCACCTGTCCAGTTTAGTGGCATCATACATATACTTTACTGTAGTACATACAAGATGCAGCTCAAAGTGCTTTACAGTTGTGACCTTGCCAAACTGTAAAGCACTTTGAGCTGCATCTTGTATGTATAAACTGTGTTATACAAGTAAAGATTATTATTATTATTACATCAAGAAATTAGATTTCTGTACCTGTGCACTATTGCATGAAACCTCATGAGCATATAGTAAACATACAAAACTGTAAATCTTTATTGGAGGGTAGCAATGCATTTTGCCGAAGGTAGTGTAGTAGAAAAATCAAAGATGCATGTATGTTGGGGCGTGCTTCCATTGCAACGTGTATCCCCACCCCCAACCAGATCTCCTGAATCTCCCACCACACTAAACAAAGGCGTCACACCTGTATATAAGGAGGGCGGAATGCCCCATATGATTGAGTTTGTATGGTCACAGCCTTAGGTGCACGCTGTATTAAGCTCCCGGATCCGTCACAATAAACCTCGGAGGTTTTGTCATTTACCACTACTCGGCTTGGCTTTGTCTCTATTTTGTTGATAACTAATTTTTGGACGACAGTAGAACCCTAGAAACAAAGAGTACAGCACTCAAGGTATTTAAATGTCTCTCTCTATTGCCAGCTTTTCTTTCTTCTTCTTTGTATTGCTTACTATTATGTAACAATTTCTAAAACAAAAATTTAATTCTTATAGCAAAACCCCTCACCGAGTTCGCAAAACGAATAGCACAAATTCTGCTTTGTACTCAGTTTGTAATTTTGTAACACACACTTTGAAAAAGTGTAAACACAATCCACTGCACAGCACTCTTTTTGCAGAACTATAAATGACCTCAACCTGTAAAGGATCAACACTATTTTAGATAACTAATTCACTTTGCAATCAGCCTGAGCACTGGCAATACAGTAAGTCACAGGTAAGCTTTCCATGTGGAGTACAATGTTGGAATAAAGAAGAGTGAGAGTTAGAGGAGGGCGAGGAAGCAGGAGGAGGAGGAGGAGCATGAGGATGAGGAGGTGAAGAAGCAGGAGGGAGGGGACAACGAGGATGAGGAGGTGACAAAGCAAGAGGGAGAGGACGAGGAGGTGGTTAAATGAAGAGGACGAGGAGGTGACAAAGCAAGAGGGAGAGGACGAGGAGGTGGTAAAAGGAAGAGGACGAGGAGGTGAAGAAGCAAGAGGAAGACGAGGATGGGAAAAGAAAGGAGAAGGAGGAAGAGTAAGAAATTGAATTACTGATGACATCAGAGCTACTTCAGTGGACCATGGAATGACCCTGAGGGAAGCTGGCCAACGTGTTCAGCCTAACCTGAGCCACTACAGTGCAGCAAGTATCATAAGGTATAAGGTGTGTGTGTGTGTGTGTGTGTGTGTGTGTGTGTGTGCATCATGAGGTATAAGGCTATAGTATCATTGGTGCTGAATCTGGACATGCATACTCTGGTGCTGTGCATGGGCCTGCTGTGCACACACACACACACACACACACAGACACACACACACACAGACACACACACACACACACACAGACACACACACAGTGCTGTGCATGGGCCTGCTATGCACACACACACACACACACACACACACACACACACACACACAGACACAGACACAGACACACACACACACACACACACACACACACACACACACACACACAGTGCTGTGCATGGGCCTGCTGTGCTGCATTAGTTTGGTCTTTCCCAGAGAGTGATGGATCTAGAGGCAGATGCCATGTCACCGCACCCAGCTTTGAAGTAGGGTCTCCGGGGCACCAAACATGCACTTTCACCGCAACGCCAAAGAGCCAGGGTTGTTGTTATGGCAGTCAGAGTACACACACAACCCTAGTGATGGCACTCCAATACACACACACACACACACACACACACACACACACACCCCTAGCGATGGCACTCCAACACACACACACACACACACACACACACACACACCCACCCACAACCCTAGTGATGGCACTTCAGCACAGACATCATGTCAGGCCTTGATATGTTACTCCAGGAGATATATTTGTCAGTGCCTTTGACTAGAACACATTGCATCTGATGCTGACAAAATGTTGTGGCTGGACCCAGTGAGACGACAAGATGTAGACTGATTTTTTTTTCCTGAGTGAAATTACTGTATATTCTCCTGTGTTTTCACTTGAACAAAACCCTTTGTGTACTTGAACTTTGAGTCCCTGTGTGTTGGGCTGAATCCCTGGGTACAGTATGAACTTAAAGGTGATGACTGTGTGTGTGTGTGTGTGTGTGTGTGTGTGTGTGTGTGTGTGTGTGTGTGTGTGTGTGTGTGCCTTAAACTGACACCCTGAGTGCAGAGAAACCAAAAGCCAGATGTGTTTGTTATTGATACCATTAGTGTGTAGCTGCCGCATTGTGTGCTAATTAATATAATCATTTGTGTGCTAATTAATATAATCATTTGTGTAACTGTTTGCAAACCTTTGTAAAAATGGTGATTTTGTACCAGAGTTAAGCAAGATGTGTTAGCTTGTGCAAGATATCTACTATGATTTGCTAATTTGGTGAAAAGTTTCTTCTTTATTTGTGCATAGAGTTACAGCAAAAATAGCCAATAGATACAAAAAATGTGTAAACGTATTACACAAACAAAGTGCAAAAGTACAAATTGTATTTCTAGTTCGGCTGCCTTATTTCAGTTTTTCTCAATTGTTAAAACACAAAAACCTATGGGCTGGAAAAATTTCTAAATTGCTTTAACTGTTTCACAGAACTGTTCACTGTTTTGTCAATACCTTAAACATTTTCACAGAGTAGTGAGTTTTGCGGATTGTGTTCTACTATGTGAAAACTGGTTAAAGGAGTGAGCAGGTCTGTAGATGAATTTAAGCAATCGAGACAGATGTTCTGCCAAAAGGTTTTAAGTGCTTCAACAACTGAGAAAAACTAGAAAACTAGAAAAAAAACTAAATGTCTTCCTGAGATACCACTGCGGCAGTTCAGAAGTTCAGTGTGTAATGATTCTTTCACCAGTGATGTATTTAATGAATTTTATATTTATATTTTTATAATGTATATGAAGTGCACATCAAGCAATGACCTTTATGTTACACATGTGTATGCATCTATGTTTAGACATGTCTATGCGTTTTCTGTGGGTATCTTATAGCCCCCTAGTGTTCTCTTGTGGTAGCACACCCCTACTCCAGCGATGGTGAGCACTGATGCTACAGCCAGAGCCGCCACCAGGATGGTGAAGCTGTGGTCGGGGTCGGAGGTCGACCTGTCGTAGACGGACGTCTCGGAGACAGCAGACCTCCCCAACGCCTCGTCACCTGAGGACACCTGCGCTTGCTTCTCAGGCTCCGGGCACTCTGCAAACACGCCAGCACATGATAGGATAAGACACACAGCTCACAGCCTATCACAGCAAGGGCCACTGCTATATCAACCGATGGCAGAGAGGGACACTGCCATATCTACCAATGACAGAGACAGACACTATGACTGTATAACCAATGGCAGGGAGAGACACTGATATATCAACCAATGACAGAGAGGGACACTGATATATCAACCAATGACAGAGAGGGGCACTGATATATCTACCAATGGCAGAGAGGGACACTGCTTTATCAACCAATGGCAGAGAGGGACACTGTTATATCAGCCAATGGCAGAGAGGGACACTGCTATATCAACCAATGACAGGGAGGGACGCTGCAGTGCTGCCTACCATCCACACACAGGTAGACGCGTGACTCCTTGTTTGTCCCGCCCAGATTGGCCCTGAGGAGGCACAGGTAGTCTCCCGCGTCACTGGCCGTCACATTCTGCAGCACCAGCTGCCCCTGGTCTTCCAGGAGAACTGCCCCTGTGCGGGGGTAGTTATAGCGGCTGATAGTGCCCTTCTTCTCCTGGAGAATACCCATGTTGTCCTGCAGCAGCCAAGAGAACCACAGCACAGATAGAACATGACTACTGCACAGGACATCGACAAGACATCTTTAGAGAACCACAGCACAGAGAGAACACGACTATTACACAGGACATCGACAAGACATCTTTAGAGAACCACAGCACAGATAGAACATGACTACTACACAGGACATCTACAAGACGTCTTTAGAGAACCACAGCACAGATAGAACATGACTACTACACAGGACATCTACAAGACATCTTTAGAGAACCACAGCACAGATAGAACACGACGACTGTTGCATCTTTACAGACTCACAGCAGAGATAGAATTATTAAGAACTCACATCATTTCGGACAAAACATCATCAGATCAGACATAATCATCAGATCAGACATAACCATCAGACCACACATAATCAGAATCATAATCATCAGATCACACATACTGTAATCAGAACATCAGGACAGAGAACAAGGAAGGGGGGGGAGGGGTGCTGAAGGGGGGGGGGGGGGGGGGGTTACTGAGCAGAGTGGTGTTAGGGTGGTAACTTGTTGCAGGTGAGGGAAGAGTGGTGTTAGGGAGGTGCTACCTTGTACCAGATGAGGGAGCGGTAGTGTTGGCCTGAAGACCAGGCGCCACACGACAGGCTGGCGTTGGAATAGCGTCGGACTAGAACTCTGGCTTCTGAGCACACGCTCAGACACAGGAGCACAGCAGTGACATCACCTGCAACACAGCAGTCACATGATCAGCCTGGAACCTTCTAGAACACAGCAGTCACATGATCAGCCTGGAACCTTCTAGAACACAGCAGTCACATGATCAGCCTGGAGCCTTCTAGAACACAGCAGTCACATGATCAGCCTGGAGCCTTCTAGAACACAGCAGTCACATGATCAGCCTGGAGCCTTCTAGAACACAGCAGTCACATGATCAGTTTGGATCCTTCTAGAACACAGCAGTCACATGATCCATCTTTATTCCCATCTTTTATTCAAATGTGTATATTGTTTTACTGGGACTCATTCTCACAGTCATTGCACCTTTGCACAGAGACCACTGTACTATGGACCAGCTTGCACACTGCACAGACACTCAATCAGTCATTCAATCCTACAGGTTGTCCTCCTCACTATGGCCTATGCCTTGTATTATGCGTTGCATGTACCCAATATGTTAACTCAGACAGTGATGAATGTAGATAGTGTAAATAGTGTAATTTGTTGTTTGTTGTGCTATAAATATAATTTCATGTGTAAATAGTTTAATTTGTGAAAATGTGTATATGTTATAGAATAGAAAATGTGTAGCCTACATAGTCTAAACAATTATTTTGATGTGCAAATAGTTATAGTTACTTATTTATTTATTTTTACTACTGAAGTGTTCAGTTCAACACTGACTTATATACTGATATACTTCAGCTATGTAGAATATTCTGAGGCGGCAAGTTGTCTTACGAGTGTCTTATTTGCATACATCTATGCGGAAGCATCTTGTTTGGGTAAACACTATCGGAACGCCTGCATACAGAGCATATTCTAGTCGGGCTGGTTTGATGATTATCAGACATTCTTGCATAGTTTTGGACACAGGCGACATAACACCCCGATGCCATATCTTAAACAACCTTAAACACAATTTGTGATGGCAGAAAAAAACAAACTGAAAGTGATAGCACACCGACACATCGACAGATATGGCTATCAATGTATGGCAGTTACACCAGCCCCTTGGGTTTCATTTGCGGAAGAGACGTCACACATACTGCCCACTGGGTTCGGGAAAAGTTTAATGTTCCGACTTAGTTGTTAGTCGGTTAGTTTCCGGACTAACAACTAATTGTACTATTAGACGTTAGCGACTGGGGTAAAGGCAGATCCAATCGTTTTAAATTTCAGCAGAGGCCACACCTCCAGGAAGAAAAGGTTTTTTTTTTTTCAATACAGTACCGCCAGAGCCTCTGTACAAAAACGAAGTGAAGTACGAGGGGTTTTACACGGGTTTGTCAATTCAGCCTCTGAGCTGAAAGTTTCTCCCAAGTAGGAAATTTCCCCAATCAGCTCCTCATGTGGACACACCAAATAAAGGCGGCAGGCTCGCGCTGCTTCAGTTTATTATTAGCCTACCTTTCGGTTTCAGCTCATAGGTGTGCCTTCATCACGACCACTGAGGATATTACAAACACCACAAACACAAATGCCCAGATGCCGTGTGAAACAAGCACTTTAGGTGGATCAGTTTTGGTCTGTTTTTGGATTTCAACAAAATAAGTTTTTTGGTGTTTTAAAAGACAGTTCAGCCCAGCCTGCTTGCGTGGGCGTGCTGATGTAGTTTCCACTAGCGCCGCTCACAACGTGAGTTTACTTTCTCACAGGTGATGTAGACAGAGTTGTTCAGACATACTTACCCCAAGACTTCATTGTGGATGTATCCAACCGTCTACCGTCGAGGCGCACCTAGTAAGTAGTCCTGGCGACGGGGTGCACAACAGACAGAAAGAAGGAACGTTTCAGTTTCGTTTCGTTTATAACAGCCAATGTACGTTCGCCAACACACAATCAAACATCTCATCAGTCATTATGAAAGGCGTGGTAGCTTTCATTTCCTCCTTTTATTTATTTAAAAGTCATGACTGCTTAGAGTGACTAACAGTGAGCTGGCTCACAAAGAGCTAGCCATCAGCCCAAACCCACACACACGACACACACACACACACACGACACATACCTGCCCACTGTAAGCCCACTGTCACCCTAACACACACAGTGTCCAGTGAAGCCTGAAACATACTGTCACCCTAACACACACAGTCTTCAGTAAAGAAGCCTTAAAACACAGTCACTCTAACACACACAGTCTTCAGTAAAGAAGCCTTAAAACACATTAAACGGAGATGACAAGCAGGGCAGACGAGAGGCAGAGCTGGTTACCGTGAGAGTCTGAAGAGTACGTAGGGAGAGAAAAGCACACTGCTCCCTGAGAAGAAGGGCTCAGGCACACACACATACACATACACACACACACACACACACACACACACACACACACACACACACTGCTCCCTGCGAGGGCAGCCTGAGAAGAAGGGCTCAGACACACACACACACACACACACACACACACACACACACACACACACACACACACACACTGCTCCCTGCGAGGGCAGCCTGAGGAGAAGGGTACACACACACACACACACACACACACACACACACACACACACTGCTCCCTGCGAGGGCAGCCTGAGAAGAAGGGCTCAGACACACACACACACACACACACACACACACACACACACACACACACACA
>CM059270.1:32080673-32085673 GCA_030347295.1 Setipinna tenuifilis | reverse complement strand
CCTGCATACTTTAGAGGTAGTTTATACGTTATAGATTGATGCTTAGCAACACATATTTCAGGAATAGTTCATAGTTTAGTTTACAGTTTATGACTGGTAACCAATGCAGCATATTTTAGGGAAATGTTTATAGTTTATTGATGATTGTTAACTAACGCTGTATATTTTAGCCACCTAGATCCACCATCAGGTAACATTTTACAGCTACAGGCAACGATGGCTAGCTAAGGACAGGTTAGCTATGTCCTGTTTAGTGTAGGCTACCTGAGACTGTGTTTAGCTTAGCTTAGCTGCATGATGCCCATAGAGATAGGCTAGCAGTCCATAGAGATAGGCTAGCAGTCCATAGAGGCTAGCAGTCCATAGGGCTAGGCTAACGGTCCATAGAGATAAGCTAGTAGTCCATAGAGATAGGCTACCAGTCCATAAGTTTACTTAAACTGTAAAGGAGTTAAATATGTAAGGGAGGAGTGTCAAATTAACACTACAACACTGCCGGTGCCGCGCAGACAAAAGGCTGAAATGATAAAATACTTAAATACTAAAAACACCCTTTAAAATACTTCACTATTAAAATACTTGAGCGTTTAATACTTGACGTTTCCACCCAACAGCACTCCCGAGTCCACAGGCCCTAGAAGCGTCTGGTCCTCCAGGCTGTTATGTCCTGAGCTGCACCGGCCAACAAGCAGGCCTGTGATTGGACAGACACAAGCTGAGCAGAGCTACAAGCAGAGTTTTAATTGGACCAGAGCTCAGCTCCGCCTCCTCACCTCAGCAATACAGCCATAACTTAAACTCACTTACACACAAGCACAACACACACACACACACATCGAATACCTTAAACTCACTAACACACAAGCACAACACACATCAGAATACCTTAAACTCACTAACACACAAGCACAACACACACACACACACACACACACACACACTGGAATACCTTAAAGTTGCCCTCAGAGATGCCAATGCTCAATCCTCAGAGATGTAAATGCTATATGCTAAATATGCTACATGCATCCCAAAGACGATCTTACACACAGACACCAACACTCCCATGCTAACACGGACACCAACCTCTCTTATGCTAACACAGACACCAAGCTCTTATGCTAACACAGACACCAAGCTCTCTCTCACTCTAACACAGACACCAAGCTCTCTTATGCTAACACAGACACCAACCTCTCTTATGCTAACACAGACACCAACCTCTCTTATGCTAACATAGACACCAACCTCTCACTCACTCTAACACAGACACCAACCTCTCTTATGCTAACACAGACACCAAGCTCTTATGCTAACACAGACACCAACCTCTCACATGCTAACACAGACACCAACCTCTCACATGCTAACACAGACACCAACCTCTCACATGCTAACACAGACACCAAGCTCTCTTATGCTAACACAGACACCAAGCTCTCTTATGCTAACACAGACACCAAGCTCTTATGCCAACACGGACACCAACCTCTCTTATGCTAACACAGACACCAACCTCTCACATGCTAACACAGACACCAAGCTCTCTTATGCTAACACAGACACCAAGCTCTCTTATGCTAACACAGACACCAAGCTCTCTTATGCTAACACAGACACCAACCTCTCTTATGCTAACACAGACACCAACCTGTATTGGGCAAAAAGGTGGAGAGTTGACAATAGATGCTAATGGATTAAGGCCTGTGGTGTCCTTCAGACTAGTTTAGCAAACCTTGAGGCTAATGTGCAGCTTATCTTTGTCCATGGAAACAAACAGAAGGTACCGTCCAGGAAATAGCCTCTCAAGAGTTAGCACAACATTGTTTTGTTGGTTAGAGGTTTCTTTTTCTATTTATTTAAATGAATTTGCTTGTAAAGTGGTACAACACTCTAATTAGTCACATTGTTATGATAAAAAATATACTTTATTCAATCATAGAGTACACACGGCATAGAAAAAACAACAAATCCATAAATTCTCTTATAAAATCTTCATGCTCTGCATTTTCAAAGGCTTTCTGTCGGACATTGTGGAGATTTATTCTCTTCTCTTCTCACGAATGTTCAACAGATAACAGTCATTGTCAGAGGATCGTCCCGCCTCTGTGCGGATCGTCCCGCCGCTGTCCTTGCCGGTCAGCCGAGCTGCCCCCCCGCCTCTGTCCTCTGAGCTGGCCCCGCCGATCCGTGTGCTCCCTGAGCGTTAGAGGCCGAGTCCGAGGCTGCTGTCCCTCTCGTCTCCCGGCTACCGGCGGCTCAGGCGTACGCCACTCACTCCCCGCATCCGCACACACTCCTGACCACCCCGCAGCTGCAACACACAGCAGGACACGTCACACACACACACTCAGGGGGAGACCGTCACACACACACACACAAGGGGAGACCGTCACACACACACACACAGCAGGACACCGTCACACACACACTCAGGGGGACACGTCACACATACTCAGGGGGAGACCGTCACACACACACACACTCAGGGGGAGACCGTCACACACACACACTCAGGGGGAGACCGTCACACACACACACAGCAGGACACCGTCACACACACACACAGGGGGAGACCGTCACACACACACACAGCAGGACACCGTCACACACACACACAGCAGGACACCGTCACACACACACACACAGCAGGACACCATCACACACACACTCAGGGGGACACGTCACACACACACTCAGGAGGACACCGTCACACACACAGGAGCAGACAGTCACACACACACACACACACACACAGCAGGACACGTCACACACACACACGGGGGGAGACAGTCAGCAACACAGCATTGCCTCCCATTTTCTGTCTGGCTAAATAATCATAACAACAATCATAATAATAACATGCCTAATAATAATAATAATAATAATAATAATGCAACATGCTTAATCATAATAGTAACATGCATAATCATAATAACATATATCACAATAACAATAATCATAATAGTAACATCAATAATGACAATAATAATCATAATAATCATAACAACAATAATAAACGTAACAGCAATAATAATAATAATAATAACAACAACAATTATAATAATAATAATAATAGCATTGTGTCCAATAGTTTCTGTTGTCCTTTTAAGCACTCTGCATTTGATCTGTTATTGTTCAAGACAGTCATATTTTGTTTTATGTTTTTAAATCCACAAAATACACAGAACACAGAACTTCCTTGAGTTTTTCAAATGTGATAAATTATCATTGTCTAAAATGAAGCTATATCTTGCACTTTTACTACAAAGAGGAAAAATTACAAAAAGCAGCCATCAGGTGGTCCACAAACACAGCAAGTGCTAATTTATAATTTATCATTTATAATGGTTTAAATGGTAAATGGATAAAGCCTG
This sequence comes from Setipinna tenuifilis, assembly GCA_030347295.1. Classification (NCBI taxonomy): domain Eukaryota; kingdom Metazoa; phylum Chordata; class Actinopteri; order Clupeiformes; family Engraulidae; genus Setipinna; species Setipinna tenuifilis. The sequence goes on along the minus strand of CM059270.1, from coordinate 32,082,299 downwards.
CAATAACGCAGCTAACAGCAGGACTGTTTTTGATCAAGTCAGAACCTCTAAAGACAAAACATTTAAATACTAAAACACCCATCAACAGCCTGGTTATTATTATTATTATTATTATTATTATCATTAATATTATTATTATTATTGTGAAATACAGGCCTGAGCAGGCTAAAAAAGGCATAGTATTTTTACACAGCCACAACAAAACTACAACTGTGAAACAGGCACCTATTAGCCACCATATTTCCTGAATTATAAAAATGTAAAAGTTTACAACACAGCCATAATGTGCCACATCAGTGTTCTCTGACTCTAAACCAGGCCATCGGGACAAGCAGAGACTAACACACAGCACACCGGCGCGGCAGCCCTCGCAAACAACAACACCAGCACCGGCCTCACGGCTGGGGAAGAGCCGAGAGCTCTGCAACCCTTACTGGGATAAGAGAAAACCAGAGGGGGCCTACGGTGTGCTGATGTTACTTCACTTTTCAACTTTTAACTTTCTTGATTTCTTCTTTTAACTTCCTTGTTTTTTTTCTTTTAACTTGCTTTATTTCTTGTTTTTTATCTTTCTTAATTTCTTGTTTTAACTTTCTGAACGGCCGCCCTTGCTCTAACTCTCAGGTTGCTTTAGGTTTTGCACATAAAAAAATTAGTTCTTCATGTTTCTAACTTCTTGTATGTTTTATGTTTCTCCTCACCTAGGATTTCTCCCTGGTTATCTCCTATTCGTGATTTCTTAATGATTGTCTCCTGTCCTGTTATTTCTCTTTGGTTATCTGTGATTTCTCCCTGGTTACCTCCTATTCGTGATTTCCCCCTGGTCATATCCTCTCCTGTGATTTCTTAATGATGTTCTCCTATTCTGTCCTGTAATGTCCCCCTGGTCATATCTAACCCCCGGTCAGACGGGTGCCGCTGCGGACACTCACCCCTTTCCTCTGGTTGCTCAGGCAGAACGTGCAGATGCTGCGGGGCTGTTTGGCGTCGCTCTCGCTCTCGCCCTGCGCGCGGTACCCGGAGAGGCACGGCTGCCCCTCCTCGCGCCCGCTCGCGTCCCCCAGCAGCAGCACGTTGGCCAGGTGAGCGATGTAGCTCGAGGCCAGGCGCAGGGTCTCGATCTTGGACAGCTTTCGGTCGACGGGCTCCGTGGGGATGAGAGTCCGCAGCGCCGTGAAGGCGGTGTTGACGCTCTGCGTCCTGTCGCGCTCCCTGGCGTTAGCCGCGTTCCGCTGCTTGACTATGAGCACGCTACTCAGTCCGGACTTCCGCGACAGCCTCCGCCGCGTGTCCACGGAGGCACAGCAGCCGTAGCTCTGGTCCGAGCTGCCGTCACTCTCGCTACGGTTCTCCTCATCCTCCGACATCATCGCGAGGTCCGGGTAGCCGAGGTGCGATGCCACCGGCCTCAGCATGGCGAAGGCCATCGCGCGCCTGCCTGCGTGCCGTGGCAAAAAGCAGGAGAACCGGGAAAACTCCCACAAACCAGCTAATGTCGCACGAGCGTATGGCTGGTGGGTAAATACCTTTGCCGCGCTTTTACTCGCGCGCCTGCATAGTCCTGGCGGGTTCCTCGTGGCGAAAGATCCGCTGGAGACATTCCTTGCGCGCTCCGGCACGGCGCGT
>CM059270.1:32068173-32075673 GCA_030347295.1 Setipinna tenuifilis | reverse complement strand
TACTAAAGTATACTCCATTCTATTCATACTAAAGTATACTCCATTCTATTAATACTAAAGTATACTCCATTCTATTCATACTAAAGTATACTCCATTCTATTCATACTAAAGTATACTCCATTCTATTAATACTAAAGTATACTCCATGTTAGCGTAGTGTGCTGTGTCTGTGAGGGGTATATGCTGCTTGTTGGGTGAACTCCTGCCACCTAGTGGACACAGACAGCTCAACACACACACACACACACACACACACATCACCCACACACACACACACACACACACATCACCCAACAACACATGGGTACTGGAAGAGGGGGGAGGAGGAGAGAGAGGGAGAGAGAGAGGGAGAGAGGGAGAGGGAGGAGGAGGAGGGAGGAGGAGAAAATGAGGGCGGAAGAGAGAGGAGGAAAGGAGGGGGGAAGAAGAGAGGGAGAGACAGGGAGAGAGAGGACAGGGAGCATACTGTACACACACACACACACACACACACACACACACACACACACACACCACATGAAGCATCTCCTCAGTCATGCTGGCTTTTGCTTTTCAGGACCCTCACGGCTCCACGTCCCCAATCAGATGATAAGTGGACCTGAGGGGGGATCTGCCACTGCCCACTGCTACCACAGAAGGAGAACATGGGGTAGACTGGGGGGAGGACGTGTCGGATGGTGTAGTGATTCTGGACTGTTAGATGGGATGAAAGGGAGGACAAATGGCTAATTGGGCACAATTTGTGTACTCACTTTCGTTGCCAGTTAGACATTAATGCTTGTGTGTTGAGTTATTTTGAAGGAACAGCAAATTTGCACTGTTATATAAGCTGTACACTGCCTACTTTACGTTGTAGAAAAGTATTATATCTTTAGACTTCTCCCATGGAAAGATATAATAAAAAAGTACAGAAATGTTAGGGGTGTACTCACTTTTGTGACATACTGGGGTCATGTGTTTTTGGGGTGCAGCTGTATTTTTAAGGTTCATGTGTCCTTATGGTCTGGCACGACCAACACATGTAACATGTCCACTCAACAACACCACGATCATTTACATTGCATTTGGCAGACGCTTTTATCCAAAGAGTCTTACAAAAAAGGAGGACATAAGCTGACAGAGGTGTAAAGGGACACAGATTAGCAGACAACCTTTATACACACAGGGAGGTGCGTGTGTCTGAATAAGTTTCCCAGGGCAGGGACACTACAGACATATGTACTCCCACATGGGGACACTACAGACATATGTACTCCCACACATGTACTCCCACATGGGGACACTACAGACATATGTACTCCCACATGGGGATACTACAGACATATGTACTCCCACATATGTACTCCCACATGGGGACAGAGAGAGAGCCACCGTCACTATCACACTACAGTGTTACTGTAATGTACACAAACAACACCAACACCACACCATCACACTAGAGTATTAATGTAGAGAAAACAACACCAACACCACACCACCACAGTAGAGTATTAATGTAGAGAAAACAACACCAACACCACACCATCACAGTAGAGTAATAATGTAGAAAACACCACCACACTATCACAGGAGAGGACAAGAGAGATGTGTGCTGTTGTGTGTGTGTGTGTGTGTGTGTGTAATATGTGTGTGTGTGTGTGTGTGTGTGTGTGTGTAATATGTGTGTGTGTGCTGTTGCGTTTCCTTTCTGCTTTCTCAAGTTGCTTTGATGTGAGGCACAGCCCGTCATGAACACACACTATTAGGCCGGTGAATGCCCTTTGCCCAACTGAACACACACACACACAAAACAGCGGTTGCACATACACACACACTTATACACAGATACAAAACAGCGGTTGCACATACACACACACATATACACACACACACACACTCAAAATGGGCGGTGGCACATACATTCACACACACACACACACACACACACACACACACACACACACACACACACACAAATGCACGCACACGCACACACTCAAAATGGGCGGTGGCACATACATTCACACATACACACATACACGCACACAAATTCGCACACACACGCACACACACACACACACACACACACACACACACTCAAAATGGGCGGTCGAACATACATACACACACACACAGACATAGACACAGACACACACACACTCAAAATGGGCAGTCAAACATATATTCACATACGCACACACACGCACACACACACACACACACACTCAAAATGGGCGGTGGCACAGGAAGAAGGATGACCCAGGAAGAGAACACAAGTGCAGCCCTCGCTTCCCCTCTCACACTCACACACACACACACACACTCACACACACACACACACACAAGTGCAGCCCTCACTTCCCCTCTCACACTCACACACACACACACACACACACACACTCCGCAGACACCCATCATCTCAGTCTTCAGATACACTCTTCACACACTCTTCACACACTCTTCACACACCAGTCGTCTCACTTCTCAGACACTTCACACACACTCCTCACACACACACACTCCTCACACACACACACACTCCTCACACACACCCTCATGGCTCTTCATCAGCTGGTGGTGTTCCTCCTCTTCCTCCTCAGTGAACTCTCAGGTAAGGACACTTTATTATCTTCACACACACACGTGGATGACCATCGTTAGAAGTGTGTGTGATAAAACTCCTTTATTATCACACACACACGTGTGGACTACCATCGTTAGAAGTGTGTGTGATCAGACTCCTTTATCATGACACACACATGTGGACTACCACTGTTAGAAGTGTGTGTTCAGACTGCTTTATCATCACACACACATGCACTACCACCGTTAGAAGTGTGTGTGATCAGACTGCTTTATCATCACACACACATGGACTACCTTCAGCAAACATGTTTCTTCTGTATGACGTCATGGCCACTAACCGTGTTATATTCACACAATCTGCCATCCAATAGTGTTGCAGAAATAAACAATAGGAGTGATTAGTAATATAGCTATTAGCTGTTATTGTTAGTTATATTAATGAGGTTTGCTGATTATTAATGATGCTATTAGCTGTTATTATTAGTTATATAGATGCTATTAGCTGTTATTATTAGTTATATAAATGCTATTATTCTGCTTGTTCAGTACATCCTTCTATATTTGGGTTTTACACGGTTAACTGGACCAGATTAGGCCAGTCTTAATCCTTACAGTGGACCAGGCCTGGCCAGTTTTAGGTCCCTACAGTGGACCAGATTAGGCCAGTCTTAGTCCCTACAGTGGACCAGATTAGGCCAGTCTTAGACCCTACAATGGACCAGATTAGGCCGGTCTTAGACCCTACAGTGGATTTAGGAAGGTCTTGACCATCACTGGTCTACATTCACAATCACAGAAATATTAGTAGATTAAATACACCTAAAGTATAAAACATTCTGCTTTAGTGTCAAATTAAAAACTCTACTTGTAGAACTTAATGTTAAATTCAAAACTCTACTTGTAGAAGTTGGTGTGAAGTGTTTTTTTGTTTCCACCGCTGTGACCATGACAAAACCACATTCTGAAACACACAGGAAACAGCATGGTGAACATGAGCTGCTTAAGCAAAGGTGTGTGTGTATGTGTACATCTGTGTGTGTGTGTGTGTGTGTGTGTGTGTGTGTGTGTGTGTGTGTGTGGCAGTGTGTGTGTGTGTGGCAGTGTGTCTTAAAGCACCAGTCTGCCCACGCCACAATTAGGTCAAAAGTGTGTGTGTGTGTGCATGTGTGTATCTGTGTGTGTGTGTGTGTGTGTGTATCTGTGTGTGTGTGTGTGTGTGTGTCTGTGTGTGTGTGTGTGTATCTGTGAGTGTGTGTGTGTGTGTGTGTGTGTGTGTGTGTGTGTGTGTGTGTGTGTGTGTGTGTTATAGCACCAGTTGACCCACGCCACAATTAGGTTATTAGTAGCAGAGAAGCAGAGGCCTTAAAGGGACAGAGAGACTAATCACTGGGGAGGAGGAGAGAGAGGAGGAGAGAGGAGAAGGAGGAGAAGGAGGGGGGAGAGGAGGAGGAGAAGGAGAGAGGGAAAAAAGGAGAGTAGGAGGAGAAGGAGAGAGAGGAGGAGGAGACGGGGGAGAGAGGAGGAATAGTAGAGAGGAGGAGGAGAAGGAGAGAGGGAAAGAGGGAGACAAGGAGAGGGAGAGCAGGAGAGAAGCAGGAAAGAAGTAGAAAAAAGAGGAGGAGAGAGAGGAGGAGACAGAGGAGGAGAGAGGAGTAGAGAGATGAGAAGAGAGAGGTGGAGGGGTAGGAGAGAGGAGGAGGCAGAGGAGGAGGGAGGTGGAGGGAGAGGTGGAGAGAGAGGTGGAGGGAGGAGGAGGGGGAGGAGGAGGAGTAGGAGAGAGGAGGAGACAGAGGAGGAGACAGAGGAGGAGAGAGGAGTACAGAGAGGAGGAGAGAGGAGGAGAGAGAGGAGGAGAGGGAGGAGGAGGGGTAGGAGAGAGGAGGAGGAGTAGGAGAGAGGAGGAGAGGGAGAAGAGGACGGAGAGGAGGAGAGAGGTGGAGAGAGAGGAGGAGAGGGAGGAGGAGGGGTAGGAGAGAGGAGGAGGAGTAGGAGAGAGGAGGAGAGGGAGAAGAGGACGGAGAGGAGGAGAGAGGTGGAGAGAGGTGGAGGGAGGAGGAGGAGGGAGAGGAGGAGGGAGGTGGAGGCAGAGGATGAGGGAGAGGATGAGGGAGAGGAGGAGGGGTAGGAGAGAGGTGGAGGAGGGAGGAGGAGGGGTAGGAGAGAGGATGAGGGAGAGGAGGAGGAGGGCTGCACTGGAGCACCTGCCTGCCATTTGGGGTTGTAATTCTGAATATATACATATATAACCCACACTGAATATATATGCCCATCCACATGTAGTACATACTTACTCACACTGAATATATATGCCCATCCACATGTAGTACATACTTACTCACACTGAATATATATGCCCATCCACATGTAGTACATACTTACTCACACTGAATATATATGCCCATCCACATGTAGTACATACTTACTCACACTGAATATATATGCCCATACACATGTAGTACATACTTACTCACACTGAATATATATGCCCATCCACATGTAGTACATACTTACTCACACTGAATATATATGCCCATCCACATGTAGTACATACTTACTCACACTGAATATATATGCCCATCCACATGTAGTACATACTTACTCACACTGAATATATATGCCTATTCACATGTAGTACATACTTACTCACACTGAATATATATGCCTATTCACATGTAGTACATACTTACGCTCACTCACACTGGGTATTGTAGCGAGTTACTAATGTTAATCTGATGTTCATGGGTTATGCGGGTGATATAATGGGGTGTGGTTTGGGGTGCAAGGAATGCTGGGGGGTATCCTAGGGGCGGAAGTGTTGTTGTTGTGTGTGTGTTGGTTGTTCTGCGGCGTGGCTGTGGCCGACAACAGTCATTGTTATTAAAAAGCACAAATTGCGGTCAACCTGTGGTCTTTCCTGACTAGCAGCGCTACAGTATATATGGCCATTGACATGTAGTACATACTAACCCACATTGAATACACAGGCCCATTGTGTGAGCTGCTCTTCTGTGCTCCCTACTGCAGCGTAGGGTTAGGGCTGGAGCTGGTGAATGTGGGTTACAGCAGCGCCTAGGGTTAGGGCTGGAGGCTACTCTCTATATATTAGCAGTCTCTAAGGGGATATATTAGCGTAGCAGTCTATAAGGGGATATATTAGCAGTCCTAGGGTTAGCAGCACCTAGGGTTAGGGCTGGAGCTGGTGAATGTGGGTTAGGGCTGGAGCTGGTGAATGTGGGTGGGTATAAGCTAGGGCCTGAGAGATTGGAGAGTCTGATAAACGTGTGGTGAATGTGGGAGGGTATAAATAGCCATTCTCTCCACTTCTACACGGCACAAACAGTCTTCACACCTCAGCTAGGACCGGAGAGATCGACATGATAAACTGATCTGATAAACATGTGGTGAATGTGGGAGGGTATAAATAGCCATTCTTTCCACTTCTAAAACACACGAACAGACTAGCGTTACTGTAGAATTAGCATTAGCTGTGCGTGTGATACACATCTAAGTCTTCACACCTCAGGTAGGCCCTGAGAGTCTGGTGTGTCTGATAAACGTGTGGTGAATGTGGGAGGGTATAAATAGCCATTCTCTTCATCTCTAAATGTCACTGTGGCTCAAAACCACAACATAAAAACACAAGGAAGACCACACCCGGACTGCTAAATCACATTTGCTTGTTAAAAGTAAAAAAAAAGAAAAAAGAATGATTTAAGGGATGAAATGAATAGATGGGTGTTGTTGTATTGTTAAGTGCATGTAAACGTGTGTGTGGAGGGTGCAAAAAGACAGTGTGTGTGTGTGTGTGTGTGTGCGTGAACGAAAAAAAAAAAGCTGTTTGTCACCAACATCCTGTCACTGCTTTAGTGCCGTCTGCAGACTGCAGAGACTGAAAGGCGTTTAACCCACAGCTAAAATAACCCTTTACAGACTGCTATGCTAATATATCCCCTTATAAACTGCTAATATATACCCTTAGAAACTGCTATGCTAATATATCCCCTTATAGACTGCTATGCTAATATATCCCCTTATAGACTGCTAATATATCCCTTATACACTGCTATGCTAATATATCCCTTATAGACTGCTATGCTAATATATCCCCTTAGAGACTGCTATGCTAATATATCCCCTTATAGACTGCTATGCTAATATATCCCTTATAGACTGCTATGCTAATATATCCCCTTAGAGACTGCTATGCTAATATATCCCCTTACAGACTGTTATGCTAATATATCCCGTTACAGACTGCTAATATATCTGCCTATACACTGCTAACATTTCCCCTTATACACTGCTAACATTTCCCCTTATAGACTGCTAACATTTGTTAGCATGTTGAGCGATTCACTCAACATGACAGCGATTCATTCATTCAGGCTTTGTGGCCTGTGTTGATTAGTAAAATATAATATGGAATATAATTTATTAACTTTATGTTTTCCACAGATTGCAGTAACATTGGTGCTTTATCTTTACGGGAGGGACAGTCCATCATCATCCCCTGCCTGTATCAGGAGGAACATGAAGGACATGATAAGCTCTGGTGTAAGAAAGGCAATCCATCTGCATGTGCTTCAGGAGCGTCCATTTCTGATGACATCACACAAAGAGTCTTCACTGTGACCATAACAAACCTGAGACAGAAAGATGCTGGAGACTACTGCTGCACTCTTCAACCCAACAATGGGCCACACCACACAGACTGCACAAATTTAGGAATTACTGAAGGTAAAGAGGCTGATAGAAAAGATGATAACTTTTATTTTTATATAAAACGCTAATTTAAAGCACACTTTATTGAATAAATAATAAAGACATACATATAGATTTCTCATGAATAGCGCCAGATCTACACCTTGAAGTTATTAGTAAATATCATTGTGTTGTGGTTATTTTCTACTAATGTAAGTAATGCATGCTTGTTT
>CM059270.1:32055673-32063173 GCA_030347295.1 Setipinna tenuifilis | reverse complement strand
TCTATCATGCACAGCCGCAACAGACTCCCACTGTGGGTTACACACACACACACACACACACACACACACACACACACCAGCGTGGGCCCACTGTGGGTTACTTTTGGCAGACTTTTCTCCAGTGTGCTTTCCTCAGTGTCTAACCTTGGACACTCTTGTGTGTTTCTTCCCCCGATAAGTACCTGTATCTTCTGAGCTTTAATAATAATAATAATAATAATAGTAATAATAATAATAACTGTATTTGTGTAGCACAATTAATACAAAATGCAGGTCAAAGTGCTTTAACAGTTTGGCAAGGAAACACAAGACCGCATTTGTTGCAGCTCAGTAGTGCCAGAAAAGAGGAAGTTTACTGGGCGCTGAGAGAGTTAATGCTAGTGTCCCCAGCGAGCCACAGGGCGGTGGACAAACCCCAGACTATACGGTCTCTGGCCTGTGGCAGGTTTGGATGTCCTGAGGGACTCTCAGACTATGCGGTCTCTGGCCTGTGGCAGGTTTGGATGTCCTGTTTTCTCTGTCACTCCTGTTTGGAGGGGTTTGTCACTTTATGCCCTGAAATCTGTAGAATTTTACATGATTTTCTGTATTCTGTCAAATGAATAGCTTTCAATCCACCAAAAGTTAAAATCCACCAAAAATATAACAAATCTGAGTGAAAGCCCACCTGGGAAACACCCAACTCCCAGTTGTCATTGTGACACAGCACACTGCACACTATGAAACTGCCTTTATGCCTCACCCGTGCAAGGGGGCAGCTCCCAACAGCGCCCCTAAGGGAGCAGTGCGGCGGGACGGTACCATGCTCAGGGTACCTCAGTCATGGAGGAGGATGGGGGAGAGCACTGGTTAATTACTCTCTCCACCAACCTGCCAGGTCAGAGGTTGAACCGGGCTACAAGTCCGACGCCCTAACCGCTTACCCATGACTTGTTACCCATGTTTGTATTGCTATGTTTTTCTCCTGTGTTTGTATAGCCATGTTTTGTGAGGTTACTGCGGTGTACCTGCTACAGGACACTAAAGTAAATCTACTCTGCTGAACTCCATGTGTCCTCTCGTCTGTGTGTGTGTGTGTGTGTGTGTGTGTGTGTGTGTGTGGCCGTAGCACAGCATGCCACAGGTAAAGTAGCATGGCTATGAGCTGTGAAGTACAGCATGATATAGCAAACGATAGTTCCAGAGTGCTGTGGAGATGCAGGCATCTTCTTGCCCAGTCCAGCCCCAGGTTTGAACCCAAGACCTCACAGGGACACACACACGCTAAGCAAGCTAAGAGGCTAATGGCTAATTCAGGCTAGCATGGCCTTCTGCACTAACATTCTCTCGCCAAGCTAAAATGCTAATGGCTAATTCAGGCTAGTAACCTTTACTATCATTCTCTCGCCAAGCTGTGCTAACTGGCATACGTACAGACATAACGTTTTACACTGATTGTGAGTTAAACAGCAGCTGTGTGTGTGTGTGTGTGTGTGTGTGTGTGTGTGTGTGTGTGTGTGTGTGTGTGTGTGTGTGTGTGTGTGTGTGTGTGTGTGTGTGTGTGTGTGTGTGTGTGTGTGTGTGTGTGTGTGTGTGTGTGTGTGTGTGTGTGTGTGTGTGTGTGTGTGTGTGTGTGTGTGTGTGTGTGTGTGTGTGTGTGTGTGTGTGTGTGCAGCTGTGGCCTCATGGTTAGGGAGCTGGTGTTGGGATCAGCGGGTTGCAGGTTTGAATCCCATACCAGCACAGAACGGAATTCACCGTCTGTGTTTTACCCATCACATGTGTGAGCAGGGGGCAGCCATGACAACAGTGTGTGGGGACAGTACCTCTCTTTCTCAAGCCATACCCATCCCCCTCTCCTCTCTTTCTATCTTCTCCTCCTCTCTTCCTCAAGCCATACCCATGCCCCTCTCCTCTCTTTCCATCTTCTCCTCCTCTCCTCCTGTCTTCCTCCACTCCTCTCCTCCTCTCATCCTGTCTTCCTCCAGCCATACTGATGCTCCTCTCCTCCTCTCTCCTCCTCTCCTTCTGTCTTCTCCTTCTCTCCTCCTCTCTGCCTCCAGCCATACTGATGCCTCTCTCCTCCTCTCCTCCTCTCATCGTTAAAAAAGATCATGCATTTCACATTTATAGTTACACAAAGACACTATAATGTCCAGTTTCAGATTTCAAACAGACCTTGTGGTTTTCTTTGACAAGCTTTTCTTTCCAGTAAATAAATAAGTACCTTTTCAGACGAATGGTGGAGGGATGGATGGATGTATGGATGGCAGGCAGAAAGGTAGGCAGGCAAGCAGAGGTAGCAGTCCGGGTTAGCAGGATGGGATAGAGGGATGGGTTTTGCATGCAAACAATAGGTCCTGAACTTCTGAACTTAAAATAATGCTTTCAATTTGACTTCAAAGTCTTCCAATGATCAACCCAAAAAAATTGTGAAGCGTGTAAAGCTTGTAAAAAAAAAGCTATTTGACCACATGGTCCTACAAACAACTCCAGACTGTTGCTGTGTGGCTCTGACTAGTAAGGGCAAAGGGTGACTGGCGGCCATCTTAGCTCCCGTCTAACATGTCAAAATAAAAGTCCAAATAAGGTCAACTAAATGTCAAACAAAAAATGCCAAGTGCTCTTGTAGCACGATGCCCAGATGCATCTTCAAATCAAAAATGGCTCTTACAGACACAAACATGTTAAAGGTGTGTCATCAATCACACACAATCACACATGACTGTGCAATACTCCTGGACTCTGTGCAATACTACTCTGGAAGGGCAGCCCTGCTCTGAGAGGGCAATACTCCTGGGAAAGCCAACACGCACGCACACACACACACACACACACACACACACACACACACACACACACACACACACACACGTCCTCCTGGGGGAGCGATACAACCAGCAGACTAAACCTAAGACACACACACACACACACACACACACACACACACACACACACGTCCTCCTGGGGAAGCAATACAACCAGCAGACTAAACCCAAGACACACACACACACACCAGTCACCCACATCCACCACGTTTGTTATCAGATCGGTCAGTTTGGAGCTGAGAGAGCTAACAAGCCATCAAACCTCTAGAGTCGTGCACATGTGGACACACACACACACACACGCACGCACACACCTCCTAAGACAACCAACGGCACCCATTTGTCATTGTGATTACACGGCACAGCACAGCACCCAGTGCACACAATGAAACTGATTCTGTGTTTAGCCCATCACACACCTGAGCAGGGCGTAGCCATGACAACGACACCTGGGGAGCAGTGTGTGGTCAGGATACCTCAGTGTGTGTATGGGTGTGTGGGTGTGTGGGGATGGTACCATGCTCAGTGTACCGCAGTGTGTGGGTGTGTGTGTGTGTGGGGGGGGGGGGGGGGGGGATGTAGCATGCTTAGGATACCTCAGTGTGTGTATGGGTGTGTGTGTGTGTATGGGTGTGTGGGGATGGTACCATGCTCAGTGTACCGCAGTGTGTGGGTGTGTGTGTGTGTGTGTGGGGGGGGGTGTAGCATGCTTAGGATACCTCAGTGTGTATGTGTGTGTGTGTGTGTGTGTGTGTGGGGATGGTACCATGCTCAGTGTATGTCAGGGGCACTACTGGCAGTTGGTGGATTCAAACCTGCAATCTTGTAGTCACACTGTATGCGTATTCACACAGACTATATATATGTATATATACTGTATATAGTATACAGTATATTGAGGAAGCACATTGAGGAAGCAGGCTCACCAGAGGCCAGAAAAGTGAACAAAGATACAGCTGCTATCTCAGTCCATCTGCCTACCCTCACACACACTCCTCACACACACACTCCTCACACACACTCCTCACACACACCCTCATGGCTCTTCATCAGCTGGTGGTGTTCCTCCTCTTCCTCCTCAGTGAACTCTCAGGTAAGGACACTTTATTATCTTCACACACACACGTGGATGACCACCATTAGAAGTGTGTGTGATAAAACTCCTTTATTATCACACACACACGTGTGGACTACCATCGTTAGAAGTGTGTGATCAGAGTGCTTTATCATGACACACACACGTGCACTACCATTGTTAGAAGTGTGTGTGATAAAACTCCTTTATCATGACACACACGCGTGGACTACCACCGTTAGAAGTGTGTGATCAGACTGCTTTATAATCACACAGACGTAGACACGGGGTAACAGAGTGACTGTTAGTAGAAGTCTTTACGGAGCAGAAGTCTTTATTATAAAAAGTATGACATGTTCTGCTGTGTGATACATGACACATAATCTGATAATTACAATCCTGTGTTTGAATTTATGAACGTGTGTTAGTCGTTGTAGCCGTGTGTGTTTGGCCTACTCATGTACTGGCTGTGGACTATGGCAGGTCAGTCTTTGCGTGTGCTAAGACCTCGCCTCCTGGCCTGGAATAGAAGAAGCTTGAGTGTGAATAAAAGTTGTGTCACAGTCATACAGCAAAGACATCGCATCATGTGCACTTACAGATTTGTGCCGTTTGTGATGCTAGTAGTCTTTGTGGCACTGGGATTCAGTCTTAGACTAGAGAAAGGAGCGTCACTGGCAGTCAGTCAGAAAGGAGCGTCACTGGCAGTCAGTGTTAGACCTGAGAAAGGCTGGAGATGAGGGAGATGAGGGAGATGAGGGGCGTCACTGGAGATGAGGGGCGTCACTGGGGTTGAGAGACGAGGGCGGCTGAGCCCTTAGCTTCGTCTTTTCTGCTCACTTTACTCTCCAACTCTAAGGCCGCCATTAGTCTGCTTTAATCACAAACACTCACAAACGAGTCTCACACTGGAGACATGCTGCCACTCTTAATTTTATTTATTTATAAGTGTTTTTATCTCTAAATAATGTCTTTTTGTGTTACATTCATGGGAATACTCATGCTGTGTGAGCAGTAGTGATTTTTGTGCTGATGACAGTGATGTCATTAGAGCAGAAAGTTATAGCTGAAAAAACACAAATTTAGCTGTTGAACAAGCGGAATGTGTGTGGTAGTGTTAACCGGTGTGTACGTGTGTGTGTGCATGTATGTGTGTGAATGTGCGTGTGTGTGTGCGTGTGCATATGTGTGTGTGTGGCATATGCATGTGTGTGTGGCATATGCATGTATGTGTGTGTGTGGCATATGCATGTATACGTGTGTGTGTGCATGTGTGTGTGTGTGTGTGTGTGTGTGTGTGGCATATGCATGTGTGTATGTATGTGTGTGTGTGTGCATGTATGCGTAGAGAGCTACTGTGGTCAGCTAGTGTCCGAGATGTTGATGTGTGACAAGTCATGTGGTGAATGTGGTTACAAATAGCCCTTCTCCCCCACTACAAGGCACAAACAGAACTAGCGTTATCTGGACATATGAGTCATGCATCAACCACATCAGTCCTCACACCTCAGCTAGGACCTGAGAGTCTGAGAGATTGACATGTCTGATAAACACATGGTGTGAATGTGGATACAAATAGCCATTCTCTCCCCCTCTACTCGGCACAAGCAGACTAGCGTTAGCATAGAACTAGCATTAGCTGTGCGTGTGAGACACATCTAAGTCTTCACACCTCAGCTAGGACCTGAGAGATCGACATGATAAACTGATCTGCTAAACATGTGAACATGTGTGTGGTGAATGTGGGTGGATACAAATAGCCATTCTCTCCACTTCTTAAACACACAAACAGAACTAGCATTAGCACAAAGCTAGCATTAGCTGGACATGGGGTGTGTCAGTCGTCCAGTGACTTCACGTTTCTTCTCCAGAGTATTTCAGCACACGTGTGTAAATGGACCCATAGCATGTCAAACAGAAACCGCCACCTTCCTTGACAGACACCTTACAGACAGACTACATCCACCCTCTCCCAAGTACTACTTCATGTCCAGCACAAAGCAGTTATAATCTGAAGGTCTACGGTGAAGGCTTCATCTGGACTGACAAGAGAATGAGTCCCGTCCCTGTGACTGTTGCTGGGGCGTCATTCTGGGGTGGGCAGCTGGATGTAGGATGGGCAGCTAACCCCAACATGAGTGGATGAGGGCCGATCCCAATCCCATCTGCCACACTGCCACACAGCTCTGCCAAACTCACGTTTAGGGGCCGTGTCAACCAACTGCTGCAGGGCTGCCACATGACTGCTCTTCTACAGTGGGCTTGTCATGTGTGTGTCTCTTCTACAGTGGGCTTGTCATGTGTGTGTCTCTTCTACAGTGGGCTTGTCATGTGTGTGACACGACTGCTCTTCTACAGTGGGCTTGTCATGTGTGTGACTGTGGGGTAACTGCATGTAAAAGGCCACAGTCATGCTCTTCAGGGAAATGAAAACTCTTAGCATGTGCTGGTTCCACCTTTGCACAGGTGATTTCACCAGCTAGCTTACCGTAGCCTTGCTAACTATGTAGCTGAATGTATTTGTGATGTTGTCCACAGATTGCGGGGACATCGCTTATGTTTCTGTCCAGGAGGGACAGTCCGTCATCATCCCCTGCCTGTATCGGGAGGAACATGAAGGGCATGATAAGCTCTGGTGTAAGAAAGGCAATTCATCTGCATGTGCTTCAGGAGCGTCCATTTCTGATGACATCACACACAGAGTCTTCACTGTGACCATGACAAACCTGAGACAGAAAGATGCTGGAGACTACTGCTGCACTCTTCAATCCAACAAAATCAACAAACAGACAGACTGTACAAATGTAGGAATTACTCAAGGTAAAAAGAAAAGATTTCTTTAATTTGTATATAAAAAAGCCATTTAAAGCACGCTTTATTGAATAAATGATAGACATACATATAGATTTCACATGAATAACATAAGATCTACATCTTGAAGGTATTAGTAAATCAGGGATTCTTGAGACAAGGGACAAAATGGGTTTTTAATTTCTAAAAATAAAATGATGATTTTTCCAAAATGCATTTATATATTATAGTTGTCCCAGGTGTTGGCCTTTTAATGCTGTCGAAATACAATCTCCCAGGTTTAACATTTTTAACATTTTTGTCATGTTTGCTGGACAAGCCTGGGATTTTGTCAACACCATAAGACGCACAGAAACTTATAAAATATGTATTTGAAATAAAATTATTGCAATTATTTTGACTATTGGAGATTATTTTAATCTCTGCTGGTCTATCCACGTTTTCAAACTCCTACTGTTAAATAAAATAATTAAATTATGAAGCTATCAATTATTATTATTGGGGGAATATTCATTTACACATTTAGTTTTTAATCTAAAAACAAGACAATGCTATTCAGCAAAATAAAAAATACAAATTCATATAGGAAATGCAGTGTTTTTATTGATATAATCTGAGCCAATATAATAAAATCTCTTTTTAAAAACAAAAATGAACAGAAAACTCATCTTATGGAGTTGACGAGAAAACAAAATATATATAATACAATGTGAAATACACAGAAGATATATTATTAAAATATAAAATAATAAAACTAGAATGTTATTGTATAGAATTGAATTAAATGGGTAAATAATACATTTGAGT
>CM059270.1:32033173-32050673 GCA_030347295.1 Setipinna tenuifilis | reverse complement strand
CAATGACGCAGCACAGGACAAAGAGAACACAGGGTATAAATACAGAGGGGCCAATTACAAGGGGACACACGATAGGGCAAAACACAACAGGGCACAGGTGGGGGGAACAACAAGGCAATCAAGACAATTAACTAGGACAGACAAGTAAACGAGGTAGCAGGGCAGGTGTAGGCAAAGAGCGAGAGAGACACAGAGAGAGAGAGAGAGAGAGAGACACAGAGAGAGAGAGAGAGAGAGAGAGAGAGAGACCCAGAGAGAGAGAGAGAGAGACACAGACACAGAGAGAGACACAGAGAGACGTGGGGCGAGAGAGATAGAAAACCAAAGGGGCAAATGAAAACACAAGTGAAAACAAGAAACAACACAGGGCACAGGAACAAGGGCTGGGGAAAACAGTGACGAAAAGAAACACATAAACCGCCGATCCTGACAGTATCCCCCCCCTAAGGGACGGCTACCAGACGTCCCACAAAGTCCTCAGAATCAACAGAGCAGGAGAGAGGGGGGCGTCTGGAGCGGGGGAACCGGCAGGATTGGGCACAAAACTCGGGGGAACAGGGGGGCTCGGGCTGGGGAGAAAAGGAGGAGGACTCGGGCTCGGGAAGACAGGAGGGCTCGGGCTCGGGAAAGGAGGAGGGCTCGGGCACAAAACTCGGGGAACAAAACAGAGAGAGGGGGCACGGGTTTGAGAGACGGAACTGGGAAGGACTCAGACAGAGCACACTCTGGCTCGGGGGAAACAGGAGGGCTCGGGCTGGGGAGAAAAGGAGGGCTCAGACTGGGGAGAAAAGGAGGGGGGCTCGGGCTCGGGAGAAAAGGAGGGCTCAGACTGGGGAGAAAAGGAGGGGGGCTCGGGCTTGGGAGGACGGGAGGGCTCGGGAGAACAGGACGGCTTGGGTCTGGGACAAGGGGAGGGCTCAGGCTTGGGACTAGAGAAGGGCTCGGGCTTGGGAGAACAAGAGGCTTGGGGAGGATATACAGGAACAAACACAGGTATTTTGACAGGGATGGAGATGGGAATGGTGACGGGAACACTAACAGGGACAAAAACGGGGACAGGCACAGTCACAGTGATGTGGGTGGACACAGGCAAGGAGTTGCGTAGACAGTGAATGGGGGCACAGGTGGGGACAGGGATGGACACACGAGTGGGCACCTGAACACAGACGGGAACAAACACTGGGATCGTGATGGGTAGGGTCACAGTAACAGTCACAGGGACAGGAATAAGGAGGGGCTTACAAAAGAGTGGGCAAGGACGTGGAGAAGTGGGGGTAGGTTGTGACACAGGGGGCGGAGCACATGAGGACACAGGGGGTCGGGTAGACGAAGATTGACGGATGGGTCGGGATGCAGGCGCAGGGGTCAGGAGACATTTGGAGGCGGGAGCAGGAAGTGCAGGGCTCTGGGAGGCGGGAGCAGGAGGTGCAGGACTCTGGGAGGCGGGAGCAAGGGGTGCAGGACTCTGGGAGGCGGGAGCAAGGGGTGCAGGACTCTGGGAGGCGGGAGCAAGGGGTGCAGGACTCTGGGAGGCGGGAGCAAGGGGTGCAGGACTCTGGGAGGCGGGAGCAAGGGGTGCAGGACTCTGGGAGGCGGGAGCAAGGGGTGCAGGACTCTGGGAGGCGGGAGCAAGGGGTGCAGGACTCTGGGAGGCGGGAGCAAGGGGTGCAGGACTCTGGGAGGCGGGAGCAAGGGGTGCAGGACTCTGGGAGGCGGGAGCAGGAGTCGGAAGACACTTGGAAATGGGACCAGGAGGAGAGTGGATGTCGTCCACTTGAGAGGGGGTGGCGACCTCGGGACAGGGGGCGTCGACCACCGGCGAGGGGGCGTTGCCGTCTTGAGAGGGGGTGGCGACCTCGGAACTGGGGTTGTCGCCATCATGAGAGGGGGCGGCGACCTTGGAACAGGGGGCGTCAACCACCGGTGAGTGGGCGTCGGCCTCGGGACAGGGGGCGTCGACCACCGGTGAGTGGGCGTCGGCCTCGGGACAGGGGGCGTCGACCACCGGTGAGTGGGCGTCGACCTCGGGACAGGGGGCGTTGACCACCGGCGAGTGGGCGTCAGACCTCGGGACAGGGGGCGTCGACCACCAGCGAGGGGGCGTCGACCTCGGGACAGGGGGCGTCGACCACCAGCGAGGGGGCGTCGACCT
This sequence comes from Setipinna tenuifilis, assembly GCA_030347295.1. Lineage (NCBI taxonomy): Eukaryota > Metazoa > Chordata > Actinopteri > Clupeiformes > Engraulidae > Setipinna > Setipinna tenuifilis. The sequence continues at coordinate 32,048,521 of CM059270.1, read as the reverse complement.
CGGGACAGGGGGCGTCGACCACCAGCGAGGGGGCGTCGACCTCGGGACAGGGGGCGTCGACCACCTGGGAGAGGGCGTCGCCATCTTGAGGGAGGGCGTCGACCTCGGGACTGGGGGCGTCGACCACCGGCGAGGGGGCGTCGACCTCGGGACAGGAGGTGTCGACCACGGGACTGGGGGCGTCGACCTCGGGGCACGGCTCTAGGGCAGGCACCGCAATAGCGGCGTTCGCCTTGGGGTCCGGTTCATGGGCGGGCGCAGCTACGGCGTCATCCGTCTTGGGGTCCGGTTCATGGGCAGGCACGGCAACATCTTCTACCTGGGGGTCCGGGGCTCTGGGAGATGCAGCGACAGCATCGGTCTGGGGGTCCCCTGTTGGGGCAACCGCACCCAGCTCCTCCAGTCTCAGCTGGGCCAGTAGGTTGGCCTCCAACTCTTTCCTCTCCTCCAAGACACTTGCCAACCCAGCGAATGGGAGAAGCCATGGCTTCTTCTGAAGAACATCTATGACTATCCTGGTGGCCACTAACCTCCTCTTCACTTTGCCCTTGTCCATGGTCGGGCAAAGCCTCCTGAAAAGCAGGTAGAAGTCCACCAAGTCTTGTCGGACGGCACATGGTTCTGGCTGGGTGGCTGGAGGAGAAGGTGCTGGCAGTGGGATTGGGTGAAGAGCCGCGTAGCCGATATGAAGAGAACCGGGGATCGAACCGGCCAGCTCGGCCAGGCATGCTGCTGGGCTCCTTGGTGGCTGCGTCATACTGTCACGGTTCGAGGAGTGGGAGCCCAGATGCAGCACGCACACAGAGGTCCAGGGTATAGTGGATTTATTCACACAAAATATTTCACTACAAAAACACTGAGAGGGGAACTCGGGAGAACACGGAAAGCTGGAGTACAAAACACGGAGAGGAGGGCTCGGGAGGACACGGGAAGCAAGATTACAAAAACACTGAGAGGGGGAACACTGAGAGGGGAACTATAACAAAAAACCCACGAGGGGGAAAACAGAAAATGCTATTAACACAAAAAACAAACTTTAGGAAGATACAAAAACTTACAATACTCGGATCGGGATCTGGCACAGGGGAAACAGAGTTCAACGAAGTTCAGACAATGACGCAGCACAGGACAAAGAGAACACAGGGTATAAATACAGAGGGGCCAATTACAAGGGGACACACGATAGGGCAAAACACAACAGGGCACAGGTGGGGGGAACAACAAGGCAATCAAGACAATTAACTAGGACAGACAAGTAAACGAGGTAGCAGGGCAGGTGTAGGCAAAGAGCGAGAGACACAGAGAGAGAGACACAGAGAGAGAGAGAGAGAGAGACACAGAGAGAGAGAGAGAGAGAGAGAGAGAGACAGAGAGAGAGAGAGAGAGACACAGACACAGAGAGAGACACAGAGAGACGTGGGGCGAGAGAGATAGAAAACCAAAGGGGCAAATGAAAACACAAGTGAAAACAAGAAACAACACAGGGCACAGGAACAAGGGCTGGGGAAAACAGTGACGAAAAGAAACACATAAACCGCCGATCCTGACAACTCTACTCTACTCTACTCTTTATTCCCTCACTCTACCCTTACCTGCCCTACCCTATGAGGTGGGTGGAGTGAGTGGAGTTGAAACATAAAAAATAACATTTTGTACAGAAGTAACTAATGGAAAGGCAGTCGTACACAAAAAATACCTGCATGATTAAATATGCACAACACATAATGATTACATGTAACATTACAATGGCAATAGGTGTAGATCTTCAAGTGTAGGCTACACATGTGCTGTTGACATAATATAACCTCCAGCATTATTAATCAAAGACATATGAACATGCAATAAAGTGCCTGGGGGGGTGGGGGGGGTTGTTAGTTACAGGGTGTAATGATAAACGCAATGGCTTATTCACCTCTATATAAGAAAGTAGAATGCAGTTCCAGTCTATTTGGGAGTGCATCATGATGTACGCTAAACCTTTACTTCTAATGAGGAGCAATACAACAGACAAAGGTAAGCTGTATTACTGGTCAGTGTTGCGTAAGATATCAGTGGTTTACTGTTTTGGCCATGGAATTATTGTATATATTAACTGAGTTAGCGAGCTAGCTATGTTGCAAGTGCTAATGTGGCTAATATATGCTAATGAAGTAGCGCCTAACAACTTTGATTGAAGTTATAGTCTCAAGAAATAACTTGTGTCTAAAACCCCTATTATAAGGTATTATAACATGTGCCAGTAAAGATATGACCTGAATTTCATGTCACAAAAATAACAATTATCAGTCCAAAATATTACATCAGCTAGCATGGCTACCTAGTGAGCAGCCAACAGAGAGTAAGTAACGTTAGCTGCAGGGGCTTCAATAGTTGTTTTTTTTTTCCCGTCAGCGGCGTGTCATGTCACATTTCTAGCATCGGCTCTACCCGCCTCAAACCAAGCAGGGATTAAAAACAGGCACCAGGGTTGATGGACAAGCAACAAATGGGTTGAGTAGAGTAGAGTAGATGAGTAGAATAGAGTAGAGGAGTAAAATAGGGACAAACCAGGCCGGCGGAAAGGGAATATACGTTTTAGTTTCTGATCGTCTCTGTGGTTGAACAATGTGGTGACACCTGTTGGCAGGACAGTGGTACTGCATACATGCTAATTGGCTTACCTGTGCTAATTACTGAAATGGGCAATGAAGACAAAGAAATTAAAACACCTGGAGACACCTGCAGGCTGATTTATTGATTTAGTGACTTTATTATTTCACTATTATTTTGTTGATGATTTCCAGATGTATCCATTAAGACTAATTGAAGCTCATGTTCACTGGAATAAAACTTTATTGTACAACTCTTGAGGCGTTTAAAGAAAGTGGTTCATTGGGAGGCACAGAGAGATGAATAGGAGGAGAGGATGGAGGGGGTGGGAGACAGAGAGAGAGAAAGAGAGAGACGGAGAGAGAGAAAGAGAGAGAGTTTAACAGCTCTGGATCATGTAACCGCAACGACTCTCACCCCAATTCACACCTTGAAGTGAAACATCTTAAAGCTACAAAAAGAAGTCCAATTGCTTACATCTTAACTCATTTGACTATGCTATGGTATACTATGCTTTCATACTAAACTATGCTATGGTGTAAATGATGGTGCTTTCATGCTAAACTATGCTACGCTATATGATGCTATGCCATGCTTTCATTACTAAACTATGCTATGCTATATGATGCTATGCCATGCTTTCATGCTAAACTATGCTATGCTATATGATGCTATGCCATGCTTTCATGCTAAACTATGCTATGCTATATGGTGCTTTCATGCTAAGCTATGCTATGCTATATGATGCTATGCCATGCTTTCATGCTAAACTATGCTATGCCATATGATGCTATGCCATGCTTTCATGCTAAACTATGCTATGCTATATGATGCTAAGCTAAGCGCTACTGTGCTACACTGTACACGCTACTGTGCTCTGCTTTCGTGTAGGGGCTAATGCCATCTGGTACACACACACACTCACACACACACACTCACACACAAACACACACACACACAAACAGAAAGGCACTTAGTAGCGAAAGAACAGTAGGATTTTTGTCTTATTTGCGGTGAGTTCAGACTTCACTGTAGGTGTCTTGACCGGTGGGATCTTTGACCTGGACAGTTGAAAACACAAACAAGGGTGTGATTTATTACTGAGATACTTGTGTGGTCATGATAATAAAGCGGTCAGACACACACACAGTGTAAATAACTGGCCCTTACCTGTGCTGGCCTGCCCCTGCCCCTGCTGTTGTGCTGGACGGTGCTGTATGTGACATCACTGGGGTCAGCTTGCACACCAGTCATCTGGAGGGAGAGCACACACACCTGTATTCATTAACACCTGCACTCACACACACACACACACACACACACACACACTCACAAACTCACACTCTCATGCAGACCAGTCGACTGGAGGGGGAGCACACACACACCTGTATTCATTAACACCTGCACACACAAACACACTCACACACTGGTGACATATGCATTCATACATATGTGTACTCACAAAAGACTTCTTTACATACACACACACACACACACACACCACAGATCTATCCATACAGATAGACAACTGTGTAAACGCAGAAAATGATGTATATATACACTTACAATATCTGAACATGCTAACACACACTCACACTCACACTCACACACACACACACACTCACACACACTCTCTCTCACACACACACACACACACACACACACACACAATCGTACCGGCAGCTGAGTTCTGAGAGTGCTGTAGGTCACGTGATCAGAAGGGTCTACAGGACTCTGAAAAAGAACATTTAGGAGAATCTGTATCAGCCCTACATATGTTACTGCAGATCCATATGCACACACACACACACACACACACACACACACAAGGTGTGTGTTCCACTCACATGTTTGGGCGTTCTCTTGTTCACTGTAACATCAGAGTAGATGACCTCAGGTGCAGCAGACTGGCAACAAGAACAACACAACAGAGACACATTTAACCATCATGTCACACACTCACACACACACACACACACTCTCTCTCTCTCACACACACACACACGCACACACACACACACACACACACACACACACACACACACACACACACACTCACTCACTCACTCACTCACTCACACTCTCTCTCTCTCTCTCTCTCTCTCTCACACACACACACACACACACACATTAGACATTTAACCATCATGTCACACACTCACACACACACAGACACACACTCTTTCTCTCTCACACACACACACACGCACACACACATTGGACATTAAACCGTTGTAGTGTTTGCTGACGTGATGTTTTACTCACAGCTGGGATTGCCACTGCTGCAGCTTGCTGAGATCTTTCTCTCCTTCCTGTTTAAACCACAGGGGGAGGCCGTCAGTCATAACACTGACATAGCACTACATAAACATGTCATAACACTGACATAGCACTACATAAACATGTCACAACACTGACATAGCCACTACATAAACATGTCATAACACTGACATAGCACTACATAAACATGTCATAACACTGACATAGCAACTACATAAGCATGTCATAACACTGACATATCACTAAATAAACATGTCATAATGCTGACATAGCAATACATAAACATGTCATAACACTGACATAGGCACTAAATAAACATGGCATAACACTGATATAGCCACTACATAAACATGTCATAACACTGACATACCACTAAATAAACATGTCATAACACTGACATAGCCACTACATAAACATGGCATAACACTGACATAGCAGTGCATAAACATGTCATAACACTGACATAGCAGTACATAAACATGCTGGCATTTATGACCATCACTGACCTCGTGTCCTGTGTCTGACCAAAGCCCCTGCAGCAGCACAGAGGGCCAGCAGGAACACAGAGGCACCGACTACAGGTACGAGCACCTGGACTACAGGCCTATGACACACACACACACACACACACATACACACACACACAGGCAGAAAGGTCAACATGACACACAAAACATAAACAGACATAACCACATCAAACACACATCAGCACTCAAAAGACACACACACACACACACACACACACACACATACATACATACACACATGTGTGCACACACACAAACATGTAGCTTAATTGCTCAGGCTTTAAAAGTTGACAAGGAAACTATATTTAGACCACTCAAACTAGCTTGCTAACTTCTTCGATAGCTAGATTATCATGGCCTATAAACCAGCTTGGTAGCTAACTTAATTAGCTTTGCCTCACACAAATGACCTTATATGTATATCTCATATTGATGAGGCCATGTGGTTGATGCTTATGAGGTACAGAAATACCAAAGAGGATCCTGCGTTAATTCTTCCCTGAGGAGTGTAAGTCGCTAGCTAGCATCCCGCCATGACCCTGAATAACATCCTGAATGTGTGGGGAAGGGAGATACTTACACTCCGGGTGGGTGAGGTGTGGAAGCGTTCTTGTCGGAGGGAGACCCAGCTGCTGCTGCTGACAGAAAGGCAAGTTTGACCAGATCTGCATGGATAGCGTAGCACTATGCTAACTGAACTAGCTACAGCATTTTGATACTCAGTTTCCTAATTGAGTTAAATCACACAGATAAACCCTTTCTTAAGCCCAGTTGTACTGGTACTGATGATGAACCATCTCTGAGAATGGGGAAACACAGAACTGGGATCTATCTCTTCCCCTTCCTACACCCAGACATCTACTAAACTACACTTCCCAGACATCTACTAAACTACACTTCCCAGACATCTACTAAACTACACTTCCCAGACATCTACTAAACTACACTTCCCAAACATCTACTAAACTACACTTCCCAGACATCTACTCAACTACACTTCCCAGACATCTACTAAACTACACTTCCCAGACATCTACTAAACTACACTTCCCAGACATCTACTAAACTACACTTCCCAAACATCTACTAAACTACACTTCCCAGACATCTACTCAACTACACTTCCCAGACATCTATTAAACTACACTTCCCAGACATCTACTAAACTACACTTCCCAGACATCTACTAAACTACACTTCCCAGACCACATGGACACCTGACAGCCATCTTAGCCATGTGCAGCAGGCTTACCTGAGGTGGGAGCCACTGCAGTCACGTTGAGGTGAACAGGTATCTGATATCCCCCCATAGAGCAGCAGTACCAGCCTGTGTTCCTCTGCTTCAGTCCACTGAGAGTCACCGTGAACTCACTCTTACTGACATCACTCAGACTCACTGACATCCCATCTAACAGTCCAGAATCATTATACCACCCGACACCGCCTCCCCCCACTCTACCCCACATTCTCTTTCCTGCGGTGAAATTGTGGTAGCAGTGGACAGTGGCAGACCCCCCCTCAGGTCCAGTTATCATCTGGTTGGGGACGTGGAGCTGTGAGGGTCCTGAAAAGCAAAAGCCAGCATGACTGAGGAGATTCTTCATGTGGTAGGTGCAGTGTGGTAAGTATGTGTGTGTGTGTGTGTGTGTGCAGTGTGGTGCCTACAGCTGCTAACATGATCAGACATTTAGGACTGGGGTAGCACACACACCCTGACTACCTGCCTGCCTGCCTACCTGACTGCCTGCCTGTCTGACTGAAAGTGTCCTTGGGAAGGCCTTTTACCATTCTTGACTAATCCACAAGTGCTGGACCAGTGGAACACTATACTGTTGCGTTATATATTTGTGCAGAATAACTAACATATCTTTACAAAGACCCCAAAATTACTTTGGCATCTCTGGGAGCAGCGTATGTTGTTACCTCCACTAATCTTTAGTTCTGTACAGTCTGTCTGTTGGCGTGTCCCATTGTTGGGTTGAAGAGTGCAGCAGTAGTCTCCAGCATCTTTCTGTCTCAGGTTTGTTATGGTCACAGTGAAGACTCTCTGTGTGATGTCATCATAAATGGACGCTGCTGGAGCACATGCAGATGGTTTGCCTTTCTCACACCAGAGCTTAGCATGCCCTTCATGTTCCTCCCGATACAGGCAGGGGATGATGATGGACTGTCCCTTCTCAACAGAAACATAAGCGATGTCCCCGCAATCTGTGGACAACATCACAAATACATTCAGCTACATAGTTAGCAAGGCTACGGTAAGCTAGCTGGTGAAATCACCTGTGTGAAGGTGGAACCAGCACATGCTAAGAGTTTTCATTTCTCTGAAGAGCATGACTGTGGCCTTTTACATGCAGTTACCCCACAGTCACACACATGACAAGCCCACTGTAGAAGAGCAGTCACACACATGACAAGCCCACTGTAGAAGAGACACACACATGACAAGCCCACTGTAGAAGAGACACACACATGACAAGCCCACTGTAGAAGAGCAGTCGTGTGGCAGCGCCCTGCAGTCACACACATGACAAGCCCTGCAGCAGTTGGTTGACACGGCCCTAAACGTGAGTTTGGCAGAGCTGTGTGGCAGTGTGGCAGATGGGATTGGGATCGGCCCTCATCCACTCATGTTGGGGTTAGCTGCCCATCCTACATCCAGCTGCCCACCCCAGAATGACGCCCCAGCAACAGTCACTGCACTCACATAGAGTTTCTGCTTGACATGCTATCGGTCCATTTACACGTGTGCTGAAATACTCTGGAGAAGAGACTTGAAGTCACTGGACGACTGTCACACCACATGTCCAGCTAATGCTAGCTCTGTGCTAACGCTAGTTCTGTTTGTGTGTTTTAGAAGTGGAGAGAATGGCTATTTGTACCTTCCCACATTCACCACACACATGTTTACATGTTCATCAGACACGTCGACCTCTCAGGTCCTAGCTGAGGTGTGAAGACTGATGTGTTTGATGCATGACTCATATGTCCAGCTAACGCCAGTTCTGTTTGTGCCTTGTAGAGGGGGAGAGAAGGGCTATTTATACCCTCCCACATTCACCACACGTTTATCAGACTCTCCAATCTCTCAGGCCCCTAACTTAAGTGTGAAGTCTGTTTGTGCCGAGTGGGGGGGGGGGGGGGGAGAATGGCTATTTATACCCACATTCACCACACGACTCTTGTCACACATCAACATCTCGGGCGCTAGCTGACCACAGTAGCTCTCTACGCATACATGCACACACACACACGCATACATGCACACACACACGCATACATGCATGCAAGCACACACACACACACACACACACACACACACACACGCATATATGCACACACACGCACATGCACACACACACATGCACAAGCATACTTTCACACACATGCATATGCACATGCACACACATACCCACACACACACACAGACGCACATGTACACACAGTTTAACACTACCACACACACATTCCGCTTGTTCAACAGCTAAGTTTGTGTTTTTTCAGCTATAACTTCCTGCTCTAATGACATCACTGTCATCAGCACAAAAATCACTACTGCTCACACAGCATGAGTATTCCCATGAATGTAACACAATAAGACATTATTTAGAGATAAAAACACTTATAAATAAATAAAATTAAGAGTGGCAGCATGTCTCCAGTGTGAGACTCGTTTGTGAGCGTTTGTGATTAAAGCAGAGCAAAGGCGGCCTTAGAGCTGAAGAGTAAAGTGAGCAGAAAAGACGAAGCTAAGGGCTCAGCCGCCCTCGTCTCTCAACCCCAGTGACGCCCCTCATCTCCAGTGATGCCCCTCACCTCCCTCATCTCCCTCATCTCCAGCCTTTCTCAGGTCTAACACTGACTGCCAGTGACGCTCCTTTCTGACTGACTGCCAGTGACGCTCCTTTCTCGTCTAAGACTGAATCCCAGTGCCACAAAGACTACTAGCATCACAAACGGCACAAATCTGTAAGTGCACATGATGCGATGTCTTTGCTGTATGACTGTGACACAACTTTTATTCACACTCAAGCTTCTTCTATTCCAGGCCAGGAGGTGAGGTCTTAGCACACGCAAAGACTGACCTGCCATAGTCCACAGCCAGTACATGAGTAGGCCAAACACACACGGCTACAACGACAAACAAATGTTCATAAATTCAATTGTATTTGGCAGATTATGTGTCATGTATAATACAGCGGAAAATGTCATACTTTTTATAATAAAAACTTCTGCTCCATAAAGACTTCTACTAACAGTCACTCTGTTACCCCGTGTCTATTTGGTGATACAGTAGCAACACTCTCAACAGACCACACACACAGCACACACACACACACATCTGCATGAATGTAACAATAAGGCATCAGTTGGGAAAAAAACTCACTGAAGGCTGTCACTGAGTCTTCCTCATCAAGGTCAGTAGTGTGTTTGTATGGATACACACAAACCAGCAGTCTGATCACACACTCTTCTAACGGTGGTAGTCTACGTGTGTGTGATGATAAAGCAGTCTGAACACACACTTCTAACAGTGGTAGTCCACATGTGTGTGTCATGATAAAGGAGTCTGATCACACACACTTCTAACGATGGTCATCCACGTGTGTGTGTGATAATAAAGGAGTTTTACCACACACACTTCTAACAATGGTAGTCCATGTGTGTGTCATGATAAAGCACTCTGATCACACACTTCTAACGATGGTAGTCCACACGTGTGTGTGTGATAATAAAGGAGTTTTATCACACACACTTCTAACGATGGCCATCCACGTGTGTGTGTGAAGATAATAAAGTGTCCTTACCTGAGAGTTCACTGAGGAGGAAGAGGAGGAACACCACCAGCTGATGAAGAGCCATGAGTGTGTGTGTGAGGAGTGTGTGTGTGTGTGAGGAGTGTGTGTGTGTGTGAGGAGTGTGTGTGTGAGGGTAGGCAGAAGGACTGAGATAGCAGCTGTATCTTTGTTCACTTTTCTGGCCTCTGGTGAGCCTGCTTCCTGAATGTGTGTGTGCGCGCGTGTGCGTGTGTGTGACCGCCCATGAAGATGCTCCAGCTCCTCTGTATGTGGTGTGTGTGGTGTGTGTCGGGTCTGTGAGCTGTTTTCTCAAAACCATAACGCCACATCCCCAGTAAGCGCAGTAGTTTGTGAGAGTAGTGTGTGCGCTCTGTGTGTGTGTGTGTGTGTGTGTGTGTGTGTGTGTAGTTTTAGAAGTGAGAGCGCTCATGTAAGAAGTGAGCGTATTAACTCTAGAGGACATTTGTGGAAACAAAACAAAAGAGGAAATGGAACTTTTCTGTCTTTTCTGCATTTAGCCTTCAATACCCATAGTGTATATATATATAGTGTATGGCCTGTATTCAATACCCATAGTGTATATGTATATAGTGTATGGCCTGTATTCAATACCCATAGTGTATATATATATAGTGTATGGCCTGTATTCAATACCCATAGTGTATATGTATTTTATTTTGACATGTTAGACGGGAGCTAAGATGGCCGCCAGTCACCCTTTGACCTTACTAGTCAGAGCCACACAGCAACAGTCTGGAGTTGTTTGTAGGACCATGTGGTCAAATAGCTTTTTTTTTTTACAAGCTTTACACGCTTCACAATTTTTTTTGGTTGATCATTGGAAGACTTTGAAGTCAAATTGAAAGCATTATTTTAAGTTCAGAAGTTCAGGACCTATTGTTTGCATGCAAAACCCATCCCTCTATCCCATCCTGCTAACCCAGACTGCTACCTCTGCTTGCCTGCCTACCTTTCTGCCTGCCATCCATACATCCATCCATCCCTCCACCATTCGTCTGAAAAGGTACTTATTTATTTACTGGAAAGAAAAGCTTGTCAAAGAAAACCACAAGGTCTGTTTGAAATCTGAAACTGGACATTACAGTGTCTTTGTGTAACTATAAATGTGAAATGCATGATCTTTTTTATCGATGAGAGGAGAGGAGGAGAGAGGCATCAGTATGGCTGGAGGAAGACAGGAGGAGAGGAGTGGGCAAGAGGAGGAGAGGAGCGTCAGTATGGCTGGAGGCAGAGAGGAGGAGAGGAAGACAGGAGGAGAGGAGGAGAAGATGGAAAGAGAGGAGAGGGGCATGGGTATGGCTTGAGGAAGGGAGGAGGAGAAGATAGAAAGAGAGGAGAGGGGGATGGGTATGGCTTGAGGAAGAGAGGTACTGTGCCCACACACTGTTGTCATGGCTGCCCCCTGCTCACACATGTGATGGGTAAAACACAGAGGGTGAATGTTGTTCTGTGCTGGTATGGGATTCAAACCTGCAACCCGCTGATCCCAACACCAGCTCCCCGCACACACACACACACACACACACACACACACACACACACACAGAGCTGCTGTTTAACTCACAATCAGTGTAAAACGTTATGTCTGTACGTATGCCAGCTAGCACAGCTTGGCGAGAGAATGTTAGTAAAGGTTGCTAGCCTGAATTAGCCATTAGCCTCTTAGCTTGGCGAGAGAATGTTAGTGAAGGTTGCTAGCCTGAATTAGCATTATCCATTAGCATTTTAGCTTGGCGAGAGAATGTTAGTGCCGAAGGCTATGCTAGCCTGAATTATCCATTAACATTTTAGCTTGGCGAGAGAATCTTAGTGTAGCTGCTGATACAGGTCATTTCAGCATTCTCCTACTACTTGACCTTACAGCTGCATTTGACACAGTTTGCCATAACACACTACTCACACGGCTTGAAACACTATTGGGCATCACTGGCACCTCACTTTCCTGGTTTAAGTCCTATCTCACGGGTAGGGAACAATTTGCCTCAATTAGTGATTTCCGCTCCCCCAGTGCACCCCTCCCTCATGGTGTCCCACAAGGTTCTGTTTTAGGCCCCCTGCTCTTCAATATCTACATTCTCCCCCTGGGTCAGATACTCCGTCAGCATGGCCTTCACTTTCACTGCTATGCTGACGACACACAAATCTACATCCACTCTAAACCCTCTCACGTACCTCCCCTCTCACAGCTATCCACCTGTCTTAATGACATCAGCAAGTGGATGACACATAATTTTCTGAAACTCAACCATACCAAGACAGAAGCCATAATAATTGCCACTCCAACTCTGCTGAAAAAGTTAAACAATACACAGTTTTCCATTCCTAGCTATTTCACCACTACCTCATCTGAAGTAAAAAATCTTGGAGTCATCATTGATTCTACTCTCTCTTTTGATTCACACATAAAACACATCACTAAAACAGCATTCTTCCATCTCAAAACCATCTCCAGACTCCGCCCCTCTCTCAGCCTCACCACTGCTGAGACCCTCATTCATGCATTCATCACCTCCAGACTTGATTATTGCAACGCTCTGCTTACTGGCCTACCGGCCAAATCTATAAACAGACTTCAACACATCCAAAACTCTGCAGCTAGACTCCTTACCCATACTAGACCTTGGCATCACATAACACCCATCCTGCATCAACTTCACTGGCTTCTTGTTCAATATCGCATTCACTTCAAAGTCCTCCTGCTTGTCTACAAGGCCCAACACAACCTAGCGCCCACATACCTCACTAATCTTCTCAACCCCTACCTGCCCACTCGCACTTTACGCTCCTCTGACTCACACCTTCTGTCCATCCCCTCCTCAAATCTCCGCTTTATGGGTGACAGAGCATTTAGTGTCGCTGGCCCAAAACTCTGGAACAGCCTCCCACTTTCATTACGACAATGTCCTTCCCTCTCCTCGTTCAAGTCCTCCCTGAAAACCCACCTTTTCACCCTTGCCTTTCCTTCAGAATGACACTGTGTTGTGCTGTATTCCTTCTTGTTTTATTCTTATTTACTCTACTTTATTTCATTGTACTCCTTGTTATTTTATTTTATTAAGTTTTATCTGTCTCTGTTTTATTCAGTGTCCTACTGCCTGGTCTTTTAGTTCTATTTTTAGTCTAGTTTTCTATTCTAGTTTTATGCACTGTTTTACTGTCATATTTCTACTTTTTACTTATTGCTTTAACAATCTGTACTGTTCAGTGTCCTTGGGTACCTTGAAAGGCACTTCAAATAAAATGTATTATTATTATTATTAGTGCAGAAGGCTATGCTAGCCTGAATTAGCCATTAGCATCTTAGCTTGCTTAGCGTGTGTGTCTCCCTGTGAGGTCTTGGGTTCAACCCTGGGGCTGGACTGAGCAAGAAGATGCCTGCATCTCCACAGCACTCTGGAACTATCGTTTGCTATATCATGCTGTACTTCACAGCTCATAGCCCTGCTACTTTAACTGTGGCATGCTGTGCTACGGCCACACACACACACACACACACACACACACACACACACACACACACACACACACACACACGAGAGGACACATGGAGTTCAGCAGAGTAGATTTACTTTAGTGTCCTGTAGCAGGTACACCGCAGTCACCATGGCAATACAAACACAGGAGAAAAACATGGCAATACAAACACAGGAGATTTCAGGGCACAAAGTGACAAACCCCTCTGCGCAAAGACAAAAACAGGAGGTGACAGGAGTGACAGAGAAAACAGGACATCCAAACCTGCCACAGGCCAGAGACCGCATAGTCTGGGGTTAGTCCTCCGCCCTGTGGCTCGCTGGGGACACTAGCAGGAACTCTCTCAGCGCCCAGTAAACTTCCTCTTTTCTGGCACTACTCAGCTGCAACAAATGCGGTCTTGTGTTTCCTTGCCAAACTGTTAAAGCACTTTGACCTGCATCTTATATAAATTGTGCTACACAAATACAGTTATTATTATTATTATTATTATTGTTATTATTATTATTATTATTATTATTATTATTAAAGCTCAGAAGACACAGGTACTTATCGGGGGAAGAAACACAGAAGAGTGTCCAAGGTTAGACACTGAGGAAAGCACACTGGAGAAAAGTCTGCCAAAAGTAGCCCACAGTGGGCCCACGCTGGTGTGTGTGTGTGTGTGTGTGTGTGTGTGTGTGTGTGTTTGGTGTGTGTTTGCCAAAAGTAGCCCACAGTGGGCCCACGCTGGTGTGTGTGTGTGTGTGTGTGTGTGTGTGTGTGTGTGTGTGTGTGTGTGTGTAACCCACAGTGGGAGTCTGCTGCGGATGTGCATGACGGAGGCCAGACAAAGACTGAGAGCAGAGGGCAGCTTAAATATGAGTCTGCTTGTATAAGTCTGCCTGTGTAGGAGGTGTGTGTGTCTGTAGTGTCCCTGCTACAGGAAACTTACTTAAGGCACATGTATCTCCTTGTGTGTATGAGGGTAGTCTGCTTACTCTGTGTTCCTCTACACCTCTGTTAGCTTACTGTGTCCTCCTTTTTATAGTTCGCTTTGGATAAAAGTGTCTGGTAGGTGAAATGTAAAAAGAGTCTAATTGGGCGGAGGTGTCAGTAGGCCCGTTTGAGTAACAAATCGGTCTGTCTACGTTTGTCTGACTTCGGCTACATACGTCAGCAAGAACTCCGCCTCGCAGGATGGGTGGGTGTTTAAAAGGCGCCGGTCAAGTCGGACACAAGTCTTTTGTTTACACCACCTGATCTTCGTAGTAGATGGCGGAGAAGTCATGTGTTGTGTGTGAGGGACAAGGAGGGGGCGGGCGGTTGTAGTAGGGTGCATTGAGACTTCAAGTCAAGTCGAGTCATTTTTTTACTAGCACATTTAAACAAACAACAGAGATGTCCCAAAGTGCTGCACAACACAAGGATGACAAATAACACGGCAAAACCATAACCCAAAGATCATTAATAGGTATAGCCTACTGACACAAAGCAATACAATAAAAACGAGATTAACAAATACATAAATAAATAAAAGATTGAGCTTGACAGCATCAGATACACGCCCCAGAACAAGCTAAAAAGAGAGAGAAAAGATATGTCTTCAAACTGGACTAAAATAACGTACATATAAGATGAGAAGTTCAGTGACAGAGCGCTACACAACATCCGTGTCC
>CM059270.1:32020673-32030673 GCA_030347295.1 Setipinna tenuifilis | reverse complement strand
AGAGTGTGTGTGTGTGTGTGTGTGTGTGTGTGTGTGTGTGTGTGTGACATGATGGTTAAATGTCTTTGTTGTGTTGTTCTCATTGCCAGTCTGCTGCACCTGAGGTCATCTACTCTGATGTTACAGTGAACAAGAGAACACCCAAACATGTGAGTGGAACACTCTTTGTGTTTGTGTGTGTGCATATGGATCTGCAGTAACACATGTAGGGCTGATACAGATTCTCCTAAATGTTCCTTTTCAGAGTCCTGTAGACCCTTCTGATCACGTGACCTACAGCACTCTCAGAACTCAGCTGCCGGTACGATTGTGTGTGCGTGTGTGTGTGAGAGAGAGTGTGTGTGAGTGTGTGTGTGTGTGTGTGTGAGAGAGTGTGTGTGTGAGTGTGAGTGTTAAACTGTGTGTACATGTGCGTGTGTGTGTGTGTGGGTATGTGTGTGCATGTGCATATGCATGTGTGTGAAAGTATGCTTGTGCATGTGCGTGTGTGTGCATATATGCGTGTGTGTGTGTGTGTGTGTGTGTGTGTGTGTGTGTGTGCTTGCATACATGTATGTGTGTGTGTGTGCATGTATGCGTGTGTGTGTGTGTGTGTGCATGTATGCGTAGAGAGCTACTGTGGTCAGCTAGCGCCCGAGATGTTGATGTGTGACAAGAGTCATGTGGTGAATGTGGGTACAAATAGCCATTCTCTCCCCCCCTACATGGCACAAACAGTCTTCACACTTAAGTTAGGGGCCTGAGAGATCGACATGATAAACTGATCTGCTAAACATGTGAACATGTGTGTGGTGAATGTGGGAGGGTACAAATAGCCATTCTTTCCACTTCTAAAACACACAAACAGAACTAGCGTTAGTATAGAGCTAGCATTAGCTGGACATGTGGTGTGACAGTCATCCGGTGACTTCACGTGTCTTCTCCAGAGTATTTCAGCACACGTGTGTAAATGGACCCATAGCATGTCAAACAGAAACCGCCACCTTCCTTGACAGACACCTTACAGACAGATTACATCCACCCTCTCCCAAGTACTACTTCATGTCCAGCACAAAGCAGTTATAATCTGAAGGTCTGCGGTGAAAGCTTCATCTGGACTGACAAGAGAATGAGTCCCGTCCCTGTGACTGTTGCTGGGGCATCAGTTCCAGCACAAAGCAGTTATGATCTGAATCGTGACTGTTGCTGGGGCGTCATTCTGGGGTGGGCAGCTGGATGTAGGAAGGGCAGCTAACCCCAACATGAGTGGATGAGGGCCGATCCCAATCCCATCTGCCACACTGCCACACAGCTCTGCCAAACTCACGTTTAGGGGCCGTGTCAACCAACTGCTGCAGGGCTGCCACATGACTGCTCTTCTACAGTGGGCTTGTCATGTGTGTGTCTCTTCTACAGTGGGCTTGTCATGTGTGTGTCTGCTCTTCTACAGTGGGCTTGTCATGTGTGTGTCTCTTCTACAGTGGGCTTGTCATGTGTGTGACTGCTCTTCTACAGTGGGCTTGTTCTGTGTGTGTCTCTTCTACAGTGGGCTTGTCGTGTGTGTCTCTTCTACAGTGGGCTTGTCATGTGTGTGACACTTCTACAGTGGGCTTGTCATGTGTGTGACTGTGGGGTAACTGCATGTAAAAGGCCACAGTCATGCTCTTCAGAGAAAGTACAACTTTTAGCATGTGCTGGTTCCACCTTTGCACAGGTGATTTCACCAGCTAGCTTATCGTAGCCTTGCTAACTATGTGGCTGAATGTACTTGTGATGTTGTCCACAGATTGCGGTGACATCACTGTGTCTGTCCAGGAGGGACAGTCCGTCATCATCCCCTGCCTGTATCAGGAGGAACATGAAGGACATGCTAAGCTCTGGTGTGAGAAAGACAAACCATCTGCATGTGCTTCAGGAGCGTCCATTTCTGATGACATCACACACAGAGTCTTCACTGTGACCATAACTGTGACCAAACTTGCCTTTCTGTCAGCAGCAGCAGCTGGGTCTCCCTCCGACAGGAACGCTTCCACACCTCACCCACCCGGAGTGTAAGTATCTCCCTTCTCCACACATTCAGGATGTTATTCAGGGTCATGGCGGGATGCTAGCTAGCGACTTACACTCCTCAGGGAAGAATTAACGCAGGATCCTCTTTGGTATTTCTGTACCTCATAAGTATCAACCACATGGCCTCATCAATATGAGCTATACATATAAGGTCATTTGTGAGGCAATGCTAACTAAGTTAGCTACCAAGCTAGTTTATAGGCCATGATGATCTAGCTATCGAAGAAGTTAGCAAGCTAGTTTGAGTGGTCTAAATATAGTTTCCTTGTCAACCTTTAAAGCCTGAGCAATTAGGCTACATGTTTGTGTGTGTGCACGCAAGTGTGTATGTATGTGTGTGTGTGTGTGTCTTATGAATGCTGATGTGTGTTTGATGTGGGTATGTCTGTTTATGTTTTGTGTGTCATGTTGACCTTTCTGCCTGTGTGAATGTGTGTGTGTGTGTGTGTGTGTGTGTCATAGGCCTGTAGTCCAGGTGCTCGTACCTGTAGTCGGTGCCTCTGTGTTCCTGCTGGCCCTCTGTGCTGCTGCAGGGGCTTTGGTCAGACACAGGACACGAGGTCAGTGAGGGTCATAAATGCTAGCATGTTTATGTACTGCTATGTCAATGTTATGACATGTTTATGTAGTGGCTATATCAGTGTTATGCCATGTTTATTCAGTGCCTATATCAGTGTTATGACAAGTTTATGTAGTGCTATGTCAGTGTTATGCCATGTTTATGTAGTGGTATGTCAGTGTTTTGCCATGCTTATGTAGTGCTATGTCAGTGTTATGATATGTTTATGTAGTGCTATGTAAGTATTATGACATGTTTATGTAGTGGCTATGTCAGTGTTATGGCATGTTTATGTAGTGGCTATGTCAGTATTATGACATGTTTATGCACTGCTATGTCAGTGTTATGACATGTTTATGTAGTGGCTATGTCAGTATTATGACATGTTTATGTAGTGGCTATGTCAGTGTTATGACATGTTTATGTAGTGGCTATGTCAGTGTTGTGACATGTTTATGTAGTGGCTATGTCAGTGTTATGACATGTTTATGTAGTGTTATGTCAGTGTTATGACTGATGGCCTCCCCCTGTGGTTTAAACAGGAAGGAGAGAAAGACCTCAGCAAGCTGCAGCGGTGGCAATCCCAGCTGTGAGTAAAACATCACGTCAGCAAACACCAGAGTGTGTGTGTGAGACACCATTATTGTTTAGTGTGTGTGTGTGTGTGTGTGTGCATATGGACCTGCAGTAACATATGTAGGGCTGATACAGATTCTCCTAAATGTTCCTTTTCAGAGACCTACAGCACTATCAGAACTCAGCTGCCGGTGCGATTGTGTGTGTGTGCGTGTGCGTGTGCATGTGCGTGTGTGAGTGTGTGTGTGTGTGAGAGAGAGAGTGTGTGTGAGTGTGTGTGTGTGCGTGTGTGTGTGTGTGTGCGTGTGTGTGTGCGTGTGTGTGTGCGTGTGTGTGTGTGCGTGCGTGTGCGTGTGCGTGTGTGAGTGTGAGTGTGTGTGTGTGTGTGTGTGTGTGTGTGTGTTCAGATGTTGTAAGTGTATACATATATCATTATCTGTGTTTACACAGTTGTTTAAATAAATGTTTTTAATTGTTTAAATAAATGTTTTTTATTGTATGCATAAGGCTGTATGGATAGATCTGTGTGTGTGTGTGTGTGTGTGTGTAAAGAAGTCTTTTGTGAGTACACATATGTATGAATGCATATGTCACCAGTGTGTGTGTGTGAGTGTGTGAGTGAGTGTGTGCAGGTGTTAATGAATACAGGTGTGTGTGCTCTCCCTCCAGATGACGAGTGTGTGTGTGTGTGAGAGAGTGTGTGTGTGTGTGAGTGTGTTTGTGTGTGCAGGTGTTAATGAATACAGGTGTGTGTGCTCTCCCTCCAGATGACTGGTCTGCATGAGAGTGTGTGTGTGTGTGTGAGAGTGTGTGTGAGTGTGTGTGTGTGTAGTTTAGCATGAAAGCATGGCATAGCATCATATAGCATAGCATAGTTTAGCATGAAAGCATGGCATAGCATCATATAGCATAGCATAGTTTAGCATGAAAGCATGGCATAGCATTATATAGCATAGCATATTTTAGTATGAAAGCATGGCATAGCATCATATAGCATGAAAGCATGAAAGCATGGCATAGCACCATATAGTGTAGCATAGTTTAGTATGAAAGCATAGTATAGCATAGCATCATTTATATAATAGCATAATTTAGTATGAAAGCGCCATCATTTATACCATAGCATAGTTTAGTATGAAAGCATAGTATAGCATAGCATAGTCAAATGAGTTAAGATGTAAGCAATTGGACTTCTTTTTGCAGCTTTAAGACGTTTCACCTCAAGGTGTGAATTGGGGTGAGAGTCGTTGTGGTCACATGATCCAGAGCTGTTAAACTCTCTCTCTTTCTCTCTCTCTGTCTCCCACCCCCCTTCCCCCTCTCCTCCTATTCATCTCTCTGTGCCTCCCAATGAACCACTTTCTTTAAACGCCTCACGAGTTGTACAATAAAGTTTTATTCCAGTGAACATGAGCTTCAATTAGTCTTAATGGATACATCTGGAAACCATCAACAAAATAATAGTGAAATAATAAAGTCACTAAATCCATCAGCCTGCAGGTGTCTCCAGGTGTTTTAATTTATTTGTCTTAATTGGCCATGTCCGTTATTAGCACAGCTAAGCCAATTAGCACCCTGTATGCAGTACCACTGTCCTGCCAGCAGGTGTCACCACATTGTGTGTGTGTGTGTGTGTGTCTGTGTATGTATATATGTGTGTGTGTGTGCACCACATTGTTCAACCACAGAGACGATCAGAAACAAAAACGTATATTCCCTTTCCGCCGGCCTGGTTTATCCTTATTCCACTCTACTCTACTCTACTATACTCTACTCTACTCAACTCTACCCCTCTCCTCTACTCTACTCTACTCTACTCCTCTACTCTACTCTACTCTACTACTCTACTCCTCTACTCTACTCAACCCATTTTTTGCTTGTCCATCAGCCCTGGTGCCTGTTAAGAGGGGCTGTGTTTAATCCCTGCTTGGTTCGAGGCTCGAGGTTAGAGTCGATGCTAGAAATGTGACGTGACAGACACCACTGAAAAAAAAAAAAAAAACAACTATTGAAGCCCTTGCAGCTAACATTATCTACTCTCTGTTGGCTGCTCACTAGGTAGCCAAGCTAGCTAATGTAATGTTTTGGACTGATAATTTTCATTTTTGTGACATGAAATTCAGGTCATATCTTTACTGGTTATAATATCTTATAATAGAGGTTTTAGACACAAGTTATTTCTTGAGACTATACAACTTCAATCAAAGTTGTTAGGTGCTAGCTCATTAGCATATATTAGCCACATTAGCACTCCCGACATAGCTAGCTCGCTAACTCAGTTACAGTTTTTACCAATCATTTTCATGTGTGTCTCAATACCATGTCTACATTTTCACAACTCTTAACACATTTGCATGAACCGAAGTCTATGGGAGACAAACTTCGTTCTCTTTCGCATTGCTTTCACACAATTGCGTTCAATCACCACTTCAACCAAAATACATAAATACTTCTCTCAGTTAATGTTTACAACCAACAAAATTATGTACAACTGCAGCTAAATTTGCAGACATTTGGATACTCTTATCAAAACAGTTAACTAGGATCAAAACCTAAAAGCAATACAATACAGTGTAACAAAGCACAGCATTTTGCATTTTGTCACACAAAAAAGAAATAATGTGCTTGAGACATCTTTTAGCCAAATAATTATTGATATTTAGCACTTTTACACTTACGTGTGTATTTCTTCATAATATTTTTTTATTTTTATAGCTTGTTACGTAACAGGTAAACAAAGAGGTTACATTTGCATGTTTATGGGCAAAACATTGTGATGTAGAAAGTTGTTATTGGAGTTGCTGTGTATTCCATTACCAGTATGTACTGTAGGCTTTATCATGGTTTATCCAAAATGCAGCAGCACCATGGATCAGCATTACAGTAGGTAGGGCCAAAAACAACTTCTATGGATGACTATATTTACATAGCCTGGCTGTTGCACCAAGCTTGTAGACAGAGCTTGGTCTGGCAAGTCTCCCTCAATGTAGCATCACAGGCAGTATGGGCGGGCCCAGGCTAATATTTACATACATTTACATGTACAACACATATTACATGTACATTCTTTTGCAGTGTGTGTGTGTTCTTGTATGAGTGAGGGGTGTTTACAGTTTTTTACGATTGCTTAAGTTCAATTTAAAAAACTCTGCCCTTTTTTTCAACACTATACACAGTTAATGCAACCATACACTCAATTAACAGAACACCCCTGCCCTATTGCAAAACGATATTCTGTTTACAAAACTATACACTTTTTTATAAAAATGTGATTTTGTTGCCAAATCATACACACATGATTCATATGATCTATTTGTGTTCCAGTGAGTTACACACTGTAGTAATCAATCCTGAACACTTTTTAACATTCTGACTTTTCTAATGACATGATCTGGGTTTCATTTTTTCAGACATATTGATAAATGACATGATGCATTAATGAAACACAACATATGACTAATGCTGTTCACCAAATATATTTCAATATATATTTTTTTTATAAAATCAGTCAATATGCTGAAGTGTTTGTTTGTTGCATGGTTGCATATTGAAAACCGTTTTTTCAAAGAACCATATTCACCGCAAACATACTAAAACATAGTAAAGTGTTGTTGGAGACAAAAAGTTACTCTAAGTATCATCTCTGGCTAATTTGGTGGCAAGTGTCAACGCAGCGTTTTTACTGTAAGGTAGTCAACCAATGTCATTCCAATGTGACCAATTTAGTCCTTGTCTTTTCTGTCTGCTCTCCTCCCATTCTACCTCTTCCTCTCCTTACATGTCATCTCACTCTAATCTTTACTGTCCCTCTTTCTCTTCCTCTTGCTACAACACTGCCTTACATTCATATTTAAGTCAAAGTAACGGCCCTCTATTTTACAGTGTTTAAGTATGATTACTGTGTTTTGCATTTTATCCCTTAGTGTTTTGGCACATGACAATTGTGTTTAACCAGTTGGTTACAAATGTGTGGTCAATTGGTAGCTAGTGTTTTGAAATGGAAAAAAGGTGACATTACAATAGCATCATGTGTGTAATGCATGTAAATGTGTGTAATGTTTTGCAAATCGATGTGTGTAGTGTTTTGCAAAAAGTGTGAAGCTGAAAATGTGCTTAAAGTGGTGCCTACCTGGGGTGCGTTTCCCAAAACCGTCGTTGCTAACTTCCTTAGCAACTTCGTAGGTTTGAACGATGGACTAACGACACTACTGTTTCCCAACAGCATCGTTCGAACGACACAACAAAACGGATGTTTACAACAACATTAGTCCGATGGATCGTTCGACGACGCAGGTGTTTCCCAACAGCAAAGTCTGGACGATCCATCGGAAGTTCCATCGTTAAACTGTATAGTTCGAACGATTAGCATTGACCTGTCGTTAGACCATTGTTTATGTCGGTTTCTGTACACGTGACGTCTTGCTCGTCACCTTTGGCCGTCTTGGGTCAGATTAGGCACCATTCAATGCTTTACCGCCACCCACTGCATGAATGGTTTTACTTTAATTCACTTCATTTTCATCCTGGCACTTGCCAGGTCATGTAAAAAGACGATAGAAAATTCACCCCACAACACACCAAAAGTTGTTGCAAGATGTTGTTGTATTATTAAAGTTATTGGCTGATTTGACAGGTCGTTTTTAATACTGTGATGTAGAGTATGATCACGGTTCACAGATCCACAATCAAGGCCATTCCACGTGTTTCAAATTGATTACGGTTTAGCAGTATTCGAACCCGTATCTCTCCGAAAAAGGGAGAAAGTCTGCATAGTGGGTTGACGAGCTAACCACTCAACCATCGTGTCACATGAGTAGCCGGTGGCCTTGGTTATATTTATATGCACACCTATGTAGGGTAGCATAAATGAAATATACGATTATATCATTACAAACGTATACAGTTTACAAACGTATTCAGTCACTGCTTTTTAATGAGTAAGGGACATGATTGTGTTGGGGAACATTTTCCTAAGTTGCTGAAGTTGTCACAGCCTACATACCGGCTGAACTGAAATAAGGCTACGTTTCTGTTGCTTACTGTCGTGGTGTCGTTTCTGCCTCCCCGCAACGAATGCATCCGAATACTCTCCGAGCACTTCCGACACATCTGGATACTTTGCAGTTTCAACGACGGAAGTCTAAACTAACATAGTTCAGACTTACGTTGTACGTAGGTAGTTGGAGAGTTTTGGGAAACGGTCGGAATCGGACTGTTGTGTCGTTTGAACCTACTACGGACAACGGTGGTTCAAATGCTAACATCCGTCGTTGTTTGGGAAACGCACCCCTGAGCCGATGTTTTGGTATTTGAGTATTGGGTTTCATTAATTGTGGAAAACTTTAGATTTTAGCGTGTAAGCAAACATAAAAAACTGTAAGATGGTGTGTGTGTGTTCATGTATGAGTAAGGAGTGTTTAAGATGGTGTGTGTGTGTGTTCTTGTATGAGTGAGGGGTGTGTTTAAGATGGTGTGTGTGTGTGTTCATGTATGAGTAAGGAGTGTGTTTAAGATGGTGTGTGTGTGTGTGTTCTTGTATGAGTAAGGGGTGTGTTTAAGATGGTGTGTGTGTGTGTGTTCATGTATGAGTGAGGAGTGTGTTTAAGATGGTGTGTGTGTGTGTTCTTGTATGAGTAAGGAGTGTTTAAGATGGTGTGTGTTTGTGTTCTTGTATGAGTAAGGGGTGTGTTTAAGATGGTGTGTGTTTGTGTTCTTGTATGAGTAAGGGGTGTGTTTAAGATGGTGTGTGTGTGTCGTTGTATGAGTAAGGAGTGTTTAAGATGGTGTGTGTGTGTGAGAAGCTGAAATATTCCCCTTCTCACTCGTCACGAACCACCAGGACGTTTGCTGCGTGACGTTAATTGTGGAGGGAGAGGGAGAGAGAGACTTGTTCCCGCGGGCACACACACGCTGACTTGCACACACGCGTTCACACACAGACACGGCGTTTCTCCTTCCCAATCACATTTATTAACATTGTCCGCAGCATGTACGAACTTTGGGGCATTATGTGTGTTGTGCACGGTGTTGGGGGTTACCTGGGAAGCTTACCGCCGACTCGGCGTTTAACCGCGACTTCGACCTATTGTTTGGTCGGTCGCGAATTGTAAACTTGCTGCTTTTCATCTAAGCATTGTCAATCTTTAAATGTGCTCTGTCTTACTTACATATAGGTGGTACCACACTATAACATCTACCATTTCACATTTATACTTTTGTTTTCTCGATAAATCGGTAACAAACATTTACTCACACTTCCTGATGTTCCATCCAGCCGTTCCATAGCGGAAGCGCGCTCCGCGCTGGGACTGTGCTTTTAGCTCCCTCCCTAGGGGAAGGAGCGCTGCATTTGCTGCACAGGGGTGTCGGAAATACCCGTTTTCCCATTATCACAGTTTTTCACTACACATAATATTATGTTGGGTTCAGTAACTGTGGTATTGTTGATGATAATTTGTAATTGTTGTTTTGTATTTATTTTCTACATACTTTTGGTACAATGTCCATGTTTTGATTTTCTCTTTTGGTAGTTTAGCCCTATTACCCAATTTGGGTAATTAAGAGCTGATAGGTGGGTGTATTTAAGGAGGGCAGCTCAGTTTACCAGTAGTGCTTGTTGGGGAAGGACTGTTCTCCTGTTGTGAGCTTTGGCTATCCTGTTGCGAAGCTAGCTAATGTAATGTTTTGGACTGATAATTTTCATTTTTGTGACATGAAATTCAGGTCATATCTTTACTGGCACATGTTATAATATCTTATAATAGGGGTTTTAGATACAAGTTATTTCTTGAGACTATACAACTTCAATCAAAGTTG
>CM059270.1:32010673-32015673 GCA_030347295.1 Setipinna tenuifilis | reverse complement strand
CTTTAAATGGTATGTTATCATCATACATGTCATGATCATACATGTATTGTAACAACCTCTGCCCTTTGAATATGTCAGTTTATTAGAGTTTTTTTGTATGTTCTGTCTAAATACTTTCCAGACGAAGCCCTCTCTGTCTTCCCTTATTATTAGGTGTAATACCTAGTGTGGCCATTTTGCAGTATGGCGCTAATTCATTAATTGGCCTCTCCTTTTTTGTTTATATCCGAACGTGGATGCTACATGCTAGTAACATGGCGGAGTCAAGTATCCAGTTGAATGTCTCTGGAGAGCTTTATCGTGCGCGTGTTGTTTTCTCTCACCAGCTGACACTACCGTCGCCTTTTTGTGCTGAATGCATTATGTGCAATAGATCAACAAACTCATACGGATAATTCTAATTTTTGAAACGGATTACGCTGGAGAAAGTTTGCTGCTCGCTGCTTAAATCTCGGACTGGATTATGAATCTTGTAGGCTCCCTGACTGACACTGAATATTTTTTTAATGACTATTAGCTCGTCTTTGAACCTTTGCCTGCTAGGGTGTTGGGTTTTTGGTGGTGTATTGCAAGACTATTATGAACTGAAACGAACTTTTGGGATGTACAATATATTGCAAAACGTGAAATGTGGTGGTCGCTGCGTGTTTTTTTCTGTTTGGTAAGGACTCTATCATGTGTTGCACTTAAAACTATTGAACTATTACTTTTGAAAAGGGTACATGTCATGAGTAAATTACCTGTCGTTCCCTGAACTCAGTGTGTAGGTGTGGGTGGCTAAATTGGAGGTGTTTCCGCCTTTAGCCATGCATGTTTGAAAACACCGTTTATACAATGGTGCATGGGTCAGCGTCAATTCCCTCGTCTTGCTCATTTGGTTTTAAGCCGAAGTACTGCCATGTGGCACTTATCGCCCGTGGTTTGTCCACAAGTTGCAGCGTGGTGGCAGCAGCCATTCTCTCCTCCGTGCTGGATTATCTATATAGTACCGTTTCAAATGCCTCCGTACCGCGGTACAATGTCAGTACCGGTATACCGTGCAACCCTAGCGGTGATTAAAGAAGGGTTTTTTATTTATTTATTTATTTTTGAGAGGTGAAAAATTTTGAGAGTGAGAAATACCATGTGTGGCGTGTGAGCGTGTGAACTCGTTGAGATGCGTGTGTCACACTCTCAAAGAGTGAGACTTGAGAACACTGCTTCCCAGACATCCACTAAACTACACTTCCCAGACATCCACTAAACTACACTTCCCAGACATCCACTAAACTACACTTCCCAGACATCTACTAAACTACACTTCCCAGACATCTACTAAACTACACTTCCCAGACATCTACTAAACTACACTTCCCAGACATCCACTAAACTACACTTCCCAGACATCTACTAAACTACACTTCCCAGACATCCACTAAACTACACTTCCCAGACATCTACTAAACTACACTTCCCAGACCACATGGACCCCTGACAGCCATCTTAGCCATGTGCAGCAGGCTTACCTGAGGTGGGAGCCACTGCAGTCACGTGGAGGTGAACAGGTATCTGATATCCCCCCATAGAGCAGTAGTACCAGCCTGTGTTCCTCTGCTGCAGTCCACTGAGAGTCACCGTGAACTCGCTCTTACTGACATCACTCAGGTTCACTGACATCCCATCTAACAGTCCAGAATCACTATACCATCCGACACGTCCTCCCCCCACTCTACCCCACGTTCTCTTTCCTGCGGTGAAATTGTGGTAGCAGTGGACAGTGGCAGACCCCCCCTCAGGTCCAGTTATCATCTGATTGGGGACGTGGAACCGTGAAGGTTCTGAAAAGCAAAAGCCAGCATGACTGAGGAGATTCTTCATGTGGTGGGTGCAGTGTGGTAAATATGTGTGTGTGTGTGTGTGTGTGTGTGTGTGTGTGTGTGGTAAATATGTGTGTGTGTGTGTATGTGTGTGTGTGTTTGTGTGTGTGTGTGTGTGTGTGTGTGTGTGTGCAGTGTGGTGCCTACAGCTGCTAACATGACCAGACATTTAGGACTGGGGTAGCACACACACCCTGACTACCTGCCTACCTGCCTGCCTGCCTGCCTATCTGACTGAAAATGTCCTTGGGAAGGCCTTTTACCACCCTTGACTGATCCACAAGTGCTGGACCAGTAGAATACTATACTGTTGTGTTATATATTTGCTCAGAATAACTAACATATCTTTACAAAGACCCCAAAATTACTTTGTCATCTCTGGGAGCAGCGTATGTTGTTACCTCGACTAAATGCTAGTTCTGTGCAGTTTTTTCTGCTGGAGTAGCCCAGTGTTGGATTGATTGAGTGTTTTGTTTAATTGAAGAGTGTTCCTCATGTCCACATGTTATTCATGTGAAATCTATATGTTTGTCTTTATCATTTATTCAATAAAGTGTGCTTTAAATTGCTTTTTTATATACAAATTAAAGAAATCTTTTCTTTTTACCTTGAGTAATTCCTACATTTGTACAGTCTGTCTGATTGTTGATTTTGTTGGATTGAAGAGTGCAGCAGTAGCCTCCAGCATCTTTCTGTCTCAGGTTTGTCATGGTCACAGTGAAGACTCTTTGTGTGATGTCATCAGAAATGGACGCTCCTGAAGGACATGCAGATGGTTTGCCTTTCTCACACCAGAGCTTATCATGCCCTTCATGTTCCTCCTGATACAGGCAGGGGATGATGACGGACTGTCCCTCATGAACAGACACAGCAGCAATGTCACTGCAATCTGTGGACAACATCACAAATACATTCAGCCACATAGTTAGCAAGGCTACGGTAAGCTAGCTGGTGAAATCACCTGTGCAAAGGTGGAACCAGCACATGCTAAGAGTTTGCATTTCTCTGAAGAGCATAACTGTGGCCTTTTACATGCAGTTACCCCACAGTCACACACATGACAAGCCCACTGTAGAAGAGCAGACACACACATGACAAGCCCACTGTAGAAGAGACACACACATGACAAGCCCACTGTAGAAGAGACACACACATGACAAGCCCACTGTAGAAGAGCAGACACACACATGACAAGCCCACTGTAGAAGAGACACACACATGACAAGCCCACTGTAGAAGAGTCACACACATGACAAGCCCACTGTAGAAGAGACACACACATGACAAGCCCACTGTAGAAGAGCAGTCACACACATGACAAGCCCACTGTAGAAGAGACACACACATGACAAGCCCACTGTAGAAGAGACACACACGACAAGCCCACTGTAGAAGAGACACACACATGACAAGCCCACTGTAGAAGAGTCACACACATGACAAGCCCACTGTAGAAGAGACACACACATGACAAGCCCACTGTAGAAGAGACACACACATGACAAGCCCACTGTAGAAGAGCAGTCACACACATGACAAGCCCACTGTAGAAGAGCAGTCGTGTGGCAGTGCTGCAGCAGCTGGTTGACACGGCCCCTAAACGTGAGTTTGGCAGAGCTGTGTGGCAGTGTGGCAGATGGGATTGGGATCGGCCCTCATCCACTCATGTTGGGGTTAGCTGCCCTTCCTACATCCAGCTGCCCACCCCAGAATGACGCCTCAGCAACAGTCACAGGGACGGGACTCATTCTCTTGTCAGTCCAGATGAAGCCTTCACCGCAGACCTTCAGATTATAACTGCTTTGTGCTGGACATGAAGTAGTACTTGGGAGAGGGTGGATGTAGTCTGTCTGTAAGGTGTCTGTCAAGGAAGGTGGCGGTTTCTGTTTGACATGCTATGGGTCCATTTACACACGTGTGCTGAAATACTCTGGAGAAGAAACGTGAAGTCACTGGACGACTGACACACCCCACGTCCAGCTAATGCTAGCTTTGTGCTAACGCTAGTTCTGTTAATGTGTTTTAGAAGTGGAGAGAATGGCTATTTGTATCCTCCCACATTCACCACACACATGTTCACATGTTTAGCAGATCAGTTTATCATGTCGATCTCTCAGGGCCCAGCTGAGGTGTGAAGACTTAAATGTGTATCACACGCCCAGCTAATGCTAGTTCTATGCTAACGCTAGTCTGTTTGTGCCGTGTAGAGGGGGAGAGAATGGCTATTTGTACCCACATTCACACCATGTGTTTATCAGACATGTCAATCTCTCAGACTCTCAGGCCCTAGCTGAGGTGTGAAGACTGATGTGTTTGACGCATGACTCATATGTCCAGCTAACGCTAGTTCTGTTTGTGCCGTGTAGTGGGGGAGAGAATGTCTATTTGTACCCACATTCACCACACGCTTATCAGACTCTCCAATCTCTCAGGCCCCTAACTTAAGTGTGAAGACTGTTTGTGCCGAGTGGGGGGGGGGGGGCTATTTGTACCCACATTCACCACATGACTCTTGTCACACATCAACATCTCGGACGCTAGCTGACCACAGTAGCTCTCTACGCATACATGCACACACACACACACACATGCATATGCCACACACACACATACATACACACACACACACACACACACACACACACACACACATGCATATGCCACACACACACATATGCACACGCACACACACACACATGCATAAGCCACACACACACACACACATGCATATGCCACACACACGCATACATGCACACACACACACACATGCATATGCCCACACACACACATACATACACACACACACATACATGCCCACACACACACATACACACACACACACACACACACACACGCACATGTACACACAGTTTAACACTACCACACACACATTCCGCTTGTTCAACATCTAAGTTTGTGTTTTTTCAGCTATAACTTCCTGCTCTAATGACATCACTGTCATCAGCACAAAAACACTACTGTTCACACAGCATGAGTATTTCCATGAATGTAACACAATAAGACATTAATGAGAGATAAAAAAACACAAACACAGCTGGAGAGTAAAGTGAGCAGAAAAGACGAAGCTAAGGGCTCAGCCGCCCTCGTCTCTCAACCCCTCACCTCCCTCACCTCCCTCATCTC
>CM059270.1:31995673-31998173 GCA_030347295.1 Setipinna tenuifilis | reverse complement strand
CAACACAGTATGTTTGTTCAGTTTGATGTTATACTTATTAAACTGTGTTTGTTAGTGTAGTCCTATTTTACAGAGTAGCCACAGAATGGTTGTTGTAGTCCTATTCTAGAGTGAGGACAGCGCTTGTCCAGTCCTGTTTAACATAGACTGAGCACAGTAAGCTTGTTGTAGATGTATTTTACATAGCGTAACCACATGCTGTGGCCATATTCTACAGAGTAACCACATGCAGTGGCCATATTTGACATAGAGTAACCACATGTTGTGGTTGAATTTTACGTAGAGTGACTGCTGTGCATGTTTTGGCCATATTGGACACAGAGTGACCATGATGGCTGTTTGTCCTGTACAGTACTCCTGTGGCAGAGGGACTCCAGTGGGCACTAGTGGAACTGCTGTACTGCTGTACACTTCCTGCTGACCATAGCAACAGACTACAGCACTTCCTGCTGACCATAGTAACACTCTACAGCGCTGCACTAAAGGGGCTCATGTGGTCATCAGAGTTATGGTCAGTGGTCACTGGTCAGTACACTGGCACATGGTGATACTAGTTTAACTGTATTAAACTGTTCTAGATTCACTCTAATGCTACTGCACCACAACAGCTGCACTCAGCAAGCTATCCCAAAATATCAGCAACATTCCAAAGTGGCCATCAGTCCGAAGCCGTGACCCCCAGGATGCCCCGTAAGTATGTTGTGTCCCCCTAGCTGTGACTGTCACTGAGGTAAGTATGTGGTGTCCCCCTAGCTGTGAATGTGACTGAGGTTATATTTACTTTACAGGTGCTGTACCCCACCTACAGAAGCAACAAAACATGACTTAGTCCGTGATGGTATGATATAAAATATATTAGAATTTATTTAAAAACGTGTAGCAATCCTGATTCAGCATTTGAAATCACAGTGGAGTAACATCTCCCCCTAGTGGACAAATGACGTTACAGCATTGTCAGTTAAAGTCTTTGTCCTTTCTGGAAAAATAAATACGTAAATATCTAATAATTCTTTTGTGTGTATGCTATAAATGTAAACACATGTCCGTGGAATGGCACAGTGTCCTCGGCTTGGGTTGAAAACTCCCTCCTTGTTGGCGCAGCGTCACGGTGACTCACTGCAGGGTTGGGGTGGAGGCGCCGAGGTAGGTGCGCAGGTCAGAGATGTTGGACCGGATGATCTTCGCTGGTATCGTGTCCATATTTAACCTCTGGTAGGCGGCGAAGCGATGGCATCCTCCGAACGAGTAAAAATAGTTTCCTCCCCGCTCGCCTTTGATCCACAACACGTCAATTGGAGGAACTGTCCTCAGGTCGGATGTCTGCTGCGAAGGTAACACACAAACACGCATTGGAAGAGGGCTGTCATTAGAAACTAAACTATTTTATGGCATAGGTACATTTATTAATACGATAGATTCATAAAACTAAACACCATAACACTATAAAAACTTACTTAATCCCTTAAACAACTAATTGTTGGTTAAACAAAGAAGCAATGACTTATCACCCACTTCGCTTTTGAAATCATCTAATGGCCAAATCGGAGCCATTGTTAAAAGAGCCGAGGCTGTGAGAGGAAGCCGAACTCTCACCTGTATTGTGTTCATGAGACTCCGAACTTTGTCCTCGTCCAGAACCGATGGAATGGGTCTGATGATGACGTGCATTGGAACGCTGTGGACTTCCTGTATGCTGTCCGAATGAATGGACCTGTTTTCGGGCGGGAGGGTCCCCATGTCCACCGAGCGGCAGGCCACAAGACGTGACAAAGTTAAAGTGGGAAAAGTGTTTGAAGCACAAGCACCTCTCTTCACAAAATGCAACATCACAGTGACTTGGAAAACAGTGCCCGGAAGTTTTACCCGGAAGTAGTCTACTATGCCTATGCGCATGCGCCCGCTTCACATAATCCAACCGCTATGGCAAGCACTATGTGCTGGAAGAAAACGTGACATAAACACAAACATATATGGCAGAAACCATGGCAGAGAAACACGCGAGTAGTGAGAGGTATAAATATAACGGTTTCGCTAACACAGTGCTTCCCAAACCTTAAATAATGTAGAACTGTACATGGGGAGGGCAGAGTTAAGTGTGAAATATATAATATGGTAGGCTACATAATAATGTAGCCCCAATAGGATTGAATAGGGGATAGCTTGAATGTAAGATCTTTATCCACATATAGTATGCATACTTAATCTATATGCCAGTAGAACCTGAGAGCTCATTCACAGATGTATGTTGTGTACCTCTAGAGTTGACCCAGGTAGGCCTAAAGGTACTCGTACCCCAGTTTCACACTCACTGCCCTGAAGACAAAGGTCCTATAGGAATTCTATAAGACATCTATAGTATGTAGAATACCTCTGTGTTGTTCTATAAGATATCTATAGTATGTGGAATACCTCTATGGTGTTCTAGATTAGAATACTTACTGTTACTGTTACTTACTGTCCCAAAATGCTATTAGATTCTATAGTATCTGTAGCATTTCTA
>CM059270.1:31978173-31985673 GCA_030347295.1 Setipinna tenuifilis | reverse complement strand
CAGTGTGCTCCCACAAAAACACTTTATTTGAAGGTGTCTACATAAGGGTGACATGAGCCCTTTATAAACATGACATGACACATATCATGAACATCAATGAAAACTTCATGCATGTTTATGACTGTTGTCATTAAGTGTCATTCGACTTTTGCAATGTCCACAAAAGTATCAGTCTTACGTTACAAAAATCAATTGACATGAAATGGCAACAGTCATAAACATAAATGTCATTAATGTTCATGATGTCATATTTATAAAAGCTTATGTCACTGTTATGTAGACATCTTCAAATAAAGTGTAACCAAAGTCTGTAATCATACATGACGTTTCATGTCATGTCTGGGGAAGAGTGCACGCCTGAAACATCATTATTGATAAAAACCTTTTTGTGGGAGCACACTGGAGGCTTTGTGTCTGTTTTTGTGACCTCATCACTGTGTTACATCATCACTCTGTGACTCTCTATCGTGTGATATCATCGCTGTATGACATCCTTGCTGTGTGACCTCATTACTGTATGACATCATTGCTGTTCTACGTCCTCATTGTGTGACATCATCTGACTGACCTCAACTCTGTATGACCTTCTTACTTTGTGACCTCATGACTATGTGACCTAATCACTGTGTGACATCATCGCTGTGTGACATCATCACTGTGTGACGTCATCACTGCATGACTTTGACACAATCCGACATGTTCATAGTTCTATAGTGCACCATGCAGGGGACAAAACAGTTTAAGTCACACCCTATGTAGTGAACGAGTGCGCTATGAAGTGAACATTTTGGACAGACCCCTTCTTACTTTCACCTCATCACTTTATGACCTCATCACTATATGACCTCACCACTATGTGACATCATCACTATATGACCTCATCACTTTATGCCCTCATCACTATATGACCTCACCACGATATGACCTCATATGACCTCATCACTATATGACCTCATCACTATGTGACCTCATCACATTGTGACCTCATCAATGTATGACCTCATCACTATATGACCTCATCACTGTGTGACCTCATCACTATATGACCTCACCACGTTATGACCTCATATGACATCATCACTATATGACCTCATCACTATATGACCTCATCACTATATGACATCATCACTATATGACCTCATCACATTGTGACCTCATCACTGTGTGACCTCATCACTGTGTGACCAGCACTGGTCTCAGAATGGCAGCATGGTGTTTCAGTACTGATCCCAGAACAGCAGCATGGTGTTTCTTTGTACATTTGGATTCATTTATTGCCCTCTGGTGTCTGCGAACAGGACAGCTATGATTATACACGTTAATCGTTAATTGCCATACCAAGGAGTTATTGCCCGTAAACATATACAGTCTGGTCTGCATTCAGGTGTCCCGATGCGTTACGTGTTCCTCTTGGAAAAGACTACAGTAGTCCGGTCTGGACTCTACAGCTTCATGCATATAAACATCGTCTCTGGGTCAGCAGCATCTTACAAGGTCAGTCCACACTCAGTGTTTCCATCGCACAAATGAATAACTTAATAATAAATAGGTCAATACATAGAGTCATAACTTACAAATAAATAGGGAAAGTAATAAATAAATACATAAATAAATAAATAGATAGATAGATAGATAGATAGATAGACAGGTAAATGAAAGAGGTGTGTGAGAAGGATGCGGTCCGTAGAAAGACGTGAAGCACGCTCTCAGGGTTGCCAAAACAAGACGACCGGAGAGAGAGGCAGCAGACGGTGCCTTTGTAACTGAGGGTGTAGAAGGAGGAAGAGGAGGAGAAGTACTTCCTGGGTCAGCGGAACCCTGATTACGCCCCGCTGCGGCCGTGGCAACAGCGGGAGGAAGACCGGTAGATCGGGTTGTCATTGCTTGAGTGCGGCGCTTCTCCTGTGGTTAGCTTCTCCTGCCGTTAGCATCTCCTGCCGTTAGCTTCTCCTGCCGTTAGCTTATTTGGTTTGGAAGTCCGTGATCGTGATCGAGATCTGAGTCCCAGTGAGCTCGCGGTGGGGATGGACCATGTGGATCGGAATCAAATCTTGTGACGTGTGTGTGTGTGTGTATGTGTGTGTGGGTGTGTGTGAGCATGGTAACCAAGTGCAATAGTGGTGGCGTTGGCGTTGGAGCCAACGTCTTAAACGACCTCCAGCTCTTCTCCTAGTGGCCCACGAAGCACCGTTGGAGGTACAGAGGCCCTGTGTGGTGTATGTATGGGCCTGAGTGGCATTAGGGCCCTGGGTGGTATTATGGTCTGGGTGGTATTTAAACCCTGGGTGGTATAATGGTCTGGGTGGTATTCAGGCCCTGTGTGGTATATGTATGGACCCCATGTGGTATATGAGCCCTGGGTGGTATAATGGCCTCTTGGTATAAGGACCTATGTTGTGTATGAGTCCTGTGTGGTATATGTAGGGGCCTGTGTGGTGTATGGGCCCTAGGTGGTGTATGGGCCCCTGTGTGGTATAGGGCCCTGTGTGGTATAGGGGCCTGTGTGGTGTATGGGCCCTAGGTGGTGTATGGGCCCCTGTGTGATATAGGGCCCTGTGTGGTATAGGGGCCTGTGTGGTGTATGGGCCCTAGGTGGTGTATGGGCCCCTGTGTGTAGTATATAAGGGCCTCTGTACATCCAGCATCTGCTCCAGGACAAAGAGGCTTCTGTGGCCAACGTGTGTTGGGTGGAGGTGGTGTGGAGGTCGTGTGTGTTGGGTGAAGGTCATGTAGAGGTCGTGTGAAGGTCGTGTGTTGGGTGAAGGTCGTGTGGAGGTCATGCCTGAGGCAGTCCGGTGGCTCCCCACAGTTACAAAGAGAAGATTGCTTTTGACATTTGAGTCATTAGGAAATGATTGGCACAAAAAATATTACATAAAATATTACATAGAAATCATCAGAATTGCAATAGAAAAATAACACTGTTGAATTAAAAGACTTGAGTGACAAAAAAAAGTTTTCAACTTTTCAGTGGCCTCTTTTTGCAAATACTGTCTTTTTTTCACTTTTTTTTTTACAATTTCATTAAAAAGTTCATGTTGGCAGTTGCAAAACAATTCGATTCTTAGCAAAATAAAAGAAATCAAAGCAGCATAAAAATACAAGAGATCATTTTTCATTTCTAAAAAAGGAAAGAACACTGAACATGTCCTTCTTGTGTGTGTGGGTTTTTTTCAGTTTTCCCATATGATTTGCTATAAAATATTGGTATTCTAAATATGGTTCCTATGGTTATTCATATTATTATTATAGTCATTGATAAAAACTCACATGCTAGGCCTCAGGGGAGTATGGGTTGGTAGGAAAGCTTAAGTGTGGAGAGGAAAAGAGTGTGTGTGTGTGTGTGTAAATGTGTGTGTGTGTAAGAGAGAGAGAGAGAGAGGGACTGTGTATATGCATATGTGTGTGTGCAGATATATGCACACATATATTGTGTGTGTGTGTGTTTTTGGGGAGGGGGCTATGTATATTCGCGTGTGTGTGTGTGTGTGTGTGTGTGTGTGCGTGCACATATATGCACATACATAGTATGTCTTGGGTGGCGTTGGGAAAAGTCAGTCTGTGTGACTAGCCGTATATTCGTGTGTGTGTGTGTGTGTGTGTGTGCGTGTGTGTGTCTGTGTGACTAGCCGTTTCACTGAGGAGAAATCCAGCATCTTTTGTGTCATTGTCTCGTCATCGTCATCATCATCGTCATCATCGTCATCGTCATCATCATCATCATTATTATTATTATTATTATTACTGCCTTGAAGAATCTCAGTGAAAATATGTAATATGAAATATTGCTTTCTAAAAAAGGGGAGGCAGGATGGGTGCAAGAGAGAGAAAGAGAGGAGAGGAGAAGAGAGAGCAAGAGAGGAGAGGAGAGGAAAGGAGGAGAGAAGGGGAACGGAGAAGAAAAGAGAAGAGGATGCAGGGAACCCGAGGAGGAGGAGGAGGAGGAGGAGGAGTGGAGCCGTGAAGGAGGGAGAGAGAGAGGGAGAGAGGGAGGGAGAGAGAGAGGGAGGAGAGGAGCGTTTCCATGTCTCCATCTTTGCGTCTTCTTCTTGCGTGTTCCACCCCCTCACTCCTCCATGACCACGCCCACTCCTCCCTGGCCACGCCCACTAATCCCTGCCCCACGCCGCTCTTCCTCATCTGTCCCACCGGAGTCTTCCTCATCTCTGGAGCCCTTGGAGCAGGAGGACTCATAGTGCTTGTTCAGGTAGGACTGGAGGAGGAGGAGAGGAGAGGAGGAGAGGAGAGAAAAGGAGGAGAGGAGAAGAGAGGAGAGTTGTTGCTGGGCGCTGCTCGTTCCTCAGTTGTCGGAGCCGGAGTCGTCCCCGTCCTCGTCCCCGGAGCCCCGCAGGCAGGCCGACTCGTGGTGCTTGTTCAGGTAGGACTTGAGGGCGAAGGTCTTGTCGCAGCGCTTGCAGCGGTAGTGCTTGAAGGCGGAGTGCGTCTGCATGTGTGCGCGCAGGTTGGAGCGGTCGGCGAAGGCCTTGCCGCAGTGGGCGCATGCGAAGGGCTTCTCCCCGGTGTGCGAGCGCATGTGGCCCTGGAGGAGCCACGGCCGGCTGAAGGCCTTGGAGCACACCTGGCACCTGTGCTTGAGGTCGTGCGTGAGCAGGTGCATGGCCAGCGCGGGCATGGACACGTACACCTTGCTGCAGGTGGGGCACTTGCGCGCCATCTTGCTGTCCAGGCTGCGGTGCGTCTGCTTGTGGCGGCTCAGGTTGGAGGAGGTGGCGTAGGTCTTGCCGCACTCGTTACAGGTGTGCCTGGCTCCGCCCACACCTGCCCCCGGCCCCGCCCTTGAAGCCCCTGAAGCCGCCGCCCCCCCCAGATCCTTTGCCACCGCCGCCGCCTGGCCCCCCGACCCCCCGCCCCCCCGGCCGCGACCCTTGACCCCCTCCGCCGCCCTCCTCCGTGACCGTCCGTCCGAGATGAAGAAGGCATCCATGGAGTAGCCCTCGCTCAGCGCCTCCCCCTCCCCCTCGCCCTCGCCCTCCCCCTCCGCCCCCCCGCTGTAGAACCCGCTGTCCGTCTGGCCCGACTGGGGGCTGTCTGGCTGCTCCAGCTCCGGGTCGCAGTACTCCTCGGTGCCCCCTGCTGCTGTGGGGGGGTACAGCGGCTCCGACACCGGCGACGCCAGCTTCAGCTCCAGCTCCATCTTCTTCTCGCCCCCGTACACCGCCGGCATGATGTAGTCCTGGATGTAGCCTACAGGGGGCGACAGAGAGCAAGGGGGGTTAGAGGGGGTATGTGTGTGTGTGTGTGTGTGTGTGTGTGTGTGTGTGGTACACCGCCGGCATGATGTAGTCCTGGATGTAGCCTACAGGAGGCGACAGAGAGCACTGTGAGTGTGTGTGTGTGAGTGTGTGTGTGTGTGTGTGTGTGTGGTACACCACCGGCATGATGTAGTCCTGGAAATAGCCTACAGGGGGCGACAGAGAGCAGGGGGGGTTAGAGGGTGTGTGTGTGTGTGGTACATCGCCAGCATGGTGTAGTCCTGGATGTAGCCTGGGGGGGCCGACAGAGAGCAGGGGGGTTGTGAGAGGGTGTGTGTGTGTGTGTGTGTGTATGTGTGTGATAGGTGTGTGTGTGTGTGTGTGTGTATGTGTGTGATAGGTGTGTGTGTGGCATAGGGTAGTATGCTAAGTAGCTAATGAAGCTCTGGCACCACCAGCTCCCTATACTGGCAACACTGGAAACAGCACAGACACACACACACATGCACACAGCATAGACACACACACACACACGGACACACATGGACACAGCACAGAGACACACACACACACACACACACACACACACACATGGAGACAGCACAGAGACACACATGGACACAGCACACACACACACACACACACACACACACACACACACACACACACACACACATACACACACACACACACACAGACACATATGGACACAGCACAGAGACACACACACACACACACACACACACACACACACACACACACACGGACACAGCACACACACACACACACGGACACAGCACACACACACACAGACACACATGGCAAGCTTTGTTTGTCCAGTAGCACCAGAGAAGTCCACCAGGGCACTAATGTCCCCGTGATTCACAGGTGAGCTCAACTGCTGGGCTGGTAGAGGGGAGGTCTGTGAGTGCCTGAATGTTTTAGAGTTTTATGTGCAGGTGAGGTGGTTAGGTGTAGTGAGGCAGTTAGGTGTAGTGAGGTGGTTAGGTGTAGTGAGGTGGTTAGGTGTA
This sequence comes from Setipinna tenuifilis, assembly GCA_030347295.1. Taxonomy (NCBI): domain Eukaryota; kingdom Metazoa; phylum Chordata; class Actinopteri; order Clupeiformes; family Engraulidae; genus Setipinna; species Setipinna tenuifilis. The sequence continues at coordinate 31,979,429 of CM059270.1, read as the reverse complement.
GCGAGGCAGGTAGGTGTAGTGAGGTGGTTAGGTGTAGCGAGGCAGGTAGGTGTAGCGAGGCAGGTAGGTGTAGTGAGGTGGTTAGGTGTAGGAGAGGCAGGTAGGTGTAGAGAGGCAGGTAGGTGTAGAGAGGCAGGTAGGTGTAGTGAGGTGGTGAGGTGTAGCGAGGCAGTTAGGTGTAGTGAGGTGGTTAGGTGTAGCGAGGCGGTTAGGTGTAGCGAGGCAGTTAGGTGTAGTGAGGTGGTTAGGTGTAGAGAGGCAGGTAGGTGTAGTGAGGCGGTTAGGTGTAGCGAGGCAGGTAGGTGTAGGAGAGGCAGGTAGGTGTAGTGAGGTGGTCAGGTGTAGGAGAGGCAGGTAGGTGTAGGAGAGGCAGGTAGGTGTAGTGAGGTGGTCAGGTGTAGGAGAGGCAGGTAGGTGTAGGAGAGGCAGGTAGGTGGAGAAGAGGCAGGTAGGTGTAGTGAGGTGGTTAGGTGTAGTGAGGTGGGTAGGTGTAGCGAGGTGGTTAGGTGTAGTGAGGCAGGTAGGTGTAGTGAGGCAGGTAGGTGGAGAAGAGGCAGGTAGGTGTGGTGAGGGTGAACACTAGTGTCAGTGGTCTTGGGCTGCGGTGCATGCTGACTCACTGAGGGCAGATTCTGTCAGTATGGAGCAGCTGACAGAAGCAGCTGACAGGATAGAGGGGTGTCTGCTAGTGTTCCACATGTAGAGGGGACTCTAGAACACACAGGTGTGTTCTACATGTAGAGGGTCTTAGCCCAGATGTGTTCTAGATGTGTTCTTTCATTAAACTTTCAAATGCCAAAGGAGTGTTTACATTCCAGTCAACAAAAGACGTGTTTACTCTCTCACTCTATCACTCTACCACTCTACCACTCTATCAGTCTATCACTCTATCACTCTACCACTCTATTACTTCCTCACTTTACCACTCTACCACTCTGTCACTCTATCACTCTCTCACACTGTTACTCTCTCACTCTATTACTCTACCACTCTCTCACTGTATCACTCTCTCACTGTATCACTCTCTCACTGTATCACTCTCTCAGTGACATGTGCTGTGTGTTCCAGCTGTTGTTCTGCCATCCCCTTTACTCAAACGCTGCTCCTTCACTAAGGAAGAAGCTGAACCTTACACTGCATATTATTGAGGACAGCTTTACCCCCCAACACACACACACACACACACACACACACACACACACACACACACACATGCACACACACACACACACACACAAACACACGCACACACAAAC
>CM059270.1:31973173-31975673 GCA_030347295.1 Setipinna tenuifilis | reverse complement strand
CGCTACCTTACACTGTTAGCTTAGCATGCTACATTACGCTGTTAGCTTACCGCGCTACCTTACACTGTTAGCTTACTGTGCTACATTACATGTTAGCTTACCATGCTACATTACATGTTAGCTTACTGCGCTACCTTACACATTAGCTTACTGTGTTCTCTTACATGTTAGCTTACTGTGCTAGTTTATGCTGTTAGCTTACCAGGAGAAACACTGCTTCCATGCTGCCTTATGCAAGTTTAGCGCTAAATAAAGTCAAAATAAAAACGTCCCTTTCTCATCATTCTGCTACAACAGAACTTCTTGACTAGCGCTGAAGTGTCTGGGATAGTTTTGCTGTTAAGAGTATTCTGAATTGACAGTGTAGGCCACATATTTACATTCCCAAGCAAAGCCTAACAAGTGTCTTATGCTCAACAGTAAAATTGCAAAGCTCTCTCTAGAGGATATCTATCACACACACACACGGGGCAACTCTAAGGCTCTACAAGCTAAGCTAAGGCAAGGCAAGTTTATTTGTATAGTGCATTTCATATACAAGATAAATCACTAGCAGAAAGCCACTGAGAACAGTTTGGTCTTCAGATATGAAACATTTTGATGTCGTCTGGAAGCTGGTTCCAAAGCTGAACTGCATAGCAGCTGAAAGCTGCTTCATCGCATTTTGTTGTGACAGCAAGTTCTACCAACAGATGTTTCTGTTGTGATCTTAAAGACCTAGTTGGTGCATATAACAAAACATATCCAATAGGAAATTAGCTTCTGTCCCATTTAATGTTTTAAACACAAGAAGCAATGCCTTAAACTCAATTCTATACCTTACTGGGAGCCAGTGCAGGGACCTTAACACTGGAGTAATGTGGTCAGTTCTTCTTGCTCTGCATTTTGGATCAGTTTAGCTTTCTGAAATAAAGGCATTTTCAATTTTTTCTAGATCATGTTTAGGCATAAAACTTCTATTTTTATCTGATTTTTAGGTGATAAAATGTGGATTTAGCGGTTGTGCTGTAACTGTTGGGTTCACTGTTCACAAGTTCACTGTCAATACAGACACCAATGTTTTAATGGTATCTTTTGCTTTAAGCAACCGTAGTCTCAGGAGCAGTAGCAATATACGCATCAAAATAGAGTCTGAGTAAGCTAGTTATTTAGAAGAATAAATTAAGCGCCATAGGCTATGTCTCGTTAACCATGTTCTCTATGTAATTGGTTCTCAAAATGCATATATTATTTAATGTTAAATGTTCTAGAATGTCAGCTTATCCGCATTCGGACCGCACTGGCCACTTTTGTCTGTCTGTAGCGTCTAAGAGGCGCGTGGGGTTCAATAGACCCGAGTAACAAGTGTCAATCAATATCACGCAGACAGACAAAACCGTCCCTCGCGCAGCTCTCCGGTCGGATTGCCAGTAAAGTATTTCTTCCCTCTCCCTCTTCCCTCTCTCTGCCTCTCCCTCTCACTCTCTCTCCCTCTCCATCTCTCTCTCTCTGTCTCTCCCTCTCTCTCCATCTCTCCCCTCCCCCTCCATCTCTCCCTCCCTCTCCCCTCCCCCTCCTTCTCTCTCTCCGTTTTTGTGCATCTTGCTGGCAGCAGCTTCTCTTAAATGCAAAGCAAGCACGCAATTAATGGAGCCGCGCGCCCGCCCTCTTTGTTTTCAGACAGACATTTTGGAGAGGCCGTCCGTCGCGTCGCCTCCTCGCGAGGAGTGTTTCCGTAGCGATAGTGCTGACGCAGGACTGTTCTTCGCGTAGCACGAGCGAATGACCCGTGCTTCAGCAACACAAAAGCGCCTCTTCAGTCCGGGCTTCAAAGGCGCGTGCATTTAGCTGCTGTAATTATCGCGTTAGCATAGTCTACCAGTCCCCGCTACACCCCACACACACACACGCACACACACACATACCCCACACTTACGCTAACACGCCACACTACACCCCAAAACAGCCATTTCACCCAGCAGAATTAAAAACCAAGACTTGTGCTAATATGGTACACTCACAAAACACATTTATGCAAATATGCTGCACTCGCGAAATGCAGCCATTTCACCATGTAGCCCAGAATAAAAGCCTTTTCCGTCATTATTATTTCACCATGTAGCCCAGAATAAAAGCCTTTTCCGTCATTATTATGTTGTGTTTGTGTGAAATGAGGTCATAGGAATGAGGGTGGCAGAGGTTGTTGTTTGCTATCGCACGCATGAGTGCTCGCGCATAGCACAGCAGCTGGAGATAAAGCTGGGGAGGGAGAGAGAGAAAGGGAGAGAGGGATAGATAGAGAGGGGGAGGGAGGGATAGAGAGAGGGAGAGAGAGGGGAGATAGAGAGGGAGGGATAGAGAGAGAGGAAGGGGGGAACGAGGGAAAGGGATAGCCACTTTGTCAAATCTCTGTCCCCCACACAAAGGTCAGTCATCAGTGGGTGTTGTGGGATTAGGCTGATCTGGAGTCAGTGATCATGTGTGTGTGTGTGTGTGTGTGTGTGTGTGTGTGTGTGTGTGT
>CM059270.1:31963596-31968596 GCA_030347295.1 Setipinna tenuifilis | reverse complement strand
GTGAATATTGAGATCATTATTGTCAGATTAAAACCGTCAGCTGGAAGTTCTGGTCTCATCATTCCTGCAGCACACCGCTGGTTGGGCCTGATACTCTGACCAACCCAACATGACCCAGACCGGCCCAGACCAGACCAGACCCAACCCAGACCAGACCAGGACCAGACAGGACCAGACCAGACCAGACCAGGGCACACACACACACACACACACACACACACACACACTCTCTCTCTCTCACACACACACACACACAAATTGACACACACACGGACACACACACACCGCTGGTTGGGCCTGTTACTCTGACCCAACCCAACATGACCCAGACCGGCCCAGACCAGACCAGACCAGACCCGACCCAGACCCGACCCAGACCAGACCCGACCCAGACCCGACCAGACCCAGACCAGACCCGACCAGACCAGACCCGACCCAGACCCGACCAGACCCAGACCAGACCCGACCAGACCCGACCAGACCCGACCAGGGCACACACACACACACACACACACACACACTCTCTCTCTCTCTCTCACACACACACACACACAAATTGACACACACACGGACACACACACACCGCTGGTTGGGCCTGTTACTCTGACCCAACCCAACCCGACCCAGACCAGACCCAGACCAGACCAGACAGGACCAGACCAGACCAGGGCACTGGGCCACCTCCACACACTCACCAACATCATGATGCAACTGTGATCTCACACTAGCAACTCACTGTGTGTGTGTGTGTGTGTGTGTGTGTGTGTGTGTGTGTGTGTGTGTGTGTGTGTGTGTGTGTGTTACTGGTAACAATCTCAGCCTGTTTTTAGAGCGTACTGAATTTATTATTTTTTCTAATTTCAGCGGGACGGCAGGTTCCGTCATTTAAAATTATAATTTAAAAATATAAACACACACACACACACACACACACACACACACACACACACACACACACACACACACACACACACACACACATACACACATTATATTAACAGTCCCAGGCCAACTACACCACACCCCAAACAGACACCACACCACACACACACCACACCACACCACAGACCCAGAACCACTTGACCAGAGAGACAGAGCAATACAGAGAGAGAAACAGGACCAGAGAGAGAGAGAGAGAGAGAGAGAGAGAGAGAGAGAGAGAGAGAGAGAGAGAGAGAGAGATAGAGAGACAGAGAGAGAGAGAGAGAGACTGGATAAGAGAGAGAGAGAGATAGAGAGAGAGACAAACTGGATAAGAGAGAGAGAGATAGAAATAGACAGACTGGATAAGAGAGAGAGAGACAGAGAGAAGACAGAAAAAGAGAAACTGGAGAAGACAGAAAAAGAGGTGTGTTTCCAGTCAACAACAGTCACCCAATCACCGTCTAGACATCTCTCTCTCTATCTTTCTCATTCACTCTCTAGACATCACTCTCTCTCTATCTCTCTCTCTCTCATTCAGTCACTCTCTAGACATCTCTCTCTCTCTCTCTCTCTCTCTCTCTCCCTCCCTCTCTCTCTGTCACTCTCTCGACATCTCTCTCTCTCTCTCATTCAGTCACTCTAGACATCACTCTATCTGTTATCCGATTGTTCTCTCTGCATCTCTCTCTCTCTCTCATTCAGTCATAGACATCTCTCTTTCTCTCTCTCTCTCTCTCTCATTCAGTCATAGACATCACTGTCTCTTTCGCTCTGTCTCTCCTACGTGCACGCACACACACACACACACACACACACACACACACAGAACTCAGATCACTTTCTCTCTGTTGTTCTCTCTGCACCCCCCCCTCTCTGTTGTTCTCCCTGCATCCCTCTCTCTGTTGTTCTCTCTGCATCCCTCTCTCTCTGTTGTTCTCTCTGCATCCCTCTCTCTCTGTTGTTCTCTCTGCACCCCCCCTCCTCTCTCTGTTGTTCTCTCTGCATCCCTCTCTCTCTGTTGTTCTCTCTGCATCCCTCTCTCTCTCAGCTCAGCTCAACAGTGCTTTGTTGGCATGATAAAAAGTGCATTGGTAGTGCCATTATATTTCCAAAGCAGTAATACAGATGTGGGTGACAGTAAAACAGCATCATGTACAGATCAGTGTACTATACTCTACAAGCACAACACTATACTAAATACAGTATATGTAGTCATGCACAGTCATCTACATATACACACATACATATACACATATATACACACACATACATACATATACACATATATACACACACATACATACATATACACATATATACATATACATACACATATATACATACACATATATACATACACATATATACATACACATATATACAGGGGCCAGTGTTCAGAGCTTTCAGTCATGTCCTGATTCAAATAGGTCTGATTGTTTTGCTTAGGCCTGTTGAGAGTCCAATTTGCATCAGCTTCCGTGAGGATTTGATTATCCAGCTCTCTCTCTCTCTCTACCCAATCACAGCCTTAACCCCGCCTCCTAATAACAGATACCCAATCACACCCTTAACCCCGCCCCCTAATAACAGCTATCCAATCACAGCCTTAACCGCGCCTCCTGATGACAGCTACCCAATCACAGCCTGACACCACCAGGTCACCAGTGGAGTTTGTTATTATTATTATTATTATTTAATACTGACACTTGGTGGATTTCAATTTGCGATGTGTCAACTGGGTAGTTAGACAGTGAATTTAAAATCTCCACTAATGGTGAGTTAGACAGTGAGTTTAAAATCTGTGCAGAGTGCAAGTTACAGTGAGTTTAAAACAGATAGCCAGTTAGACTTTAGAGTCTCCACAGGCAGAGTGTGTGTGTGTGCGTGTGTGTGTGTGTGTGTATGGAGTATACACATTACGGGGTTTGAGTGGGTAACGCCATGGCAACGACCTCAGGTCTACACCCCACTTCCCCTCACCAATGACCCCGCACTTAACCCCGCCCCCCCATGACAGCTAGCCAATCACAGCCTGACACCCGCTTGCCAGGGGCTGCCTTGTGTTGCGGGTTTCCACTGATATTATAAAGAGATGACACAGCTCGTCAAAGAGGGGTCACATGTTTGCATTGGAGTTGAAGCACAAGCACACACACACACACGCACACACACACACACACACACACACACACACACACACACACACACAATGTTGTATGCCTCAGTGTAAGCTGATTTCTGTCTCTCAGGAGCTCTGCTGAGGTAGCTGCACACACCTAATCTCTCTAAATATCACAGGTATTTTTACACCTCAATTCCATGGCTCAGTCTGTGTGTGTGTGTGTGTGTGTGTGTGTGTGTGTGTGTGTGTGTGTGTGTGTGTGTGTGTGTGTGTGCTTGTGTGTGTGCAAATGCACACTTTGACACACTCCAGTCAGAAGAGGGAGAAGAGACATAACACAAACACAAACACAAACATAAACACACACACACACACACACACACACACACACACACACACACACACACACACAGGGGTGTTTATGCTGGAGGTGTTTCACTAACATGTCTCCTCTGGTAAACACAGGCTGTCAGCACCCATCATGACACTTCAGGCTGAGAGCTCTCTTCCTCCCTCCATTTTTTCCCTTTCTCTCTCTTCCTCTCTCTTCTTCTCTCTTCCTCTCTCTTCTCCTCTTCTCTCTTCCTCTCTCTCTCTTCTTCTCTCTTCCTCTCTCTCTTCTCCTCTCTCTCTTCCTCTCTCTTCTCCTCTTCTCTCTTCCTCTCTCTTCTCCTCTTCTCTCTTCCTCTCTCTTTTACTGTCTCTCTCTTCCTCTCTCTCTACCTCTCTCTTCCTCTCTCTTCTTCTCTCTTCCTCTCTATTCTCTTATCTCTTTATCTCTGCTTTCTTCCTCTCTCTCTTCCTCTCTCTCTTACTGTCTCTCTCTTCCTCTCTCCTCCTCTCTCTTCTCTTCCTCTCTCTCTCTTCCTCTCTCTTCCTCTCTTCCTCTCTCTTCCTCTCTCTTCTCCTCTTCTCTCTTCCTCTCTCTTCTCCTCTTCTCTCTTACTCTCTCTTCTCCTCTTCTCTCTTCCTCTCTCTTCTCCTCTTATCTCTTCCTCTCTCTTCTCCTGTTCTCTCTTCCTCTCTCTTCTCCTCTTCTCTTACTCTCTCTTCCTCTCTCTTCTCCTCTTCTCTCTTCCTCTCTCTCTCTTTCTCTCTCCTCTCCTTTTCTCCTCTCTCTTCCTCTCTCTTATCTCTTCCTCTCTCTCTTCTCCTCTTCTCTCTTCCTCTCTCTTCTCCTCTTCTCTCTTCCTTTCTCTACCTCTATCTTCCTCTCTCTCTTACTGTCTCTCTCTTCCTCTCTCCTCTTCTCTCTTCCTCTCTCTCTCTTCCTCTCTCTTCTCCTCTTCTCTCTTCCTCTCTCTCCCTTTCTCTCTCTTCTCCTTTCCCTTTCCCTCTCTTCCTGTCTTTTCCTCTCTCTTCTTCTCCTTTCTCCTCTCTCTTCCTCTGTTTTCTTTCTCTGTCTCTTCTCCTCCTCCTCTCTCCCTCTCTCTATCTCTCTCCTCTCTCTTTTTTCTCTCTTTTTCCTTATCCTCCCTCTCTCTCTCTCTTTTTTTCTCTCTCTGTTCTCCAGTACTGTCAGTGTCTGTTTTCATCAGCCAAACACTCCAGACTAACACACACACACACACATACACACACACACACACACACACACACACACACACACACACACACACAGCATACTCACAAACACACACACGCACACATAAACACAAACACACACACAGCGCATACAACAAAGTGACTCGCTCATGCTTTATGTAAACTTGAAGAAGCTGCTCAAACGTGGAAAGACTAAAAAAGGTAGAGAAGAGAGAAAGAGAGAGAGGGAGATGGATAGAGAGAGAGAGAGGGATAGAGAGAGACAGAAGAAGAGAAAAGAGAAACAGAGGGAGAAAGCGATAAAGGGAAAGTGTCAGAGAAAGACAAGGATGGGGAGAAGGAAAGAGCGAGAGAAGTGAGAGAAAGCAAGTGAGGGGTGTGAGGAGAAGAGAAGAAGGATGGATGGACA
>CM059270.1:31956096-31958596 GCA_030347295.1 Setipinna tenuifilis | reverse complement strand
TGCGTGTGTGTGTGTGTGTGTATGTGTGTGTGTGTGTGTGTGTGTGTCTGTGTGTGCGCGTGTCTGTATGTGTGTGTGTGTATGTGCATGTGTGTGTGTCTGTGTGTATATGTCTGTGTGTGTGTGTGTGTGTGTGTGTGTGTGTGTGTGTGTGTGTGTGTGTGTGTGTGTGTGTGTATGTGTGTGTCTTCACACCTGTCTGATTCTATTTATAGACTGATGACGATGATCACAACAATCAAAAACACCAACATCCCAGTTAGCTTAGTTCTCTGTGGCCCAGACAGGCACAGGCACACACACACACACACACACACACACACGCACCCGCATGCAGACACATACACACATACACACACACACACACACACACACACACACACAGGCTGTCCTAATCTCTGGTCTTGAGTGTGCCATCGGGCTCTCGAGCTTTCAGAATGGCCCCAACACACACATACACACAGACACGTGCACACACACACACACATGCACACACACACACGCACACCTTGACTCGCACTGGCTCCTGTCCTGCTCTCTCCTGCTAACGAGCATAACGACTTAACGAGCCGACCACCAGGTGTCATCCATTTCAATCACTCAGAGCCAATTAGTCAGGCAGGAGGGACACTCACCCCCCCCCTTCCCACACACACACACACATTCTCTCTGTGTCTCTCTCTCTCTCACACACACACACACACAGACACAGGCAGGAGGGACACTCACCCCCCCCCCCTCTTTTCCTCCACACACATTCTCTCTCTCTCTCTTTCTCTCTCTCTCTCACACACACACACACAAAAACACACACACACACACACACACACACACACACACACACACACAGGCAGGAGGGACACTCACCCCCCCCTCCACACACATTCGCTCTTTATCTCTGTCTCTCTCTCTCTCACACACACACACACACAGGTAGGAGGGACACTTACCCCCCCCCCACACCTTTCCCTCTCTCTCTCTCTCTCTCTCTCTCTCTCTCTCTCACACACACACACTCACACATTCTCACTATTTCTTTCTTTCTGACTCTCTCTCTCCCACACACACACACACACACACACACACACACAGTGACCCTGCTGGATTCCGGTAAAATGCTGCCTGTAGTTCAAAGCGAGAGAGGGAAAGAGAGCCAGAGAAAAAGAGGTAACGAGAGATTAGGAAGGAGAGAAAGAGAGAAGGAGAGAAGGATTAGCAGAGACGGTGTGATGCATTATAGAAATGCTCCTATGTGGCACGTGTGTGTGTGTGTGTGTGTGTGTGTTCATTAGTGTTCACTATCATTTCTCACTAGATAGTATCCTTCATCACTGTCACTCTGACACCATAGAGATCACACACAGACAGACAGACAGACAGATACACACACACACACACACACACACAGACACTTACACACACCATCACTGTCTCTCTGAAACCATAGAGATCACACACAGACAGACACACACACACACACACAGACACACAGACACACACCATCACTGTCTCTCTGACAGCACAGAGATAATCCTCTCCCTATCATCATATACATATCATCATCATGTGTCTCCACACACACACACACACACACACACACACACACACACACACACACACACACACACACACACCCACACACACACACACACACACACACACACCATCACTGTATCATCATCATGTGTCTCCAACCCCCTGAGCTCACACACACGCTCTCTCACACACACACACACACACACACACACACACACACACACACTCACACACACACACACACACACACACACACACACCATCACTGTATCATCATCATGTGTCTCCAACCCCCTGGGCTAACACACCTGGACGGGCAGGTCAGTACACTAGCCATCCAGATCAAATCACCTGTCACACACCTGTGACATCAACATCATCATGTCACATATGGAGATCAAATCACCTGTCACACACATCAACATCGTGTCAAATATGGAGATCACATCACCTCTGACACACCTGTAACACACCTGTGACATCATCATCATGTCAAATATGGAGATCACATCACCTCTGATACACACATCATCATCATCATCATCATCATCACCACCATGTCAAAGATGTAGATCACATCACCTCTAATACACCTGTGACAACATCATCATCATCATTCATGCTAGTTCATGTTTATGGGAGCAAAGATGGTAGATAGGCCAAGATGCTTCATGCTAGTTCATGTCTATGGGAGCAAAGATGGTAGATAGGCCAAGATGCTTCATGCTAGTTCATGTCTATGGGAGCAAAGATGGTAGATAGGCCAAGATGCTTCATGCTAGTTCATTTCTATGGGAGCAAAGTGGGGATCAGTTCTGGGCTGCATAAATAGGCATGTTGTTGTCATGCTGGGCTGTAGTAGCACACACAATTAAGCTCAGTGCACACCTGAATTAAAGTTGATTTTCTTCTGTTGAATTTCTGTAAAATTCTTTAGGTTGAGCTATTGACCTCCATTTTGTAT
>CM059270.1:31936096-31938596 GCA_030347295.1 Setipinna tenuifilis | reverse complement strand
GCGTGTGTGCGTGTAAGTGTGTGTGTGTGGTGTTATGCCTGGCTCGTTACTGGCGCAACATAAAAGAGGTACAACACAACGGGTTCAACTCACACAAAAAGTAATTATTGAAAAATAGGAAAAACGTAGAGAAAAAAGAGGCGTCTAGGGGAAAAACAATGTATGGATGCGTGTGTGTCGGATGTCTGTAAGTAGGAATGTTTGTGTGGTGTGTGTGTGTGTGTGTGTGTGTGTGCTCAGAAAGGGGCATCAGCAAAAAGGTGAGAGGGGAGCAAAAAGCACTGTCAAGGAGAGGGTGAGGCGTCCTTAAGTACCTACACCTATCCAGGTGTGTGTGTGTGTGTGTGTGAGAGTGTGTGCACCTATCCAGGTGTAGGCAATTCTCCTAATTAACCGCCCCTTAGCTTAAATTAGGCACCTGAGCCTCGTCTGGCCAGCACCCAAGGAGCCCCGCAGGTAGAACAGAGGGGCGTGACAACACACACACACACACACACACACACACACACACACACACACACACACACACACACACACACACACAAAGTGTGGGCGTGACAGTGGGGTACAGTATGTCAGGGCATATCTCCACTCCCAGTGACACACACACACACACACACACACACACACACACACACTCACACCGCTGTGTAGAATGTGTCTTTTGTAATCACAAATTCATAAATATTAATCAGACCTAACTGTTGTAGAAATGTTTGTCAGCCCCTTGTAGACAGTCACTACATACAGTCACCCACAGATGGGATAGGTGTGTGTGTGTGTGTGTGTGTGTGTGTGTGTGTGTGTATGTGACTGTCTAAAAGTAGATGTATATGTACCCATGCATGTACACAGTCACCAGATACAGTCACCCACAGATGGGATAAGTGTGTGTGTGTGTGTGCTCATGTGTGTGTGTGTGTGTGTGTGTGTGTGTAGTTACCGGTTAATGGTTAATGTGTATGACCACATGCATAACGACTACATTATTTATAGGAGGAGCAGTGTGTGTGTGTGTGTGTGTGTGTGTCTGTATGCAAAGGACAGGTGGGATGAATCACAAAACTAATCTTTTCAACCTGTCCTCCTGTTCTGTCCATTTGGTCTCACTTGTCTACGTTCATTCCCTCCCCACACACACACACAAACACACACACACACACACAAACACACACACACACACACACACACACACACTCTCTCTCTTTGTGTGTGCCCTGCTCCAGGGTGGCTGTGGGATGCAGCTTGTCTCTGCTCTGCCTGCTCTGATAACATTATTGGATGCTGCTCTGAATGGCCAAAGGGTATGTGTGTGTGTGTGTGTGTGTGTGTGTGTGTGTGTGTGTGTATTTGCCAGTGTGTGTATGTGTGTGCATGAATGTGGGTGTGTTTGTTTATTGAATGTTTGTGTGTCTCCCAAAGGGTGTGTGTGTGTGTGTGTGTGTGTGTGTGTGTGTATGTGTATGTGTTGGTGTGGTTACCGGTTGTGTGTTAACGGTTAATGTGTATGACCACGTGCATGGCGACTACATTATTTACAGGAGGAGCAGTGTGTGTGTGCTAGTATGTGTGTGTGTGTGTATATGTGTATTTGATTGCTGTTGAAGTCAGAGGCAAAAATAAAAGGCCCACACACACATGCACACACACACACACACACACACACACACACTTACATACACATAAACACGTGCGTACGTATGTATGTATATAAGCGAGTGTACGTGTGTGTGTGTGTGTGTGTGTGTGTACCTGTGAGACAGTGTAAGCATGTACAACTGTCAGGAAATATGGACAGCAATAAAAATGCCATCTCTAAATGCCAGTGTAGGATTGGGATGGTGTGTGTGTGTGTGTGTGGAGAGTTAGTGTGTGTATGGGTGTGATGTGTTTGTGCATACATGTTTGTGTGTGTGTGTGTGTGCAGCATGGTGGAAGGGGCATGGTGTGTGTGTATACATAGTATGTGTGGTGTGTTTGTGCGTCCAGGTTTATGTGTGTGTGTGTGTGAACGGGTGGGGTTTGTGATAGATTGTGTCTGCAGTTGACATCCTTAAAGGCCACCTACGTATATTACTGTGTGTGTGTGTGTGTGTGTGTGTGTGTGTGTGTAAAAGAGACAGCGAGAAAGAGGGAGAGAGAGAGAGAAGGAGAGAGAAAAGGGGAGGGGGCAACAGGAACTCAAAGCTCCATCAGTGTTTCACGAGAGTCACACACACGCACACACACACACACACATCAGTGTTTCACGACAGTCACACACACGCTCTCCTCACATGCTGTGGGTCTTTGACTAGAGAAGACAAAGCAGAGAGAGTCTCTCTCTCTCTCTCTCTCTCTCTCTCTCTCTCTGTGTATTTCTCTAGGCAGAGAGTGAGAAAGAGAAGTCCATTGAGTGTGTGTTTGTTGTGGTTATCGAGCTAAGGAGCTAACCAAAATGGCAGCTATTGGTGTGTGTAGTATTCTCTCTCTGCAATGCAGACCGTCCTCCCAGTTTTTT
>CM059270.1:31921096-31923596 GCA_030347295.1 Setipinna tenuifilis | reverse complement strand
AAACTGCACTTGAATGGAAGCGTCTTGAGTTAAAGGAAAAGGAAATTAAATGGGAGCGTGAAAAAATGAAATTAGAGGCTGAGCGTCAAGCTGTTAGAGAACGTGAGCAGAGGGAGCATGAGTTGCGCCTCAAAGATTTAGAGTTTTCACAAGCTATTCGTGTGAAAGAAATGGATATTAAAGCTCGTGAATCAGGGATTTTTCATACGCCCGATCATTTTGATGTAACCCGAAACATTCGTGTGGTACCGCCTTTTCGTGAGGAGGGAGTAGATAAGTTCTTTGCCCACTTTGAGCGTGTAGCCACTACGCTTAGGAAGTGTAGACGATGACCTTACAGTGTGTGTTCACAGGGAAGGCACAGGAGGCTTACTCCTCCTTAACCCTGGAGGATGCCGCTGACTATGAAAAGGTCAAACAAGCTGTCTTGCGTATTTATTCCCTTGTGCCTGAAGCTTATAGACAGAAGTTTCGTGGCTATCACAAGCCTGACGGGCTGACTTACGTTGAGTTCATCCGAGAAAAAGAGTTGCTCTTTGATCGATGGCTTAACTCTCCGAAAGTTACGACCTTTCAGGGTCTTCGTGATCTAGTGATCTGGGAAGATTTCTTAAACTGTCTTCCCCAATCAGTGGCAACTCATGTCGGTGAGCACGAAGATCTGATACCTGCCCGTGCTGCTGTGCTCGTGGATGAATATGTGCTCACTCATAAGCGTGTGCATACGGCCTCTGTTAAGTCTCCTCAACGTAATATCAGTCCTCCCAAGTCCTTTAAACCTGTTAAAGAATTTACTTCTGACGCTGCCCGTTCTCCAGACAAGCGCGTGTCAACGTCTAGTGTAGTAACTCCCACTTGTGCTTATTGCAAGAAGCGTGGGCACGCAATGTGTGTGTGTGTGTGTGGGCACGTTTTGGCTGAGTGTTATTCACTGAAGCGTAAGAATAAGACACCTCATCACCCGGCTTCTTCCGATGCGTGTGTTTCTACTACTACTGTTGTACAAAAAGCAGATATTATTCCAACATCTGGCACTATGGTGCTTTTTCCCAGTTCTGTCCATCACTTGACTTTGTGGATTACTCCAGCCGAGGCCCCGGTGGGTCTGCCTCCCCGATGGTCAGAGATACGATCCACACCTACACCTCTACGTGTGAGCAGGGATCCTGCACCACAACATCAGCAGCACTGTGGATCATTCTTCTCCTGTTTCTCTCAGGTAACATTCACCCCAATCCGGGACCAGAGCGAATTGAACTCACGAACCCTCACGAGCTAAAAACCAGCAATAGCTTGCGTTTTTGTTCACGTAAACGCTCGTAGTCTGGTAAATAAAATCGACGAAATTCGCCTGTGGGCGAAGTTGACAGAAAGTGACATTATGGTTATCTCTGAGACTTGGCTCAAACCGTCAATTTCAAACAATATGCTCCATATCGATGGATATAATCTCTTTAGGTCAGACCGAATGCATAAAGAGGGAGGAGTTGCTATTTATGCCAAAGCATCTTTGGACTATTGTTGTCTTGAAACAATGACTAAACCTGAATGTTTTGAGCTGTGCGCCATCAAAGTAAACCTCTCCAACAACGCGCATCTGACAGTGGACGGCTGTTACCGCCCACCTTCGGCTGTGGCTGAGGCGACCACTCTACTGACAGATTCTCTACGGAAACTTCAGAACGAGTATGTTGTTTTAGGAGACTTAAATTGGGACTGGTTATCTACTGCTCCATTAAGGGACTTGTGCGACGTGTTGCATCTAACACAACTGGTTCAATCACCAACACGTCTCAATCCGAAAAAAATGGACAAATCTACACTAATAGACGTTATTCTTACAAATGCCCCATGTAAGTACCCTGCTGTGGGCGTCTTCTCCAATGACATCAGTGATCACTGTGCCATCGTCTGTGTAAGAAACGGTAAAGCAATTAAAGTGAAGCCGCGATTTATTTTTAAAAGAAATTCTAAATGTTTTGATGAGCAGGCTTTTTTGCATGACATCTACCAAAGTGACTTAAACAGAGTATGCTGCATGGATGATGTTGAATTGGCATGGGGTTATTTTAAAAGCACATTTCTATCTATAATTAACAAACATGCACCTCTTCGCAGACATAGAGTGAAGGGTAGGGATAATCCCTGGTTCAACGACACACTTGCAGTAGCCATTAGAGAAAGAAATGAGGCATGGGTTAAAGCCAAAAGGTTTAATGATGACAAGTGTCACCGGGTGGCAGAAGTGAGGGGGGGGGGGGGGGGGGGGGGGGACGTTTGTGCTGGGTCGGTGATTACACACGGACCAGTTAAGTGACGGACCGTACCAATGTAAATAAAACACAAACATGCTTTACTGGAGATGACTACATATTTTACATATTTACACATTTTGCATATTCCCTTCACTACAGCGTCAACTAGTCAAGCTAAGCTAGCTCCGGAACGTGTTTTTTGTCCTTGTCTTTGTATCGATATCTGCCTGCTACTCTTGGCCAGG
>CM059270.1:31883596-31888596 GCA_030347295.1 Setipinna tenuifilis | reverse complement strand
CCAGTTCTTCAGGGCAATGCCACAGGATGAACCCCTGAGGCAACAGTTCTTTCAAGAAATGTAAGCGTAGCGTGAAGTTCTGCCGGGAAGACCTAATGCGCGTCACCTATTTACTAACGACCAATCAGATGTTAACACATGCCTTATATTACGTCACCTCACTAACCTGCTTTGCTGCTCGTAGGTGTATTTCGCGTTCGGGTACCGGCGTTCGAAGTCCATGCGTTGCCAAGCCTCACTATGTCGCAGCTCTCTCCGGCTTTTTTCGAAGTTCGGAATCTGACGCGGTTATTATTCCTCTCCCCTGCTTCTCCCCGTGCAGTTATCGTCTTCACCAAGCCAATCAAGCCTGTGGTCGACCGCCTCCCCGTCGTCAAGACTTCCACTCCTCGCGCTGAAGAAAACATCATGCTCCACGCCGTAAACAGGGAGGAAAAAGAAACGCAAGCCTCTGCTATATCTGCCATTTACGCTGGGCTCCCATGCCCTCTCACACTCCCCGCTCTGCCTACGTCCCTGCTCCCCCGGCTGTCTTGGCAGCCAGTCTCAATTAACCTGTGTTAAGGCTGAATGTATCTCAATGATCAATGTTAATTGTCGCTGACACTCTCTCATGTTCTGTCTAGGAATTCAAGCACCGGTGTCGGTCTGCGAGTCGGACTCCAACAGCGTACCTCCTGGAGTTGATTCGGTCCCCCCCCCCCGCAATGCACGACTCCCTCGACCGATACATGTCTAGAGGCCTCGCGGCCCCCCCTCGAAGTATGTAGTTTCACTGGTTACGCTTCTCCTATCGTTCCTCGCACAACATTCTTCTCCCCCCGTAATCCGAACTCTCCTGGTCTCCACTTCGAATATAGTTGCCTCCCTATCTCTTCATTACGTAGGATGCTGGCCGGGTTCCATTACTAATGTCGCCGACACGACCCTGTTTTCCCTACCCTGCCCTAGGTCTTGTCATACAGTAACAATGTAGCCTATGCTGTGCACTGCCGTTGCCAGGGTTATGTTTTTCATGACGTGTTGCCTACACCATTAGCTGAATACTGCTAGCTATCGATGCAAATGTCGTTGTCGAAAGCCATGAATAGAAATTGATCCGGATGCAGGGCCTACAAGGAGAATGGCTACAACGGCATGCGTTCATTCCGCCCGCATTTACTCATGCAATGCCGACATGTCTCATTTGCAACGAGGTTGTCGCAGTCTGCAAGTATACCTAACGAAACACTCCTCGAGGCAAGCACGGCACTTCAAAACGCATTTCCTCTCGGGACGGAGGTGCGTTCACAAAATTAAAACCCCGTGCCAGGTATATGCACACAGTTCAACCCCTGTTCGGCCACTGACCTAACAGCAAGGCTTCAGGTGCGTCTTTGTGACTATTACATCTCCGAACGTTGCACTATATGGTAACCTCCAGAAACATAGCGCCTCTGTTATGTAGTTCTCGTCGTATTCTCGAGATTAACCCTGACATAGACTTGCAGTAGGCTAATAAGAAATGATCCCCGCATACCACACTTGTATCTGTACTAATACTATATAATTTTCCATGCATTCATCGACGTATCCGTCTACGTATTTATTCCTAGATGTACAGCTTTCAATATTACACCGGACATATTTATTTCACTTCAGGCTCAAGTTCGTCACAAGTGCTCAAATGTGTTCATCTCGTGTAAGATTCTCCTCAGGGAAAGACCTCACCAGAGGTCTTAACCAATAATTCGTCAATCAACAATCATGGTCAACGTTTTCCTTAGCGCAGTATAAAGTTATAACTATAAATAAGACAAATTGGCTGCTGATCAATTAATTCACACCCGTGACATGACCTACGAGCCACTGCTGCGTGGCACGGTGGTGTCCATTGCCGCTATCTGAACGCTCCCTTTTCCCCAAAGACAGCGTACATAATGATGCACTTCGACAAGGAATTTTGTCATCTAATTTATTACTTTCCTTTGCCCTACAGTTTCTTGCAAGTGTCAGTTGTATTAGTCTCCTCTGGGAAGCTTTAAATCGTCACGTCGTCGTGGGCATCTCCATACAGTGTTCGACAGAAAGCTAACTAGGAAGCCTGAGAGTGTACCACGTGATGCATTTGAACGAATCGTCTTGCTGGAAATCGAGTACAGCCAATCAGATTTGATTGTATGTTTAAATCCCCCTGTAAACATTCAGGATTGGTGGTTGATACAGCGGAACTACCCATATTTGGATTAGATAACGTCATGCAGCAGCCCGAGAGCTTTACAACGATACCATGGATGGCATATGACAGAGTCTGCGATATGACTTCGTGCGCAAGAAAGCTAACTTTTGATAAATCTTCGGTGAAAATCACAGGCGCAAGTTGACAAAGTGTAATAAATTAAACACCTAAAAGTGTAATTTTGACATTTTCTTTGTAGTAGCGTGAAATATTACATGTTAAGGATGCAAATTAGCCCAACATCTTAATTTTGACCAGGACACGAAAAATCGATGTTTTCACCTGCCGTGTCTCGCCTTAAATCGTTGCTGTACGTTCTGTCAGTGTGTCATAGTTATGACTCTGCATTCGGCCACATAACCTCTATTGCATTTAATGTATTATTTTGACTCTCGTGGCCTTAAAGTCTCTTCCCTCCGGAGACTGCTGGCAGGCATTCAGTTTCACGCTAGGCTGCAGGATCCTGACGTTCCCAGTTTCTTTTCTAACCCCTTCATACGCCTGCTTCTCACTGGCATAACCAAATCATCTCTGGCAGTGCCGGACAGGCGCTTGCCCATTGCGCCCTCCGCCCTCAAATCTTTCGTGTTTAAACTTCGTGCGGGGCTGTTTACTTCTTATGTGGATTCTCTCTTAGAAGCGGTCTTCCTCATGGCTTTCTATGGTTTTCTGCGCTCCGGTGAGTTCTGCGCCAGCACTCAATCCTTCAACCCTTCACGCGACGTGTTTTTTTCTGACGTTTTCTCTTCTTTACGTTTTTACACCTTGCTTCTTAAACGCTCCAAAACTGATATTCACGGGTCGGGTGTTTTAATTAGAATTTTCAGGGTCCCCGGGTCTCTCTGTCCTTACGCCTCTATGCTGAACTTTCTCAAATTTCGTCCCCGCACCTCAGCCTATGCCCCGCTGTTTATCCTTCCAAACGGGCTCCCCATGACACAGCACTGGTTTAAAACGCACCTATCTACCGTGGTGAGCACTTGTGGGTTGTCCCCGTCCGCTTACACCGGCCATTGCTTTCGCATCGGCGCCGCTACTGCTGCGGCCAATGCGGAATCCCCTCATCGTCGATCCAGCGGCTGGGGAGATGGACGTCGTCAGCGTTCGAAACGTACATCAGACCCGACGATCACGTTGTTCAAGACGCGCAAATGGCACTGTCTAAAATGTAAGGTAAGCTCAATTCTGGTGGTGGTCGTCGTCATTAATTCGCATGTCGTATCGTCATTCAAAATGTGTTAAATAATAAATAAATCAATAAATACATAAATAACTAAATGGTCCATGCCGATACTGGAGGCATGCGTGGTCGATGCTGATAACGGAAGCATTCTGGGTCCATGCCGACACCGGAGGCACGCGTGGTCACTGTTGATAACGGAAGCATTTCGGGTCCATGCCGATACCGGAGGCATGCGTGGTTACTGCTGATAACGGAAGCATTTCGGGTCCATGCCGATACCGGAGGCATGCGTGGTCACTGCTGATGCCGGCAGCGTTCTAGGTCCATGCCGATACTGGAGGCATGCGTGGTCAATGCTGATAACGGAAGCATTTCGGGTCCATGCCGACACCGGAGGCATGCGTGGTCACTGCTGCTGCCGGCAGCATTCTAGGTCCATGCCGATACCGGAGGCATGCGTGGTCACTGCTGATAACGGAAGTATTTCGGGTCCATGCCGATACCGGAGGCATGCGTGGTCACTGCTGATAACGGAAGCATTTCGGGTCCATGCCGATACCGGAGGCATGCGTGGTCACTGCTGATAACGGAAGCATTTCGGGTCCATGCCGACACCGGAGGCATGCGTCGTCACCGCTGATAACGGACGCAGTTCGGGTCCATGCCGATACCGGAGGCATGCGTGGCCACTGCTGTTAACGAAGTATTTCGGGTCCATGCCGATACCGGAGGCATGCGTGGTCACTGCTGATAACGGAAGCACTTCAGGTCCATACCGGTACCGGAGGCATGCGTGGTCACTGCTGATAAACGGAAGCAGTTCGGGCCCATGCCGACACCGGAGGCACGCGTCGTCACTGCTGATAACGGAAGCACTTCGGTCCATGCCCATACCGGAGGCATGTGTGGTCACTGCTGATAACGGAAGCAGTTCGGGCCCATGCCGACACCGGAGGCACGCGTGGTCACTGCTGTTAACAGAAGCAGTTCGGGCCCATGCCGACACCGGAGGCATGCGTGGTCACTGCTGACAACGGGGTCACTGCTGATAACGGAAGCAGTTCGGACCCACGCCGACACCAGAGGCATGCGTGGTCACTGCTGATAACGGAAGCAGTTCGGACCCATGCCGACACCAGAGGCATGCCCGGCCTCTGCTGATAACGGAAGCAGTTCGGGCCCATGCCGACACCGGAGGCATGCGTGGTCACTGCTGACAACGGGGTCACTGCTGATAACGGAAGCAGTTCGGACCCACGCCGACACCAGAGGCATGCGTGGTCACTGCTGATAACGGAAGCAGTTCGGACCCACGCCGACACCAGAGGCATGCCCGGCCACTGCTGATAAACGGAAGCAGTTCGGGCCCATGCCGACACCGGAAGCACGCCTGGTCACTGCTGATAACGGAAGCAGTTCGGGCCCACGCCGATACCGGAGGCATGCATGGTTATTTCTTGTCCTTTATGTTTAGGTCTTAAAGTGTTAGTTTTGTTTTTATTGTTACCGGTTTCTGCTCACTCTGTGTTTCTCTACACCCCCGTGGGTTCCTGTCCTCCGTTTTGTAAATCGCTGTGATAAATGCATCTGCTACGCCCA
>CM059270.1:31873596-31876096 GCA_030347295.1 Setipinna tenuifilis | reverse complement strand
TCTGCAGCAGACTGTGTCTTTAGGGGTCATAACAGCTCCAACTATGTGTGACACATCCACTGATAGTCGTGTTTTATATCTACATGTTCTTGGACAGAGATCTTTGGTTTTGGCTCACTTGCTATGCTTGTTTTATTTGAAACCTACATGTTCTTGGCTAGTGGGCTGTGCAGCATTAGCAGTAGCATTAGCAGCAGAAAAGCCTGATTCCCATGTTGCCCTCCACCATTAAAGTTAACCGTGTCGTGCTCTACTACAGTAATTAACTCCCGACTTTATGTCCTGGTGTGTGTGTGTGTGTGTGTGTGTATGCGTGTGTGTGTGTGTGTGTATGTACAAGCCTTTGCTACATGACCTAAAAACTGACTGTGTGTGTGTGTGTGTGTGTGTGTGTGTGTGTGTGTGTGTGTAATTAACTCGCTTCATCATGTCCGTGTGTGTGTTGTTAAGCTCCTATGTGGCTGACCACCTCTGACTGGAGTCATAATCTCCCATAAGCCCTCACGTCTGACCGCACCATGTTGCCGCTGACCGCTCCATAAATCATGTGGCCTTAAAATGGCGCCCTGCCTCTCCACACGAGTGTGTGGGTCAAGAGTGTCGTGCCCTGAGAGGGTTTAAAGTGGTTGAAGTGATTCTTTAAGGTGGCTAGTTTAGATAGCGCTGAGAGAGTGTTTGAGGTTTTTAGTGAGGTTATCATTGAGAGATCTTAAAGGCGGCTACTGCACGTTAACATTAAAATAGTTTAAAGGGTTATCAGCAAAGTTATCATCGAAAAGGGTTTTAAGGTGGCTAGTAATGTTAGCATTGAAAGGGTTTTAAGGTGGAAGGTGAAGTTAGCATCGCAAGGCTTTTAAGGTGGCTAGTAATGTTAGCATTGAAAGGCTTTTAAGGTGGCTAGTAATGTTAGCATTGAAAGGGTTTTAAGGTGGCTAGTGATGTTAGCATTGAAAGGGTTTTAAGGTGGCTAGTGATGTTAGCATTGAAATGGTTTTAAGGTGGAAAGTAAAGTTAGCATTGCAAGGCTTTTAAGGTGGATAGTGATGTTAGCATTGAAAGGGTTTTAAGGTGACTAGTGATGTTAGCATTGAAAGGGTTTTAAGGTGGCTAGTGATGTTAGCACTGAAAGGGTTTTAAGGTGGCTAGTGATGTTAGCATTGAAAGGGTTTTAAGGTGGCTGGTGATGTTAGCACGAGTGTGTTGGTCAAGAGTGTAGTGCCCTGCCTCTACACACCAGTGTGTGTGTCAAGAGAGTAGAGCGTCCAGAGGGTTTGAGGTGGATGAAGTGATATTTTAAGGTGGTTAGTTAGGGCTGAGAGAGTGTCTTTAGTCAGGTTAGCATTGAAAAGGTTTTTAGTGAGGTTAGCATTAAGAGATTTTAGAGGTGGCTACTGCTCTAAAGGAGTTTAAAGGATTATCAGTAAAGTTATCATTGAAAAGGGTTTTAAGGTGGCTAGTGATGTTAGCATTGAAAGGGTTTTAAGGTGGAAGGTGAAGTTAGCATTAAAATAGTATAACATGTGGCTGACCACCTCTGACTGGAGTCATAATCTCCCATAAGCCCTCACGTCTGACCGCACCATGTTGCCGCTGACCGCTCCATAAATCATGTGGCCTTAAAATGGCGCCCTGCCTCTCCACACGAGTGTGTGGGTCAAGAGTGTCGTGCCCTGAGAGGGTTTAAAGTGGTTGAAGTGATTTTTTTAAGGTGGCTACTTTAGTTAGTGCTGAGAAAGTGTCTGGGGTCTTTAGTGAGGTTAGCATTGGTTAGCATTGAGAGAGTGAGGTTTTTAGTGAGCTCAGCATTGAAAGGTTTTTAAGGTGGCTACAGCAAGTAAAACATTAAAGTGGAGAGTGGAGATATTCTGAGAGAGGAAAAGAGAAGGAGGCAGGAGAGAGAGGAGAGGAGAGAGGGGGCAGAAGAGAGAAGAGAGGCGATAAGAGGAGATAAAATAGTTTGAAAGAGGCAGATAGAAAAGGTACAGATAGAAGAGATAAGGAGAGAGGAGAGGACAGAGAGACGGACAGAAAGGAGGGGGAGAGAGTGGGGGAGAGAGTGGAGGGAGAGAAAAAGGGATGGAGAAAGAAAGAGAGAGAGAAAGAGACGGGGGGCAAGAGAGACAGAAACATATGGAGGGAGAGAAAGAGATCAGGGTGAAAAAAAGGAAGAGAGGAGAGAAAGAAGAGGGAGAGAAAGAGATCAGGGTGAAAAAAAGGAAGAAAAGACATAGAGGTATAGAGAGATAGAGGGATAGAGAGATAGAAGGATAGAGAGAGGGGGATATAAAAAGATGGAAGAATAGAAAGCGATAAAGGGATTGAGAGAGATAGAGGGATATGAAGAGATGGAGGAATAGAGAGAGATAGAGAGAAAGAGAATAGAAGAGAGGAATAGACTGAGATAGAGAGAAAGAGAAGAGAAGAGAGGGATAGAGAGAGATAGAGAGAAAGAGAAGAGAAGAGAGGGATAGACTGAGATAGAGAGAAAGAAAGAGATAGA
>CM059270.1:31836096-31838596 GCA_030347295.1 Setipinna tenuifilis | reverse complement strand
CTCGTCGGTTTGCAGGTTCATAGGCCAAGGGCAACATCTGCTGGTGAAACTAATATGAAAAGAAACAATCTTACTGTTACGTATGAAACCTTTATAAATGTAAAATAGAGTGAATTTTAAATGTACCAGTGATTTACACGTAGGCCTACATAAACCTAATTTATATGCAGTTTTTTGTACTAAGTTCAAAACTGTATTTCAGTAGAATTCCTATATGTTTTGTCTTTTAATTCTGAATGTAGAGCCGTCTGCAGTCATTGCACAAATCTTTGTTTAATAATAATGGTTGTGGTATTTATTTATTAACCATTTTAAATGTATTTTTTTTAACTTTAATGTTTGGTGTACTTGTTTGGGGGGGGGGGGGGGGGGGGGGGGGGGGTGCTGAGAGGTGGTCTCGCCCGGGGCGTAAAACACTATAGAACCGCCACTGCACACACACACACACACACACACAGAATGTGGCTCATACCCATGACTATCACAGCACACACTATTCAGGACTGATCACTCTGGTTGCCGCGGGCCACATACGGCCCTTTATACAATTATATCCGGCCCGCGAGATCATTTTATATTAATAATAATAATGGCAATATGAAACTGATGACACACAAAACTACAATTCCCATAAAGCAGCGCACATGCGAATGTCCACACAAAAGCAGAATTTGTATTTCATTTGTTGATGCTTTTGCAACATGTTCGTAGTTGTAACTTTTTTTATTTTGACAAGATAGCAGAGAGCAAAGTAAGCCCAATTTAAGTTGTAGGCTGTAATGTTTATTTATTGTGAAATTATATTCCTGTCTGCTTTTATACCTATATTTACTTTTCGTGTGTTCAATAAATGTTTATCCTGTTCGGCCCTTAACCTAAATTGTCCTTTGAGTTTTGGCCCCTGGTGCAATTGAGTCCCACAGTGTGACAGTGGGACAGAAGGAGGAGCAGACACACTCATACACATTTGGGAGGAGGAGACAGGAGTGGTGTCTACCTCTCCTCCTCTCCTCCTCTCCTCTTCTTCTCTCCTCCTGCTCTCCTGAGCCCTCGTCTTCTCCCCTCTCTTCTCCCTTTTTCATTATTTGTCGTTCTCGTCTCTCTCCTTCATGAATTCACCTTACCCCAGTGTGTCTCTCTGTCTCCACACTTCTCCAGGTCTCTGTCTCATCACAGTCTTTAGATGGGGCTGTGTATGTGTGTGTGTGTGTGTGTGTGTGTGTGGGTGTGTGTGGGTGTGTGTGTGTGTTGGGGGGAGTGGGGGTCTCCTCACGCTGTCTCCTCCACAGTTACAGGCTTCTGCATCCACCTCATTTCCTCATGTGCTTTTGTGCCTGACTCATATTCATGCTTCATGATATGGACACAGTACAGTATTTCTATGGAGAGCACCTTGGGGTGTGTGAAGGGCGCTACGTGTGTGCTAATGTGTACATGTATGAAAGGGCGCTACATGTGTGTGAAAGGTGCTACATGTATGAAAGAGTGCTACATGTGTGTGTGCTAATGTGTACATGTATGAAAGGCGCTACGTGTGTGTGAGGGTTAATGGGCTGCATGAGTATAAGCCTGATTGTGTGACTGACGCCATTCAGCTATGGAGGCCACACATGATGTACTGCATGCTGTATGCTTCGGTGTAAGTAGTATTCATCCCAGCCAAGGTACTCCTCTGTGTGGAAAGAGTAGTATTCATCTTAGCCAAGGTAATCTACTGTGCAGGTATACATGTATTATTTCTGGATTGCTGCTAAAAGATGCATATTACTGAGCTTGGACTGACGTACATGTTTTTTACTGTTAGATTTAATAAGCAACCTTGGCATGAAGAAGAGAAGAGGAGAGAAGGGAGCAGAGGACAAGAGGAGAGGAGAGAAGAGGAGAGAATAGGAGAGGAGAGAAGACAAGAGAAGAGAAAAAGAGAAGAGAAGAGAAGAAAAGAGAAGAGAAGAGAAGAGAAGAGAAGAGAAGAGATGACCGCCAGCTGTTCCTAGCGGTGTCTGTGAAGCAGGCTGTGGTGAGCCCCCTCCAGTGCATCAGTCCAAGCTCAAAGCCTGCAGTGCCACCGTGAAGGTGCAGAGGACTGACAGTTAGGTGGAGATGGGATGTTGGAGGAGCCCTTGTTTGTTAATCCTCTGCTAAAATGCAGGTTGTTCTCAGCCGGTATTCGGAACTGTTTGGCTTCCAGTGGATGTCCAGTCTTGGCGCACCTGAGAGATGGGACAGAGTGGAGGGCAGCTAGCCCGGGTGTGACTGGCGTACGCTCCCTGAGGGTCCTCGAGGGGTTCCTGGAGGAGATCCGGAAGGTGTTACCCGGGGCCTGGAGGCGGGCTCTACGGACGGGCGAGTCGGGCCCAGACTGGAGGACCAGTTACAGTGAGCACACACACACACACACACACACACACACACACACACACACACTTACAGTTTGCCCATAGTGGAGTCGGTCGGTCGGCCGGTCGGCCAGTCTCTCACTCCCTCACTCCCTCACTCCCTC
>CM059270.1:31818596-31821096 GCA_030347295.1 Setipinna tenuifilis | reverse complement strand
TCTCTCTCTCCCTCTCTCCTCTAACACCACCACCACCTCTCTCCCTCTCTCTCTCTCTCCCTCTAACACCACCACCATCTCTCCCTCTAACACCACCACCATCTCTCCCTCTCTCCCTCTCTCCCTCTAACACCACCACCATCTTTTCCTCTAACACCACCACCATCTCCCTCTCTCTCTCTCCCTCTCTCCTCTAACACCACCACCACCATCTCTCCCTCTCTCCCTCCCTCTCTCCCTCTAACACCACCACCATCTCTCCCTCTCTCTCTCCCTCTCTCCCTCTAACACCACCACCATCTCTCCCTCTCTCTCTCTCTCTCTGTAACAACACCACCATCTCCCTCTCTCTCTCTCCCTCTCTCCTCTAACACCACCACCACCTCTCTCCCTCTCTCTCTCTCTCCCTCTAACACCACCACCATCTCTCCCTCTAACACCACCACCATCTCTCTCTCCACCATCTCTCCCTCTAACACCACCACCATCTCTCCCTCGCTCCCTCTCTCCTCTAACACCACCACCATCTCTCCATCTCTCCCTCTAACACCACCACCATCTCTCCCTCTCTCTCTCTCCTCTAACACCACCACCATCTCTCTCTCTTCCTCTCTCCCTCTAACACCACCACCATCTCTCCCTCTAACACCACCACCATCTCTCCCTCTCTCTCTCTCTCTCTCTGTAACAACACCACCATCTCTCCCTCTCTCTCTCTCTCCCTCTAACACCACCACCATCTCTCCCTCTCTCCATCTCTCCCTCTAACACCACCACCATCTCTCCCTCTCTCCCTCTAACACCACCACCATCTCTCCCTCTCTCCCTCTCTCCCTCTCTCCCTCTAACACCACCACCATCTCTCCCTCTCTCTCTCTCTGTAACACCACCACCATCTCTCCCTCTCTCTCTCTCTCTCTCCCTCTAACACCACCACCATCTCTCCCTCTCTCTCTCTCTCTCTTCCTCTAACACCACCACCATCTCTCCCTCTCTCCCTCTCTCCCTCTAACACCACCACCATCTCTCCATCTCTCTCTAACACCACCACCACCTCTCTCTCTCCCTCTCTCCTCTAACACCACCACCATCTCTCCCTCTCTCTCTCTCTCCCTCTAACACCACCACCACCTCTCTCTCTCCCGCTCTCCTCTAACTCCACCACCATCTCTCCCTCTCTCCCTCTCTCCCTCTAACACCACCACCATCTCTCCCTCTCTCTCTCTCTCTCTCTCTCTCTCTGTAACACCACCACCTTCTCTCCCTCTCTCCCTCTCTCCCTCCAACACCACCACCATCTCTCCATCTCCCTCTAACACCACCCCCATCTCTTCCTCTCTCCCTCTAACACCACCTCCCTCTCCCTCTCTCTCCCTCCCTCTCCCTCCCTCTCCCTACCTCTCTCTCTCTCTCCCTCTCTCCTCTAGCACATCTTCTTTCCCTCTGCCTCTTCATTGCCACCACCTCTCCCTCTTCATTGCCACCACCTCTCCCTCTCCCTCCCTCTCCCTCTCTCTCCCTCTCTCTCCCTCCCTCTCCCCCCCCCTCTCTCTCTCTCCCTCTCCCTCTCTCCTCTATCACATCTTCTTCCCCTCTGCCTCTTCATTGTCATGTTTTCTCTCCCTTTCAGTTCATATCAAATGGACTCTAATGGGATGAGGAAAATCAATTTCCTTCTCTCTCCTCTCCTCCCCTCTTTCTCCTCCCCTCTTTCCCTCTCCTCTCCCTCTCTGCTCTTCTGTCCTCTCCCTCTCTTTCTCTCTCCTCTCCTCCTCTCTGTCTCTCTCCTTTTCTCCGCTCTCCCTCCCTCCTCTCCTTTCCTCTCCTCTCCTCATTTCTCTACTTCCCTCTACTCCTCCTCTCCTCTGCAAAGAGCTGTGTGCTAAAACACACTGCAGTGGGTGAGCATCACGCACACACACACACACACACACACATACATACAAACACACACACACACACACACTCCTCCATTTAGGCGCACAAACACACACACACACACTCTCTCACACACACACACACACACACACACACACACCCCTCCACACACACATCCACATACACACACGCGCACACACACACACACACACACACACACACGCACACGCACATGCGCGCACACACACACACACACACACACACACACACACTCCTCCATTTAGGCGTGTTAATCGGCTGCTGTACGGTCAGCCATTTTAAGTTTTGTTTGATTTCCTGCCAGCTCAAAATGCACACTCACACACATACACATACACATACACACACAGACACACTCACACACAAATACACAGACACTCACAAATAACCACTCACACACACACACAAACACATACACACACACACACACACACACACACACACACACACACACACACACACACATCCACATGCACACACAGACACGCTCACAAAATAACATACGCACACCCACACACATCCACATGCACACACACACACACACACACACACACAGCTATGTACATGATCTATTTTCTGATTT
>CM059270.1:31751642-31756642 GCA_030347295.1 Setipinna tenuifilis | reverse complement strand
GTGTTTCACTTTCGTGGAGGGGAGCTAGTTTTTATTACCGTTAAAGAGAAGGGAGGGGGGGGTGTTTGTGAGGGGGTGAGAGTGGGTGGTACTCTGTACTCTTGACTTTCCTATAAATACTGATACTGTTAAATTTTACATTTGTGCTTTAAAAATGAATAAAAATACCTTGATTAAAAAAAAAGAGAAGGGAAGGTTGCTGGACCTGCTTTTTTCTGTTCTTTTGGCCTAGGCCATTATCAACGCCATTCTGTTGTCATTTTTAGCATGGGTGTTACAAACCCATAAAAAGCACTAAACATGGGAACACAACATAAGAAACACCCAGGAGTATTACCCAGGATACCCAATACCCAGGACTGCCTTAGCATGGTCCGCCAGCAAGCAGACACACCAGAGATGGAGTGGTAGGGTCGACTGCCTGGGCATGGGTGTTACAAACCACTCCATGCTTCTGGGTCATTTCACTACAATAGACACACTCTTGGCATATGACAGGGCACAGGAAAGAGAAGTCACATGACAGGACACAGGAAAAAGAAGTCACATGACAGGGCACAGGAAAGAGAAGTCACATGACCGGGCACATGAAAGAGAAGTCACATGACAGGGCACAGGAAAGAGAAGTCACATGACAGGGCACAGGAAAGAGAAGTCACATGACAGGGCACAGGAAAGAGAAGTCAGCAGGTTTAATCCCCTGCTCATAAAGCCACCCCCTCACATTATCTCTCAAGGTGTAGAGGTGTGTGTGTATGTGTGTGTGTGTGCAAGAGAGTAGGACTGGGTGTCCTCAAGAGTTGTTGTCTCTCAGTCTTTAGTTTGCAGAGCTGGACACATGGCTGCAGGCAGGTTTAAAGCTCGTTAAGAGCAATCAGGCTTAGGCATTGTTAAGGACAATCAGGGTTAGACCTCTTAATGGCAATCAGGTTTAGACCTCGTTAAGGAGTTTAGGTATCACGTTTAGACCTTGTTAAGCGCAATCAGGTTTAGACCTCGTTAAGGGCAATCAGGTTTAGACCTCGTTAATGAAAATCAGGGTTAGACCTTGTTAATGAAAATCAGGGTTAGACCTCGTTAAGACGTTTAGGCATTGTTATGAGCAATCAAGAATTGGTCTCGTTAAAGGGCAATCAGGTTTAGACCTTGTTAAGGGCAATCAGGTTTAGACCTTTGTTTAGAGCAATCAAGTTTAGACTTTGTTAAGAGCAATCAGTTTAGACCTCGTTAAGGGCAATCAGGTTTAGGCCTCGTTAAGGGAAATCAGGGTTAGACATTGTTAAGAGGTTTAGGCATTGTTATGAGCAATCAAGTATTGGCCTTGTTAAAGGGCAATCAGTTTAGACCTCGTTAAGAGCAATCATGTTTTGGCCTCGTTAAGAGCAATCACCTCCTGCAGGAATCTCATGTACCAAATACTTCAACACTAGAGCAATGTTTACTGCTTATCTCATCTGTCTCTCAGAGGAAAACAAAGACCTCCAATCTCATCTCTCTCAGTTTAAACTGAGACTGGTGGTATTGGCATCTCTCTCTCTTTCTTTCTTTCTCTCTTTCTCTCTGTGTAATCAGTCTCTCTGTAGCCCTCTCATCTCTCTCAGGTAAAGAAAGACACAGTAGATCCTCTAATCTCATCCCTCAGGTCCGACAGAGACTCTCTGTGCGGGTCACCTCACACCTCACCTCTCTCTCAGTTTAAAGAGCAGCAATGCAGGCCTCATAGCTCCAGTTTAAAGAGCAGCAATGCAGGCCTCAGAGCTCCAGTGCTTGGTTCTGCAGAGCAGAAGGACCATAGTTTACATTACAGGGGCTACTAGGGGGTATCCCCCCAATCAACACCTAGTGCCTCCCAAAGAGACAAAGATACTAGGGTTGGAGGGCACTGACACATTAATGTAAGTAATGTAAAATATATAACATAGTACCCCCAATTATGGAGGGGTAATTTACACTTGAGGGGGACAACCCATGCTGAGCTAACTGAGGTGTAAAGTGTGACAAACTAAATCAAGTTGTTATAAGATAAATCTGGTGTACCTAAACCATGCTAAGTACTAAATCAGATCTAAATGGTACTAAAATACATCTGGTGTACTCCACTTCAAAATAGATCAGATCCAAGCCATCCCAGACAAAATTAGTAAATCACATTAGGCTAAATGATGTCTTCACTGTGCTAAGCTCCATCACCAATGGAAAGAATAAGGCCCCTAACGCTGGAGAAACAAACCTGGTCCATGTCTCATCAAGACCTCATTACTCACCCAAGACAACACTATGCCAAAGATGGTAGATACGCCAAAGATCCTTCATGACGAGCCACTTCCTGTGTCCCTCTGGGTGAGATTGTCAGCTAAACTAAAAAGTGTAATGAATTTCAGTCACTGTGAAGAGCTGCAAATCGCTATGAGTCACTTATCAGATGCTAACCCTATGGGTTACTGAGCACAGATGCTAACCCTATGAGTCATTTAGCAGAGTGACTGTGTTTGGGTGTGTGTGTGTGTGTGTGTGTGTGTGTGTGTGTGTGTCCGTGTTAGCATGGATGCTAATTTTTTTGAATCACTGAGCAGAGACGCTAACCCCATGAGTCATTTATCAGAGCTGGTAACTTTTCTGAATCACAAGGCACATATGCTAAAGCTCCTGGAGCTGCTTGCGATTCTGAGTCACTGAGCAGAGATGCTAAGCCTATGAGTCACTTAGCACAGATGCTAAACCTATGGGTTACTGAGCACAGATGCTAACCCTATGGGTTACTGAGTCATTGGGCAGAGCTTCTGAGTCACTTATCAGAGATGCTAACCCTGTGAGTCACAGAGCAGCTCTTCTGAGTCACTGAACACAGATGCTAATCCTATACGTTACTGAGCACAGATGCTAACCCTATGGGTTACTGAGCACAGATGTTAACCATATGGCTTACTGATTAAAGCGCCTTTTATGCTAACTGCTCTGAGTCTATGTGCAGAGCTGCTAGCTCTAGCCCTATGGGTCACTGAGCACAGATGCTAACCTTATAGTGGGTTACTAAACACAGGAGTTAACCCTATGGATAACTGAGCACAGATGCTAAGCCTATGAGTCACTGAGCAGATCTGCTAACTTTTTCTGCTTCAATGGGCAGATATGCTAAGCCTATCAGTCACTGAGCACAGATGCTAACCCTGTGAGTCACTGAAAGAGCTGCTAACTTTTCTGAATCACTAAGCACAGATTCTAACCCTGTGGGTCACTGAACACAGATTCTAACCCTATGAGTCACTTAGCAGAGGCGCTAACCATATAAGTTACTAAGCAGAGACGCCTACCCTATAAGTTACTGAGGAGAGATGCTAACCCTATGAGTTACTAAGCAGAGACGCCTACCCTATAAGTTACTGAGGAGAGATGCTAACCCTATGGGTTACTGAGCACAGATGGTAACCTTATGAGTCACTGATTAAAGCGCTAACTCCTAGCGCTGCTAACTTCTCTGAGTCTGTGTGCAGAGCTGGTAGCTCTTCTGAGCCTCCTGTTCTTCAGTCAGGGAAAGGGAGGTTGTTGTGCTTCCATCCCGACCTCCCGACATCAGAGCGATCAAGGAGAAGCATTATCCCTTTGAGACTACAAATAGCTCACAGACCCAGACACACACACACACACACACACACACACACACACGTCAATCAAACACATAGCTTAAGAGCTGGAGGCTCCCGCTCTCCTCAGAGAGCACTTCCAGGGAGAATAATAAACACATAAACACACACACATACACACACACACACACACACACACAAACACACAAACACACACACACACACATACACCTGTCAAGACGAGAGGGCTTCCAAAGAGGATGGTAAACGCATCACTCTCGGTCGAGTGCCTTTAATCAATGTCTCTCCTCTCTGCCTGTGAAGGCTGCTGAACAGGCTGCTACTGGACTGGCAGGGTGTTATTAGGACAGCCGAGTGTCCTGGGTAGGGTGCTATTAGTATAGTCATTGAGATAGGCACTTCTTGTATGGGGTGCTATTAGTATAGTCATTGGGATGGCCACTTTTTGTATGGGGTGCCGTTAGGATAGTCATTGAGATAGGCACTTCTTGTATAGGGTGCTATAAGATAGATAGCCACTTCTTGTATGGGGTGCTATAAGGGTAGTCATTGAGATAACCAGCAATCATCCATAGGGTGCTATTATGATAGTCATTGAGATGGCCACTTCTTGTATGGGGTACTATATAGATAGTCATTGAGATAGCCACGTCGTGTATGGGGTGCCGTTAGGATAGTCATTGAGATAGCCACTTCTTGTATGGGGTGGTTGTAGGATAGTCATTGAGATAGAGACTTCTTGTATGGGGTGCTATAAGATAGATAGCCACTTCTTGTACTGTATGGGGTGCTATTAGGATAGCCATTGAGATAGCCACTTCTTGCCATTGAGATGGCCACTTCTTGTATGGGGTGCTATATTGGGATAGACAATTCTTGTATGGGGTACTATAAGGATAGTCATTGAGATAGCCAGTAATACTCCACAGGTGTTATTAGGATAGTCACTTATCCTGGGCAGGGTGCTACGGGACTGGCATTGGGATAGTCAGTAATCCTCCATAGGGTGTTATTTGACTCACAATGGGATAGTCAATGATCCTGGGCATTGTGCTATTAGGATAGTCACTTATCCTGGGCAGGCTGCTGTTAGGATAGTCAGTGATTCTGCACAGGCTGCTGTTAGGATAGTCAGTGATTCTGCACAGGCTGCTGTTAGGATAGTCAGTGATTCTGCACAGGATGATAGTGGACTAGCATTGGGGTAGTCACTTACCCTGCACACTGCACAGAGTGTTATTAGGATAGTCATTGGGATAGTCATGTATCATGCACAGCCTACTGTTAGTATTAGTAGTATTATCCATGCTGTTGGATTCTCTGTCTGTCTCTCTCTCTCACTCTGTCTGTCTGTCTCTGTCTGTCTGTATGTCTCTCTCTCTCTCCCTTTCTCTCTCT
>CM059270.1:31734142-31736642 GCA_030347295.1 Setipinna tenuifilis | reverse complement strand
GTGTGTGTGTTTGCTACAACCGAGTCCCTCAATTTCCGCCCTAAATTACCCTTAAAAATAACTCTGATCTGTCATCTGGGAGATAAAGTACATCTGCGCACACACACACACACACACTTTCTCTCTCTCACACACACATACTCACACACTCTCTCTCTCTCTCTCTCTCTCTCTCTCTCTCTCTCTCTCTCTCTCTCTAATACACACACACACACACACACACACAGGCTTTTTAACTGGGAGACTGACCCCAAAATAGTCCCTAATCAGACTTCCTGCTTCAGTCTGGTAGAAGTGTGGTATACATAGCATCCTAGCATCTTAGCATCTTAGCATCTAGCACCTGTCTCTTCCAAATACAATTAAAACTGTTATACTCTTAAAATAAAACTGTAGCCTGTAGTTTTCTTTCATAGCCTAACCTCTGTCCCAAATCCTTCTACAAGTGAGACACTTGCAAAATAACAAAAATACCAAAAAATAAGAGAGAAAAGCACGTAAACAGCTGATGACGGTCATGTAAACAATCTAATGTTTTTTTAAGGAACACAGCTAGAGATGCGATTGATTGCCACTGTTATTCTTGCTCAAGCGCACACACCCACCCACACACACACAATAAAACTTTTTTTACCTAGACCTGTTATGGCTTTGTAACATATTGATTACCATCAAAAGTCTTGCTAAAGAACATTTGTGAAGTTGAGGCAGCAGACTCCTTTCTGTGGAGTCAACCGAGGTAAACTAGAGCCATTTAAATTGCGTTGTGTGAGGGGCAAATTCGCATTTGTAAAGTTCAGGTAGCAAATAACTCCTGTGTGTGACAGTCAACTGAGGCAAACAGCGCCCTGCTTCATTTAGACTGCTCGTCTGTGCGCAGTGTGAGGAGCAATGCAAGGACAACGAATGTGTGTGTGTATCTCAGGCATGTGTAGTGAGGGGAGTGAGTGTGTGTGTGTGTGTATCTCAGGCATGTGTAGTGAGGGAAGTGTGTGTGTGTCTGTATCTCAGGCATGTGTAGTGAGGGAAGTGAGTGTGTGTGTGTGTGTATCTGGAGTGCGGGAGTGAATGTGTGTGTGTATCTCAGGCATGTGTAGTGAGGGGAGCGAGTGTGTGTGTGTGTGTCTCAGGCATGTGTAGTGAGGGAAGTGAGTGTGTGTGTGTGTGTGTATCTGGAGTGCGGGAGTGAATGTGTGTGTGTATCTCAGGCATGTGTTGTGAGGGGAGTGAGTGTGTGTGTGTGTGTGTATCTGGAGTGCGGGAGTGAATGTGTGTGTGTATCTCAGGCATGTGTTGTGAGGGGAGTGTGTGTGTGTGTCTGTATCTCAGGCATGTATTGTGAGAGAAGTGAGTGTGTGTGTATCTCAGGTATGTGAGTATAGTGAGTGGAGTGAATGTGTGTGTGTGTGTGTGTGTGTTTGTGTGTGTGTGTGTGTGTGTGTTTGTGTGTGTGTGTGTGTGTGTGTGTGTGTGTGTGTGTGTGTGTGTGTGTTTGTGTGTGTATCTCAGGCGTTTGGTGCCTTGCCTGAGCAAGAGCTGGGGACACTCACAGGCTGATAACCTTGTGGGTCATTTACACATTTACACATTCCCCTCCAGTTCCTGTTGGACGCAGACACACACACTTCATCACGGCTGCTTACCATACACACACACACTTACACATGGTCTCACACACACACACACACACACACACACACACACACACTCACACACACTTACACACACACACACACACACACACACGCGCACACACTCTTACACATACACACACACACACCCTGCCTGCTGATAATTCACATAGGCACCATCACCTGAATACACTTACGTAATGCAAAAGCGTGCGTGCGCACACACACACACACACACACACACACACACACACACACACACACACACACACACACACACACAACAAAACTAAATACACACTCACACAGAAACTCTGAACTCACACACTTAAACAGATGTAAATAAACTCAGGCAAACAGGCAAACAGGCTGCAGACAGCCGACTGCAGGACAGGTTGATCCACCAGCTGTCAGGATGCTGAACTCTCTCCCTGCCCTTTTTACTGTGTTCATATTGTTATGTTTTGTCATTATGTTGTATTGTTATATTTTTATTGTTATATTTTTAGGATGTTTAATCACTGTGGACCTAGGGAGAGCTGCAATTTCAAATCCTGTGTGTGTGTGTGCAACCTGTACATATGGCTTTGACAATAAAACTGACTTTGACTGTGAAACTGTAATTTAAATCCAATCAGTCACTCAGATGACAGCCCAATACTCTAACCCCCTCAAACACTTACATGAATACACTCTAAATACACTCTAACCTACAAACATTAATACACCCAAACTCAAGACACACACACACACACACTCAAAGTCAATACATACACTCACTCAAACTCCGGGAAATATACGCACACACTCAAACACTCATTTAATTTTTGCTTGACATATACACACACACACACACACACAGAAATTAA
>CM059270.1:31724142-31726642 GCA_030347295.1 Setipinna tenuifilis | reverse complement strand
TGTCCTTTTATAGCCCCACACTGTAATAGCTTGAGATGATAACTTCAAAGACATGGCACAAACATAATTTCATCATAATCATTATCATCCATTGTTCATTCAGGAAACAATTGACTGAGCATCAAACTCTTTTACAGGAATGTCCTGACATACAATCAAATAATTAAATAAAAGTAATTTTAAAAACTTGAATCCGGTGAATCACATGCAAATATAAATGTAGATGAGCCATCAAAACGCAGCTAAATAATATAGTGACATCACCAGATAAACTAGGCCTATGCAGTCGTCTTCGACTGCTAAAGGTATATCCCCGAAACGCGATGCTTCAAAGCCCCCAACATTCATACTGTATTTCATTGAATCTACCCTAGAACATTGAAACACCAAATCTGGGACAAATCCATCCAACTGGTCAGAAGTTATGGGCCAAACCAAAATTCAGCCATCTTGAATACAGCCATCTTGAAAGTGTTGGCCTCCAAACTCGAATCAGTTCATGAACCTGCCCTAGAGCATTAACACACCAAATCTGGGAGAAATCCATCCACCCAGTCAGAAGTTATGGGCCAAACAAAAATTCGGCCATCTTGAATTCAGCCATCTTGAAAGTGTTGACCTCCAAACTCGAATCAGTTCATGAACCTGCCCTAGAGCATTCACCCAAAAAATCTGGGACAAATCCAAACATCCGTTCAAAAGTTATCGCGTTAACACGAAAGACCTTACGCGGCGGACGCGGCGGCGGACGCGGACGCGGCGGCGGCGGCGGCGCACGCAAAACCATTACATCCCCGATGCACCGCGTTTCGGGGATATAATTATATATAGTTTACCAGCTCTCCTGACTGTCTACTTTCACTACTGACACAGACTTACAGTGCACTACCCTGCAGTACCAGTGAAGAGCCACAAGATGTCGCTGTTTACCATTTTCTCATGCAAACATCCAGGCGAGGTCATACAGGGACAAGCATGGGGGCTTATCCTAAAGAGAGGAGCCGGGCTCTCAGCAGGCAGTCAGGCTGTTTCTGCCATCTGATTGGTCAGCTAGGGATGTCCGTCATGCTATGTCTGCATCTGATAGGTCAGGTTGTAATGTCTGTTAGGCTGTGTGTATTCTGATAGGTCTGTTTGGGATGTCTGTCAGGCTGCTTCTGCGTCTGATAGGCCAGCCTGGGAATCACAGCGATGTTGCCATAGCCGGCCCTCTCCTCTTCAGCCCAGTAACAGGCACACAGGCACCACAGAGGAGTATATGAGGGAGGGAGGACTCCATCACCTCACCACAGAGGAGTATATGAGAGAGGGATGACTCCATCACCACAGAGGAGGATATGAGGGAGGGATGACTCCATCACCACAGAGGAGTATATGAGGGAGGGATGACTACATCACCTCACCACAGAGGAGGATATGGGGGAGGAATGACTCCATCACCTCACCACAGAGGAGTATATGAGGGAGGGATGACTACATCACCTCCTCACCACAGAGGAGTATATGGGGGAGGAATGACTCCATCACCTCACCACAGAGGAGTATATGAGGGAGGGATGACTACATCACCTCCTCACCACAGAGGAGTATATGGGGGAGGAATGACTCCATCACCTCACCACAGAGGAGTATATGAGGGAGGGATGACTACATCACCTCCTCACCACAGAGGAGTATATGGGGGAGGAATGACTCCATCACCTCACCACAGAGGAGTATATGAGGGAGGGATGACTACATCACCTCCTCACCACAGAGGAGTATATGGGGGAGGAATGACTCCATCACCTCCTCACAGTCTTGCCTTTATATGTGGGGCTTAGTCTTAGTGTGTTAGCCTGTGGGCAGTCAGGGGCTTGCAGTTAAGGAGTTGGACGTGCAGCCAAAGATGTCACAGGTCCTGACACAGACAGGTGGTTCAGGGGGAGAGACTGACCAGCGCTCTCCTCCATCCTCCCCTGTGACTGAGCATGGCACCGTCCACACACACACACACACACCCACACATACACACACACACTGAGGTGCCCTGAGCATGGCAACACCCCCCCCCCCACACACACACACACACACACACACACACACTGAGGTGCCCTGAGCATGGTACAGTCCCCACACACTGCTGCC
The DNA here is from genome assembly GCA_030347295.1 of Setipinna tenuifilis. Classification (NCBI taxonomy): domain Eukaryota; kingdom Metazoa; phylum Chordata; class Actinopteri; order Clupeiformes; family Engraulidae; genus Setipinna; species Setipinna tenuifilis. The sequence goes on along the minus strand of CM059270.1, from coordinate 31,724,515 downwards.
TGAGTGCTGTTGTCATGGCTGCCCTCTGCTCACATGTGATGGGTAAATGCAGAGATTAAATGTTGTGCTGTGAGATCACAATGACACATGTGAATGACTGGGTGGGCTGTGTTAGCATCTTAACACTGAGCTCAGGCTAAATAAACTGCAACACTGTTCCACCTACTTGCACCTCCATACAAAACACCCTTTTTTTTCCTCATCTACCTGTGAGAGAGTAAAAGAGCTGTGTGTGTGTGTATGTGTGTGTGTGTGTGTGTGCACATTTGTTTGTATGCATCTCTCTCTCTCTCTGCTTCTCGTCCTCTCTCTTTCTCTCCTGTGTACATGTCTGTGTATATGTGTGTATGTATATGTATGTATGTATGTATGT
>CM059270.1:31719142-31721642 GCA_030347295.1 Setipinna tenuifilis | reverse complement strand
CTGGGTCTGCTCAGGTGACACATTGGAGGGAAGTGCCAGGGTGTGTGTGATGAAGTGTGTGTGTGAAGTGCCAAGGTGTGTGTGATTAAGTGTGTGTGAGGTGCCAAGGTGTGTAATTAAGGTTCTGTTACATGTTGGTAATGAGAATCACACTGAAGTTTGTCCTTCTGTGACCAACTCCCACACGGGCAGCAAAAACACAGTTACACACAGTCACACACAGACACACACAGACACACACAGTTACACACAGTCACACACAGACACACACAGGCACACACAGTCACACACAGTTACACACAGTCACACACAGCTACACACAGACACACACAGTCACACACAGGCACACACAGTCACACACAGTTACACACAGTCACACACAGTCACACACAGCTACACACAGTTACACACAGTCACACACAGACACACACAGTCACACACAGCTACACACAGTCACACACAGTCACACACAGCTACACACAGCTACACAGCACACAGTCACACACAGTCACACACACAGTTACACACAGTCACACAGTCACACACAGCTACACACAGTCACACACAGTCACACACAGCTACACACAGTCACACACACAGCTACACACAGTCACACACAGTCACACACAGTCACAGAGGTCTGGGGTGGACGTGCTGGACTCATCGACTGCACCCATACCCAGAGTCTTTCTCTCTCTTTTTTTTTTCTCTCTCCCTTTCCCTCTCTCTCTTTCCCTCTATCTTTCTCTCTTCCTCTCTCTCTGTCTTTCCCTCTTCCTCTCTCTCATCCCCCCTCTCTCTCTCTCTCTCTCATTCCCTCCCTTCTCTCTCTCATTCCCTCTCTTCTCTCCCTCTCTCTGCCGCCCTCCTCCGGTTTTCCAGCGCTCTCTCACCATCCGTGTTGTGCCAATGATGTCATTATTTTCTGACCGTGGAGAGGGAGGAGACGAGAGCGCTTCCAACGGCTGCACCTCCCCCTCAGCCAATAGCGAGCGGGCCCACATTCTTCCGGCCGCGAGGGGTTGACGTGTGGGCGGGTCCTTTCTCGTGTCAGCCGCTCCTAGGCGATCCGCTCGCGTTGGCCACACTGCAGCAGCGAGGGCTGACAGGGGACGCGGGCGGACAAGGCGGAACAGCGCGGAAACCTCAGAGCCGGAGCAGAGAGAGGTAAGCAAGCAAGCGGCTCCCCAACTGCAGCCAGCGGGGAATTTGTTTCGTGTGTTATCATCCCTCTCGCTTCCGGCCCGTCCGTGGGCTTTTAAAAACAAGTGTGAGCCTACAATCGGTGACAGTTCAGCATGGGGGGTGTGGGGGGCTGAAAAGTAGGTGGTGGCTCGACTGCTTGTGGCGTGTAGTTTGGACAGCATAACTTGACACAGTGTTGCACAGATTTTTGCGCGGCGCGCATCGATACTGGTACAGTAGGTGGCTGGCCGGGGAAATGTCAAGGAATGCGGCCGAAAGTTGATTAGTGAAGGCGGCCACCACCACCTGTGTGGCGGGCAGGCAGGCAGGCAAAGCCGCGGTGGTCTGGTCCCCTCTCCGTGGGCTGGTTTGGTTGGTGTAATGAGGTTTGTGTGTTTGCGGGGAGGGAGCGGCTTCCGAGAGGAAGAGACTTGGACTGCGCGACTCCCCGAAGAGAATAACACCAGTGCCGTGATTTAGCAGCAGTCGGTATATTCATGTGGACTAACGAGGCCGATTCTGTGAAAGTTTTGTTGTCCTGGCTGTGTATGGTCAGCGTTTTAACTGACCGAATAAAAACCCAGACGCTCCCAGCGTTGTTGTGAAGCCTACTGTCGCCTCGCTGTTCCCGGGGAAAAGTAAATATTTGTAACTTTGCTCACGCAACTTCTGCAGAGCGTCTCGTCTCCGTAGCTGGAGCAGCAGCAGCAGCCAGCGCCCGTCCTGTGGAATGCTCCAGTTTTAAGTCGGTCAAGGTGGCCGGACCGCCCGTGCTTCTCCGCGGTGTCATCTCCAGGGGATGCTTCGGTACTGGAACTTTACTTTTGGACTCCATGAAACGGGCAATCACGTGTACTCCTGCACGGATTGGCCTTATAGAGCGCAGTTCAGCTGGGAGATTTGATAAAAAAAAAACACCTTTGGTCTTTGAATCGGTGTGTCCAGTCGAGTCCAGAGTAGGAACGTGAGTTTGACGTCCCCTAGTCAGGGGCAGAGGGAGCGAGTTTGTTTTGGTGTGAGTCCATCTCTGCCTCAGCTGGTCACACAAACAAACCTACGGGGACAGGCGACAACACCACCACACCCATATATATAACACACACACTCTCTCTCCGTCTGTCTCTCTCTCCCTCTCTCGCTCATACACACACTCTCTCTCTCTCTATCTCTCACACACACACACTCTCCGTCTGCCCCCCCTCTCTCTCACAAACACATACACTCTCTCTCTACCCCTTGCTTACTGTTTCTCTCTCACACAGACACCCACACCACACACTATGCTTTGGCACATAACTCTCACATAACTGACATC
>CM059270.1:31691642-31699142 GCA_030347295.1 Setipinna tenuifilis | reverse complement strand
TCTTTGGTTCTTTCTTACCTCACCTCACCTGTCTTCCTGATCAACACCTGTTTTTACCCCTTCTCTCCTTTTTTATTGTGAGTGTGTGTGTGTGTGTGTGTGTGTGTGTGTGTGTGTGTGTGTATGCGTGCGTGCACATAATATCGTCTCCTCTTCCATCCTTCAACCCCTCATGTCACTACAGCCAAGGCTCACGCTTTATTTTCAGCTGTGTGTGTGTGTGTGTGTACACAGTATGCCTTGTGAGTCTGGGGAAAGGTGTGTGTGTGTGTGTGTGTGTAAATATCTGTCCTGAGTGCCACAGTGCTTATTCATTTATATTTGTCTGTGTTGGTGCTTTGGCCTTGAAGGGTTTCTTTCCATCTCTCTCCCCCTCACACACACACACACAGTCTATTTCTGTCTCTCACATGTGCACACACACACACACACACACACACACACACACACAGAGTCCGTTTCACACTCGTTTTCATATTTCTTTAAGCTGGCCTTGTGCACTGCCTGCTAAGACACAGCATCAAAGAGGGCGAGTTTAAATATATATGGACGTACACACACACACACACTCTTAAAAAAACACAGTCAAAAATAACTGGAAAGGCGCGCTCTCTCTCTCGCTCTCTCACTCACACACATGCATAGTCAAGCAAAAAAAAATGAAAAGGATGCTCTCCATCTCTTGCTCTTTCTCTCTCTCTCACTGACACACACACACACACACTCAGAAGGAATTAAATGAAACCCCACTACACAGATACACAGAAAGAAAAGAAAGAAACAGTAAATCCAAGAAGGTGGTACAGTACTGGACCTCTGTGTGTGTACAGTATTCCCTAGGTGTGTGTGTGTGTGTGCAGTATGCCCTAGGTGTGTGTGTGTGTGTGTGATGGAGGTGGTACAGTACTGGTGACTGTGTGTGTGTGTGTGTGTGTGTGTGTGTGTGTGTGTGTGTGTGTGTGTGTGTGTGTGTGTGTGTGTGTGTGTGTGTGTGATAGAGGTGGTACAGTACTGGTGACTATGAATATGAGTGTTTCTGTCCAAGTAAGCTGGAACATTAGAAACTGGGAACTCTTGAGATGTCTACACTGCCAAAACATGCCATTTTTAAGTGGGACGAAACTCTGAGATTCAGTCAGTATATTAGAAACTGAGTTTTGGGAAATTCAGGAAATGTAATGAAGTCCGTAAATGTGAATGACACACAAAAGCATGTAACAGAGAAGTGGACGACACACACACACACCAATGATTCTGTGGCCAATTCTATCCCTAGCAAAGAATATTTTAGAGAAGTGGACGCTCACACATGCACATGCAGTAGCCAATTCTGACACTCAAATTCAGTCAACACATTAGAAACTGATCCATCTATCTCTCCCCCTCCCCCATCTCTCCCCCCCTTTCTGAAACTGAGTGTTGGAAAAGTAATGAAATCAGTAAATGTAATGCTGTAACATGCATGTGTGTGAATGACATAACACACATTACTCCCACAAGTTAACCTCACTTCTCTACTTCCCTGCTTCCCACCCAATCTCCCCCCCTGCCCCTCCCCCCCTCTCCCTGTACCCCCCCCCCCCCCCCCCCAGGTGGAGTTGGCGCTGTGGGACACGGCAGGGCAGGAGGACTACGACAGGCTGAGACCCCTCTCCTACCCCGACACTGATGTCATCCTAATGTGCTTCTCCATAGACAGCCCCGACAGCTTAGGTGTGTGTGTGTGTGTGTGTGTGTGTGTGTGTGTGTGTGTGTGTGTGTTAGCCGTCACTCCCTACTCTGCCTGGTCTTTGTCTCTTCATCATTGCAGCCGTTGACAGACCTGTCGGATCACACACACACACACACACACACTAGTCTCACCTGTCATAATGAGAGATTATACCATCACTTATGCTATCTGAACTTACAAACACTCACATAAGCACACACACACACACCACAAACACACACATGCATGCACATCACACAGGCGCGCACGCACACACACACACACACACACACACACACACACCACACACGCACGCAATCACACTCCTCAGGGGATAGAGCTACTGTCAGCTGTCATACACTGTCAGAAATTCCTCTTGATATATGCACACACACACACACACACACACACACACACATATACAGCACATCATATCACACACACACACACACACACAGCAGTGATTCTGTGTCTAATTCCTTAGAGAATATTTTGAAGAAGTGGACACATAGGCACACACACACACGCACACACACACACTAGTGACTGTGTGTCTGGTTCTGTCCCTATCAGAGAACATTCCGGAGAAGTGGACGCCGGAGGTGAAGCATTTCTGCCCCAACGTTCCCATCATCCTCGTGGGCAACAAGAAGGACCTCCGCAACGACGAACACACACGACGAGAGCTGGCCAAGATGAAGCAGGTACATGCACACACACACACACACACACACACACACACACACACACCAAGAGCTGGCCAAGATGAACCAGGGACAATACTAATTGGGCTTTACTGGAGCACTGCCCCCCCCCAACCACACACACACACACACACACACACACACACACACACACACACACACAGCCCACCCATGTCTCCCCCAAAAGACACACACACAACACAGTGCTAGGAAATGAGGGAGAAAGACTTTTTTAAGATATAGAACGTTTCATTGTGGTTTGATCTTTGACTGTATAAATCATTTGAAAGGGTTAGTGATTCGTCCATCTTTAATATGCAGTCTGTGGTTTTGATTAATTAAACTTTCCACTGCGTCAGGTTTAGCCAAAATTAGAAATGAATAGCTCTGGACACCTTTGTCTACACTGTGCTGCCATAATGTCAATTTTTTGAGGAATGTCCCTTAAGTTAGCCCTCTTCCTCAATCTGTGCAGACTAGATACCGTTAATGTTAGACAACATGATTTATTGTAATACGGAATCTCAACGACAATTAGAGACCACCCCTTTTTCCCAAAAAAACTAAAACTAAACAGCATGCTGATGCTGAATGTATGAACATACGAGCGCCCACAGTCCGTTAGCTCAGACGTCTCATCTCAACTCTCACACATTTCGAACCCTGATTAGCTGGCTAGCTGATTACTGTAGCTCGCCAACTAGCATAAACAATAATCTTACCTCTGCCACCGTTTCCCTGCCCGTCTCTGCTCCGTGAGAAGAATTTCCTGATATCCGTTTAGCCAGCTTTTCACTAAGTGCTTAGGAGGAGTTAACGTGGACAGCGCACGCCTTACATAATAGAGATCTGTTTTATTCCAAGATTAATTTAAGGATACAAACAAACTTAGCTCGCGATGGTAAACTGTTTGGCACTTCCACTCTATCTGGCTACCGTTGACACTGCCTATAATCATCACACACACACACACACACACACACCTGCAGTCCCATTAATCACACACACCTGTAGTCGCAATTAGTCAATCAGCGATGGCTCACGCAGCAGGTCAGGCTGTCAGAAAATCACCGGCACAACAGTAGGCTATTATCAAATGTAGGCTATAGCAGTTGCATTAAAATAAGATCTAAACCATTTTTTCAACGTTCATAAACATAAATAAAGAAAACATAAAACATAGAAGTTCACAAACGGTTCCAACAACTGTTTCAGTCCATGTAGGATAATCAGTTCGTTAAAATATTGTATAGCCTACTGTACTTCTGTTGCAGAAACTTCGCGCCACATCTCTTCAGTATCACTAAACTGAAGAATGTCCCACACAGAAAATTAGTTAGAAAGTAGAGTCGATAAAAGTCGGAAATAGCCTACACTCTTTCCTCACTCACTCATACAGCCTACTGTTGATCTTAATTAGTCTGCCAAACAAACTAGTTTGTTACTAAAATTTTTAAACATTTTTTCCTGATTTTTACTATGGCACGTGCCCGTTAAAAAAGGCCTAGTGATGCCCATGGCAGGGACACAGTACACCCCACCCCACCCCACCCCACCCCCCCCCCCCCCCCCCCCCCCCCCCCCCCCCACACACACACACACACACACACACACACACACACACAAAGAGCATCCATTTTAGACATGGCTAACCGCATCATTCTTATTGGTGGTCTTGTGTGTGTGTGTGTGTGTGTGTGTGTGTGTGTGTGTGTGTATGTTAGGAGCCCGTGAAGCCTGAGGAGGGTCGTGACATGGCTAACCGCATCATTCTTATGTGCTCGTGTGTGTGTGTGTGTGTGTGTGTGTGTGTGTGTGTTAGGAGCCCGTGAAGCCTGAGGAGGGTCGTGACATGGCTAACCGCATCATTCTTATGTGTGTGTGTGTGTGTGTGTGTTAGGAGCCCGTGAAGCCTGAGGAGGGTCGTGACATGGCTAACCACATCATTCTTATGTGTGTGTGTGTGTGTGTGTGTGTGTGTGTTAGGAGCCCGTGAAGCCTGAGGAGGGCCGCGACATGGCTAACCGCATCAGTGCCTTCGGCTACCTGGAGTGCTCGGCCAAGACCAAGGACGGCGTGCGCGAGGTGTTCGAGATGGCCACCAGGGCGGCGCTGCAGGTGCGCAAGCGCAAGAAGAGGAGCGGCTGCCTGCTGCTCTGAGACCGGCCAATCAGAATGCAGCCTGCTCTCGCCACACACACACACACACACACACACACACACACACACACACACACACACACACACACACACACACACACGCTCTGAGGGAGTGAGGGTCACTGTATTAGATGTCTTTACTCTTTTGAGCGTTCTACTCCATCAGCAGAGACTGAGACAGGAAGCCCATTCCCTCCTTCTCTTCTTTCTTTTTCTTTCTTTTTCTTCATCTTCTGATCTGTTCTTTTTTAATCTGTCTGTTTGGCATTTATGACCCCCTGGGTAACTCTGTTTGAAGTCTACATGAGTCTGTTTCTGTTGAAGATCTGCTTGTTGTTTTTCTTCTTTTTTTTCTGTTCCATTCCACAAGACATGGTGCTCTGACATCATTTCCTGTTTTTTTATTATTGTTAACATTGTTTACATGTGAGCACACCGGCTCACGACCGGCTTCCCTTTCCCTCGCAAGCACACACACACACACACACACACACACACACACACACACACACACACACACACTCACAGGCAGATACATATACACTCACAGACGGACACATTTACACACACTCACACACTTAACTCACACACGTTTTCCTGTCTGTGGTGTGAGTAGTGTGACGTAATGGCTGGCTGGAGTGTCAGTCACACATCACGTTGAAGCACAGACAGGGAGGGCCTAAGTGGTTGCCTTGGTAACAGTGTTTATTTTCCCTTTAACCTCTGAGGCTGAGGGCACATCGCATCACTTCCTGTGGGACATGAGAGTTACCATGGCAACCTGGTGGCGTGGCGTGGCATGGCTTCTAGTCCTGCAAGGAGCACACTGCTACAGACCTAATCGCCATGACGACCACTGGGTGACCTAATCGCCTCTGGCTTGACCCTTGACCCTGGGTAATGAGCATCGCCAGGCAACTGTCCAAGGTCTTACGGTCTGGTGTCCAGAGCACAGATGCACATGAGAGTGTGTGTGTGTGCACATGAGAGTGTGTGTGTGTCCTGTGTGTGTGTGTGTGTCTGTGTGTGTGTGCGCATTCTGTTGCTCTGGCAAACCCAGGCAGCCCCCTTGTGAAGCACTCTCTCTTGCTGTAGTTCTGACAGTGCGATTCAGTCCAGGGCCACTGATGTCATAGTCTGCGCTCTGATGTCATAGCCTGCGCTCTGATGTCATAGTCTGCGCCCAGTCTTGGGTTCTGGCTCCAGTTGCAGTATCACTAGATCCAGTCCTCTTGTGAACTGGACCTGGTCTTTAGCAATGCAACCCGGTCTTTAACGGTGTGACCCGGTCTTTAAAGATGCATGGCCAGTCTTTACCGTGTGACCCGGCCTCTAACGATGTGGGTCCACTCTTTAACGATGCAGGTCCAGTCTTTAACGATGTGAGCCGGTCTTTAACGTTGGGGGTCCAGTCTTAGATGATGTGACCCGGTCCTCAGCAATGTTAACAATGCAGATCTAGCTGTTAACCATGCAGGTCCAGTCTTTAACGATGTGAGCCGGCCTTTATTGATGCGGGTCTTTATTGATGCGGGTCTTTAATAAGGGTCCAGTTGCTTCAGTCCTGCTGTGAAACGGATGTCAGTATGGACGCAGCGGGCCCAGACACCTCTGCAAGGGCTCCTCTGGCCACACCCAGTCCTAGCAGGCAGTGGCCAATCACACGGCCACAAATCCGCCATGTGACTCAGAGCGGCCAATCACACGACCACAAATCCGCCATGTGACTCAGTCATGTGACCTTTACCCATGATGCTCCTCTGTGTGTCCCTGAAGTCTCACGTGAATAAAAAGTTCCGTTACGGTCTCCAGGCCTCTTTGATGTTGAAATACTAGTATTAAACATGAACTATATTCTGAAAAAAATTGTTCTGAGAATACCTTATGAATAAAACTATTGCCAAATATAAAACCTGTATATACTTCTGGTGTCTGTCTCCACTCTGTCCCTTAAAAGTGTGGAAAGCCAAGCTATTGTGCATAACACAGATGCAAATGAGATGAATGGAAAACAAGTTAATGAAGTTTAATTCTTTGGAGTATGAGTAGTAAGGGTTAGTATGAGAGTATGATTAGTAAAAGTGAGTGTGACTAGTATGTGAGTATGAGTGTAACTAGTACGAGAGTGTATATAACTAGGCAGAGTGAGTAGGAAAGGTGAGTATGACTAGTAAGAGTGAGTGTGACTAGTATGAGAGTATGAGTGTAACTAGTACGAGAGTGTATATAAGTAGGCAGAGTGAGTAGGAAAGGTGAGTATGACTAGTAAGAGTGAGTGTGACTAGTAAGAGTGAGTATAATTAGTAAGAGTGACTGAGTAGGAAGGGCGTCACTAGTAAGAGTGACTCTGACTAGACAGGGTGAGTGTGACTAGGAGTGTTAATGGTGATGTGCAGCTCAGTAGATTCCAAGAGTACTTGCTGATCAGAGGTTGATGACTGTAACTCTGCTGGCTTTACACAGTCAAAGTCCTGCCATGTCATGGGTCTACCTGAGCATATAAGTCAGGTGATATTACTTGTTAGGTCACCTACCGGGTTCAAAGGCCACCTGCCCACACACACACACACACCACCTGTTGGATCACCTACCTGGTTCTAAGGCCACCTGCACACACACAGGCACACACACACACATACCACCTGTTGGATCACCTACCTGGTTCAAAGGCCACCTGCACACACACAGGCACACACACACACATACCACCTGTTGGATCACCTACCTGGTTCTAAGGCCACCTGCACACACACAGGCACACACACACACACATACCACCTGTTGGATCACCTACCTGGTTCAAAGGCCACCTAGCCTTAATTAAAGTCAGCTGAGCTTGTAATCAGTTGGAATGAACATGCAGGGCCTTAGCTGGTAATGAGCTGTGGAGTTTGTGTCTGTGCCAACAAACACACAACAAATGTT
>CM059270.1:31656642-31676642 GCA_030347295.1 Setipinna tenuifilis | reverse complement strand
GTAGATTTGCCACATGCAATATGGCAGACACGCTGACGTATCCCAGCAACGGGCCACCAGCTCAATGCGGCGTCTATGTTTATATGTCTATGCCTCTAATAACCAGCGTTTATCAAACGACCTTTGACCTTACATCTGCAGGCTCTGTGAGTGTGTCAGCTGTGACAACACACTATATGAGATATCTCAAAAGAGGTGTGACAACACACTATACACACACACACACACACACTATATGAGATATCTCAAAAGAGGTGTGACAACACACTATACACACACACACACACACACTATATGAGATATCTCAAAAGAGGTGACATTCAGACAAATGCCAGGGACACAAGTGACTCACTCTAAGGTGTGGACCTCATTTATAGACGCACAGACTCATTTTAGGGTGCGGACCTCGTTACTAGCTGGTAAACCAGCCCCTCGTAGGCGCACACGTTATTTATAGTCACGTCTATAAACACAGACTTACTTCAAGTCTCGGACCTTGCATTGAGACACACACAGACTCCTTTTAAGGTGTGTGGTAAATGTTCTTGCAGTAGGATGATGCACAAAACACACAAACACACAGTTGAAGATAAATGGTTACACACGTCACACTCCCACACAAGTTGCATGAAAAGAACGCAGGTGTTCAAACAAAGTAACCCGATGGAAAAGCCTTATAACCGAACCGACCATATTTTGGAGGTATGTGACATTTACTCAACAAGTAGGTTCCCAAGGAGGAGGGTTCAGAGTGCTAGAGAAAGTATATAAGAAGCAGAGGCACACAGCATAGGCCGAGACTCACTTGGGATACCTGCTGAGATACATCTCAGTGGGGCACATCTTACTTGACTCTCCGGTTAGCTAACCTGACTTTGACTTTGGCTCTTAGGTGGCAGTGGATTCTCTCGGTTATGCACATCGTGTATGCTTGGTTGATTTACTAATTGCACCGGTGGAATTAACCGAATAAAGTCTACGTCAACAACTGAATTTCATTAGTTTGGTGTGATTCCCTCTACAAAAGAGGTGCATTATTGTTGTGAGCACATCGGGCAACATCGGGCAACAGCGACGGAGGACACTCCTTGTCAGGGGAAATCCACGACAGGTGCACACCTTATTTATACATAGTCATGTCTATAAACACAGACTTACTTTAATTCGCGGACCTTGTTCATGGATGCACATCCACCATGCTTCATGTAGGAGATGAGGTCCTCGATGTAATCTGGGATGTTGTAGGCCTTCAGCTCCAGCACCCACTCCAGGCTCTGGACCACGTGACTGAGAATGAACAACAGGTGTGGGATTATCGTCACCTGGACTAAAAACACCTCAAAACACCTCCTGCCGTAAACGTTAGTTAGTTAGTTAGTTAGTTAGTTAGTTAGTTTGGGTGTGGGCCATGGGGACCCAGGTCATTGCCCAACTCTTCCCCATCTCTCTCTCTCCCTCACACACACACACACACACACACACACACACACACATATATATATATACTGTATACACACATTCAGTAGCAAGCCTTCGCCATCCCTCTCTCCCTCACACACACACACACACACAGACAAACACACGTAGTAACCCTTTCCCTATCTCTTTGGACAAAGAACTTCATACAGAGTTCAAATTGGGCCGGAGCCCTCTGGAGCTCAGCTCCACCTCCTCACCTCAGCAATACAGCCAGCCGGAGCTGAGCTCCCTCATACACACACACACACACACACACACACATACACACACACACACCACACCAACTCAGCAATAGGCTACAGCCAGCCAGAGCTGAGCTCCCTCATACACACATACACACACACACACACACACACACACACACACACACACACACACACACACACACACACACACACACACCACACCAACTCAGCAATACAGCCAGCCAGAGCTGAGCTCCCTCTGTAAAGTATTTATAGTAATACCATAGTGTGTGTGAGAGTGTGTGTGTGTGTGTGCTACAGTATGTATTTATAATAATACAATAGAGTGTGTGTGTGTGTGTGTGTGTGTGTGTGCTACAGTAGTTACAGTAATAGAGTGAGATATTGACCACTGCTCACCTTAAAGTTATAAATGACATACGTCTTAACTCTGATGCTGGCAAAACATCAGTCTTGGTTTTACTGGATCTTAGTGCTGCTTTTGACACTGTTGATCACTCCATACTACTACATCGACTCGAACATTGGGTAGGATTCACTGGTAAAGTTTTAAATTGGTTGAAATCATACTTGCAACAAAGGAGTTTCTTTGTTGCTATCGGAAACTATACATCAGCACCTGTGCCCTTGACCTGTGGTGTCCCTCAGGGGTCAATCCTTGGTCCATTACTATTCAATCTCTATATGCTCCCACTTGGACAAATCATCAAGAACAACTCAATTATTAACATAGCTATGCGGATGACACTCAAATCTACTTAGCTCTATCACCTGATGACCATGCCCCGCTTGAGTCTCTCTACAGGTGTATTGACCAAATAAACAACTGGACGTCCAACAATTTTCTTCAGCTGAACGCAGACAAAACTGAAGTAATTATATTTGGGAAAAAGAAAGAAAGACTCAGGATTGCCACTGCTCTTGAGACTAAAGGGCTTAAAGCAAAAGATTCTGTTAAAAACCTTGGTGTCTTTATTGACAGTGAACTAACTTTCAACAGTCACATGAAAGCAATCACTAAATCTGCATTTTATCACCTAAAAAACATTGCCAAACTTAGAGGTCTTATGTCAAAACAAGATCTAGAAAAACTTGTACATGCATTTATTTCCAGCAGGGTAGATTACTGCAATAGCCTTTTCACAGGCCTTCCTAAAAAGACCATCAAACAGCTTCAACTGGTCCAAAATGCAGCAGCAAGGGTTCTTACAAAAGCAAGAAGAACTGAACACATTACTCCAATTTTAAGGTCCCTGCACTGGCTCCCAGTCAGTTATAGAATTGACTTTAAGGCATTGCTTCTTGTGTTTAAAACACTAAATGGGTTGGGACCAAAATATTTGTTGGATATGTTCTTGCTATATGAACCAACTAGGTCTTTAAGATCACAGCAGAAACAACTGTTGGTAAAACCTGCTGTCACAACAAAATGTGGTGAAGCAGCGTTTAGCTGCTATGCAATTCAGCTTTGGAACCAGCTTCCAGAAGACATCAAAACTGCTCCTACTGTTGGAAGTTTCAAATCTAGACTTAAGACCAAACTGTTCTCAGATGCTTTTTGCTGGTGATTCACCTTTTAATTAATTTATTTTTTATTATTTATGTTTTATATTTTATGTTATTTATTTTATTTTTGTTAAGCACATTGAACTGCCTTTGTGTATGAAATGCGCTATACAAATAAATTTGACTTGACTTGACTTGACTGTGTGTGTAGCTGTGTGTGTGTGATGCTGCCCACCTGTGTGTGTGTGTGATACTGCTCACCTGTTTGTGTAGGTGATACTGCTCACCTATGTGTGTAGCTAATGCTGCTCTCCTGTGTGTGTAGGTGATGCTGCTCACCTGTGTGTGTGTGTGTGTGTGTGTGTAGGTGATGTTGCTCCCCTGTGTGTGTGCGATGCTGCCCACCTGTGTGTGTAGGTGTGTGTGTGATGCTGCTCACCTGTCAGGACGTAGTCCGTCCTCCACCCTGCCGGTGGCGCTGTGGAGCATGTTGACGGTGCGAGGCTGGTAGGGGGCGGTGGGGGCCAGGGCGTCCAGGAGGGGGGAGGAGTGCACCCCCTCGATGAGGCGCACCAGGTGGAAGGGCTGGGGGTCGCTGCCGGGGGCCTCGGCACGGAACTCAAACACCAAAGTGGCCCGATAGAACCCCACATGGCTGGACCGGAACTTCAGCGTCACGTCATACTGCTCACCTGGGGAGGGGGGGAGATGGTTGGATCGAGGGGGAGCACGCTCAGAACACACACACACACACCGCATACTGCTCACCTGAGGGGTAGGAGAGATGGTTGGATGGGGGGTAGGTGCCAGTAGGTGACCCTGAGCTGACTGCAGGTGTAGGGGGCTGGCGGGTGCCTTACCTGGCTACAGGTGTTAGTGGGTGACTGTAATGTCTTACCTGGCTGCAGGTGTAGTGGGCTGGAGCTGGAAGTGTTGTCTTACCTGGCTGCAGGTGTAGTGGGCTATTGCAGGTGGTGTCTTACCTAGCTGCAGGTGTAGGGGGGTGGGGATGGAGGTGAGCTTACCTGGCTGCAGGTGTAGGGGGCTGGCGCGGGTGACTCTGAGCGGGTCTGGAGGGGTGTCTTACCTGGCTGCAGGTGTAGTGGGCTGGTGGTGTTGTCTTACCTGGCTGCAGGTGTAGTGGGCTGGTGGGGTGACCTTAATGGGGGGCTAGGGGGCTGGTGGTGGTGTCTTACCTGGCTGCAGGTGTAGGGGGCTGGAGGGATGTCTTACCTGGCTGCAGGTGTAGGGGGCTGGAGGGATGTCTTACCTGGCTGCAGGTGTAGTGGGCTGGCGCGGGTGACTCTGAGCGGGTCCTCCAGCTGGAAGCAGGGCATCCAGTGCAGGAGCGAGTAGTAGGAGAAGAGCACGCCCCCCTGGCCCCCGTTCTCTACGCGCAGCCGCACCTCACACACCTCCGCACCCTCCACCCGCACGCGGATACGCCCCTCACACACCACCTGCTGCTCTGAGGTGATGCGCACACCCCCCCTGTCGGACAGGAACTCTGACCTGCGGGGCAGAGCAAGATAAGACGGGTTTATTTTACACACACACACACAGACAAACACACACACACACACACACCAACATACACACACACACACAAACAAACACACACACACACAAACACTCTGAGCTGCGAGGCAGAGCAAGACAAGGTGCGTTTATTTCAATAACACAGAAACACCAGTGTGTTCCGTGACACCAGTGTGCTCCCCCAAACCTTTTTAATCATGATGTTTCAGACATGTGTGTGTGTGTGTGTGTGAGCCCAAAGCATCATGATTACACACTTTAGTGGGGACACCCCGTGTGTGTGTGTGTGTGTGTGAGAGAGTGTGTGTGTGAGAGAGTGTGTGTGTGTGTGTGTGTGTGTGTGTGTGTGAGTGTGTGTGTGTGTGTGCGTGTGTGAACGGGTGTGTGTGTGTGTGTGTGTGTGTGTGAGTGTGTGTGTTTTACGCGAGGTAAGGGTATTTAAATAGCACAGCTCCTATGCACAGACAGCCCATCGCTCTTCACAGAAATTAATTACACACACACACACACCAACATACACACACACACACATAAACAGACATACACACACACAAACACACACACAAACACACACACACTGAAACAGACAGCCAAAGGTGTCAAAGCAGGGCTTTAAATGACTAAAAGTGAAAGACTGCAAAAGTTCAAACGTTACCCATTTTTAGAAGAAAGAACATGAAGTAACAAATAAAAGGAGTAATGCAGTGTTATGATAGGTGGTGTTTAGTACAGTAGACAGTCTGTAGTTTAGTACACAGTGTGTGTGTGTGTGTGTGTGCTTGCATGTGCATGTGTGTGTGTGCGCACGCATGTGTGTGATTTCAAAACAACCAAACAAAACAGGATCTTGCTACATCTGCTATTGCTATTGTCTTTGTGTAACCTTCTGCTTCACACATAATGAGGCAACCTTTGAAATGACCTCTTTGGAGTTTGTGCAAGAGCCTTGTGCTGTTGTCATTCTCTCTATTTGCAAAGATTCATAATCATTCAAAAACATTTTAAACATTCATAAACATGTATAAACATTTATAAGCACTGATACTGATCTGTGGGTCTCTGTTCTCGATGTTGTCTCTTAAAGTTATCCAACAACACAGCACCCCCTGACGTCAACACTGTTCTCCACATCATTTGCATCAACAAGCACCATCATGCTATTTGATAAAATGACAACATGAGTCATAACTGTAATTATGATTTTGGCGCTGTTTGTCTGTCTGTCTGTCTGTCTGTCTGTGTCTGTCTGTTTGTCTGTCTGTCTCTCTGCTGTCCATCTGTCTGTCTGTAAGGTGCACCTGTCCCTAGAGACGCTGCTGACTCAGGTAAGGATGCTGGGGTGGATGGTAAGGATGCTGGGGTGGATGGTAAGGATGCTGGGGTGGTTGCTAAGGATGCTGGGGTGGTTACTAAGGATGCTGAGGTGCTCTGAGATGCTCCTCTGGGTTTCCATTGTCATGGCGCCTATGGTCCCTATGGTGACATGGTGTTGCTATGGTGACATGGTGTTGCTAAGTGGCTGTGTGTTTTTCTGTCTTGTGTCATGAGCACACTGAAGCAAATCCCTAGCAATAAAACAAGCAGCATGGCAATAACATATTACATCTTGAATCCCATGCACCTGTCCCTACTGACTCAGGTAAGGATGCTCAGGTGCAGCTGTCACTACAGACTAAGGATGCTGGGATGGGACATACCTGTCACTGGTGATTCTGCTGAGGATGTGACATACCTGTGTATGTGTGTGTGTGTGTGTGTGTGTGTGTGTGTGTGTGTGTGTGTGTATGTGTGTGTGTGTGTGTGTGTATGTGTGTGTGTGTGTGTGTGTGTGTGACATACCTGTCACTGGTGAGTCTGCTGAGGATGTGACATACCTGTGTATGTGTGTGTGTGTGTGTGTGTGTGTGTGTGTGTGTGACATACCTGTCACTGGTGAGTCTGCTGAGGATGGTGGCTGCCAGTTTCCTCCGAGCTTTGACACCGGACGGCTGGTTAGGGGGGGCTCCTGGGGCTGGGACCGGATTGGTCGGTGCTGGCCTGGGGGCGGGACCATTGCGGGGGGTTTGCCCCCATTGGTCGAGCAGTCTGACCTGGGACAGGAAACAGAAGAGGTTTTCATGTTTTTCATGCTATATCTGAATCGAGTTAAATAAGCAACCTAAGTCAAAATAAACGTTGAAGTAACACTTTATATGAAGGTTGTATTCACAAGACTATAACACAATTATAAAGGCTTATAATGCATTCATAATATATGTGAAGTATCCATACATATTTATACATTTATACATTTACCCATGACTGTTCTCCTAAGGCATTACAATGCTATGTCATAAGCCCTATTCCAACTTCAAGTGACACAGTGCATTCTTGGTTATAAAGCTTTACCTGCCTTACGAGTTCAGTCATGAGAATGTCTAAATAGTTATAAATACCAATTCCAAGATTTCAATATTAATCTTTATGAAGGCATTATAACCCCTTATGAATGTGTTTATAGAATACAACATTCAGAGAAAATGTTACCAAAGTCGGTTACAAAACAAAGACAGTTATGACAGCTACAGCACTGACTGGAGACCAGAAAGAGTTTCTAACTACAGGACAAGAGAAGTTAATTCCACTAAAAGACATCAGTGACAGGACTAAGTGATTTAGGAAGGCAAAGACCTTACGGATGAATGGCGGTAGGAGGAAAGCAGTATAACGGACTAGAACACCGCAGACACACAGACAGAGACACACGCACACACACGCACACACACACACACAGTGGTATCTAAAGATATGATACGGCACATTCCAACATTGTCGTACGCTGTACCCATGTACCTCACGCAGGTGATTTCACCTGCATGTCTATCTACCTGGCTGAAGAGGTCAGCTGACTGTATCGACAGATGAATCATATATTTTCTTCTCTTAAGCACAACTCTCAACTGCATGACCTAGGTCCCATACCGCCTGACTAGCTACACTTCCCCTGTTTTCTGTCTCTTGTCTGTTGTGTTAATATGTGTTCTGTATAATCACACATCATAGGCTATATATAAATGCCCAAGACAATTTTCTCTTTTAAAGAGACAATAAAGACTCATCTTTTGTTATCATATCTTACAAACTAATGTGCCAGTCTTGGGTTCCGCTTTTGCGCTCACTATTAACGCAGCAAGCTAAAGTCACACTGACAGCCGCACACAGACGGCCTAGCAGTCTATTTGGTGTTGTCTTACCGTCGGGCCGATACGCAGCCATCCTCCTCTACTCCAACGGACTTTGTTTGCTTGAATGAGTGCGTACAAAATGTTTGAGAAATTTGGGTCTCTTACTTCCCTGAAAAAAAAAAACAACAGAACCAGAAACGCTTTAAAATAAAAGCTGTTAAAACACACCCTGTAAGTCGACACAAATAAATAGAGTTTTACATAATAAATGCAAATAACTACAATTATAAACAAACTGATAAATGCAATAGTCACTCACCTGTCTCTGAACTCTTCCTCGTAAATAGCCTTGAGTTCATCTTTGCGATATCTACCAGACCGCCTGTTACTTTCGCCTAGAAACTCAATAAAGTCGAGCCCTGTCTGACGATTTTGGGCCAGCGTCTTCCGGGGCATCTTTCCCCACTAAACTTACCTAGTTCAGAATGAGATGTTATAAGAACATCCAAGACGCTAGTACAGATCCCCTGTCCACCTGACGTAGACTTCAACTAAAAGGCAATTTCAAACTCATATCGCTACAGAGTAGAATAGTGGGATTGGCTCTTCCTAGGAAACGCAAGCGCTGGACCGAAAACGAAACTTAAGCCAACGTCATCACTGGCCATATTTCTCTACGGAAGTTAATTATTATTTACATATAAATATAAAACTAAAACCTTTCTTTTCAAGAGGGATTTTTTCTGGGATGGGATATATTGGAGTATATAGGCTATACGCAAGTTTCACTCAATATCTATTCGGTTTATGAGGAGTGTACATTTTGTTAAGTGCACTGTTAAAACCTTGACACCCCTTTTTCTGTTGCTGTCCGGTGATTTCTACATTGTTGTGGAGAACAAAATGTACTTTGTTTAATAATATGTATGTGTGTGTGTGTGTGTGTAAAAGAGTAATCATATAAAACAGCATTGGCTGTTTCGCAGTCAACTGAAAACAGGAAACCTGCCCAGGTCACAGACAGGTGACATTTGCAACATGTTCTCTGTGCAGAGAGCAAAGCTAACCGCAAAGAGCAAGGCTAAAAATCAGGATATGTACCCGCCTGATATGTAGTCTCTGCAAAATGCTTGTGTGAATACAAGGCTGCTCTCTGACAGTACATCTTCAGAGCTCGCGCATGGGACTTCCCCAAACGTGACCTCTCCTTTGGCTGCCAAAGAAGTGAAGCAAGAAAACGCGCCTGGCTGCTTGTGTGTTTCTTTGTACACTTAGAGTGTTCAATCAGGAGATTTTCCTGACAATTGTAGACAGATATTTCAACTCACTTGTTTACAAACAAGCATATTCTGATCTAGGCTTTTTGTATACTTTGCTCAGAAAGAGGATACTGGTCTATAATTTATTTGTAAGTTATTTTTAATGGTTAAGTTTCACAAACATGAATAAAAGATGCGCCTGCCATCCCCAGGCTGGCCCTGCATAAGCTCTGTTATTAAGTCATGTACTGTACTCAGGGCTGTAGTGGTGATCATAAGCTCTGTTATTAAGTTATGTACTGTACTCAGGGCTGTAGTGGTGATCATAAGCTCTGTTATTAAGTTATGTACTGCACTCAGGGCTGTAGTGGTGATCATAAGCTCTGTTATTAAGTTATGTACTGTACTCAGGGCTGTAGTGGTGATCATAAGCTCTGTTATTAAGTTATGTACTGTACTCAGGGCTGTAGTGGTGATCATAAGCTCTGTTATTAAGTTATGTACTGTACTCAGGGCTGTAGTGGTGATCATAAGCTCTGTTATTAAGTTATGTACTGTACTCAGGGCTGTAGTGGTGATCATAAGCTCTGTTATTAAGTCATGTACTGTACTCAGGGCTGTAGTGGTGATCATAAGCTCTGTTATTAAGTCATGTACTGTACTCAGGGCTGTAGTGGTGATCATAAGCTCTGTTATTAAGTTATGTACTGTACTCAGGGCTGTAGTGGTGATCATAAGCTCTGTTATTAAGTTATGTACTGTACTCAGGGCTGTAGTGGTGATCATAAGCTCTGTTATTAAGTTATGTACTGTACTCAGGGCTGTAGTGGTGATCATAAGCTCTGTTATTAAGTTATGTACTGTACTCAGGGCTGTAGTGGTGATCACGGTGAGGAGGATGCACAGTGTGAAATGAGATGTTTTAAACAGACATGCAAAACATGTTTAAACAGCCCCAGGGCATTTTAATGGTCTCTAGTGCACACATAGAGGACAGAGTGTGGTTTTGGCACGTTAGAAATTGTGTTTGATACATGCATTATACTATGGGGTGAATAAACTGTATTGATAGGTGGATAAACTCTGTTGAGAGGTGGATAAATTCTTTTTCTGTAATTTCATATGGGGGTTAACTCAGAAATATGTAGATATATACTGTACAATAGAAACAATAATATACATTTAGACATCTAATATAGTCAATACTATTCAAGTGGGCACATAATGTACAAGTAGGACATCATATACAAGCTAATATATAATGACAATATGTCATGAATGCAGATGGGGTGAATAAACTGTATTGATAGGTGGATAAACTTTGTGGACAGGGGGGGGGGGGGGGGTAAACTCTTTTTCTGTAATTTAAGAGGGGGGGTAAACTCTTTTTCTGGACTGTGAGAGGGGGGTAAACTCTTTTTCTGTAATTTGAGAGGTGAATAAACTCTTTTTCTGTAATTTGAGAGGGGGGTAAACTCTTTTTCTGTAATTTGAGAGGGGGGTAAACTCTTTTTCTGTAATTTGAGAGGGGGGTAAACTCTTTTTCTGTAATTTGAGAGGGGGGTAAACTCTTTTTCTGTAATTTGAGAGGGGGGTAAACTCTTTTTCTGTAATTTGAGAGGGTGGTAAACTCTTTTTCTGTAATTTGAGAGGGTGGTAAACTCTGTCTACTTGTGTTTATCCTCCACTGCATCCCTGGCCATATTAAATTAATGATAATAAAAAGGCAACAACTTTACTTAAACATTCCATAAAAGTTTATTTAATCCCCAAATGAAGACTTCATTTCTGCCTTTTTCTGTTTTGATTCTTCTTGTCTGTATTTGTTTTTCTTTGTCATGCATCCCCTGAGCAGTCAAACACTAGAATTAAAGTCCGCAACACGACTGTGCTGCCACAGATAGTGTTAAACTGTGACGTTATAGGGCAGACGTAGCCTTCATTCACACAAACAGCCATATATGTATATCTGTGGATCATATGACGCCTGACAAAGCCATATATGTAGGTCTATGTGGATCATATGACCCCTGACAAAGCCATATATGTACATCTGTGGATATGACCCCTGACAAAGCCATATATGTACATCTGTGGGTCATATGACCCCTGATTAGTGGTGGTAACGAGCACTAAGTTCACCCCCAATCACAGTGATGTAACACACAAAGCTCAATACACAACAGGTCACTTTTGCATGGTAAAACAGACACCGAACACAGCAGAAAAAGTTTGGACATGATAAAAAAAACCTATATATATATATAAATAGGTATACGTATATATATTAAAAATAAAAAATATATATAAAACCTATATATATGTATATAAATAGGTATATATATAATATATATATATATATATATATATATATATATATATATATATAT
Source organism: Setipinna tenuifilis (assembly GCA_030347295.1). Classification (NCBI taxonomy): domain Eukaryota; kingdom Metazoa; phylum Chordata; class Actinopteri; order Clupeiformes; family Engraulidae; genus Setipinna; species Setipinna tenuifilis. Next base: position 31,665,099 of record CM059270.1, on the reverse strand, counting down.
ATATATATATATATATATATATATAATAAAAACTATATTCATACCTATATATATACATACACCTATTCATATACCTATATATATATATATATATATATATATATATATATATATATATATATATATATATACCTATTCATTGCACAGAGCTGTCCTGGTCTTATGTATGGCACATGTTGTAATACTCTATTACCCCGCTTGGTGGCAGCACCCAGACTGCTTGAGGCGGACAACCCCAACCCAGAGGTGGACAAACTGGACTGAGAAAGTAAAGTCCTGCCACATCTTCCTCCTGCCTGTGCTCCTAACACAGGTGAGTTCCCTCATCAGCACATCTACCTGGCTGCAGAGGTGTGCTGATTGGGGTTGGCTGGTGTAGGCAGGAGGTAGGGGAGCAGCAGGTGTCTAAGCTCCGCCGGCTCCGTGATGAGGTGATGAAGGCGTGTCAGAGGGTCCCACATTCTCTCCGTCTCTCTGGCAGGAGAAGAGGGCACTCAAGACCTCTTTAATATCCCGCCGCATGAGCACGTACATCAGAAGATCACACAGGGGATTCAGTGCAGCGAGGACGTCCGTGAAATACAAAAAGTGAATGAAAGATGCATTTAACAGTCCCGTGTCGGTGTCGTATTTTAGAAACGCTACTACATAGGGCAGGAATAGGACGGTGTACATACACAGTACAAGAGCCAAGGTTGCCATGACGCGTCTCTGGTCAGCAGGGGGCACTGTTGTCCTGGAGAGGGCTCTCCATGTTCCCACGAGGAAGAACACCACTAGCGGATACGGCAGAAGCAGAACTATCGGCAGAAGCCACAACAGGGCTACCTCGTAAAAATGCGTGAGGATCATGATGACTGCTGTGAATGTCCAGACTGTCACTGACACAATGGCCGCTGTCCTGATGTTTTGGATGTTTATGTACCAGAAAGCGTGAGCGATCATGACGTATCTCTCTGCAGATATGTAGACCATAAACAAAACATTGGCTTCCAAGGCAAATATGTAAGCTAACCAAACGTAAGCACTGGCATACTGACATTGATTCGGATTTGCTGCCATTAAAGTAGTAGAAATCGGATTGGCAGAGATCTGAATGAGGTCAGAAACGAGCAGGTTTATAACATACACGGGAGCAACTTGATCGGGTCGGACTAGTGGACAGAGTTTATACAGAGCAAAGCATATCGCAGGGAGCGCCAGAGAGAAGATGACCCAATAGAGCGCCAATGTAACGCTTGTCCAGTACTGAAAGGGGTCAGCACACCCAGAGTCCTTATAGGAACAGTCTGTGTAATTGTCCTTCAAGGCAGATATGTAGGAACACGTCTGGTTGTAAAGTTTCTCCATTTCAGATGGATACTGAAGTATAAAAAGATAAAATTGCAAACTCATTAAATGAAAAAGTTTAGACTTTTTTTTTGACTGACATGAGTGAAATGAACTCTGTTTATTCTGTATATAAGGCAATCTTCCTTAACATGTGCCGTTCTAAATTTGTAGCTACATGTTTGTTTATAATGAGGAAAACATCTACAGTAATATTCTTACCTGTCATAGGAAAACACCTACAGTAATATTCTTACCTGTCGGAGGTTTTGTGTTTCTCCTGGTGAACGTGTCTGTAAAAAGTCCTTCCCGAAATGTCACCGTACACAAATACACAAACAATGCATCCTCATATCGCCCCAATCTGACAGATCTGCTTTTCATATCTGCATGAGTATCTGATGTCCGCCACCCACCATCCACCATCCCCACCACCCACCACCCTACATCCACCATCCCCACCATCCACCATCACTGCCACCCACCATCCCCACCATCCCCACCATCCACCATCCCCACCATCCACCATCACCTCCACTGCCACCCACCGTCACTGTCACACAGACACTGTCACACAGACACTGTCAATGTCACTGTCACACAGACACCATGTGCATACTCCTGTCACCATCACCATCACCACTGTCACCACTGTCACCACCGTCACCACCGTCACCACTGTCACCACTGTCGCACAGACACCATGTGCATACTCCTGTCACCATCACTGCCACCCACTGTCACCACCGTCACTGTGTGCATACTCCTGTCACCATTACTGCCCCCCACCATCACTACCGTCACTGTCACACAGACACCATGTGCATATTCCTGTCACCATCCATGAGCTTCACTGTAGGCATTGATTCTATAGGTTCTATAGGATTGTTTCTATACATTGATTCTATGTGGTTGCAGTGGGGGACCAAAATTAATTTTCTTTCAGGGGGCCCACAGGGGACTATGATATGGTTGGGGTGGGGGCCCACAGAGGACAATGATATGGTTGGGGTGGGGGCCCACAGAGGACAATGATATGATTGGGGTGGGGGCCCACAGAGGACTATGAAATGGTTGGGGTGGGGGCCCAGGGGTGGTGGCCCACAGAGGACTATGGTATGGTTGGGGTGGGGGCCCACAGAGGACTATGATATGGTTGGGGTTGGGGCCCACAGACGACTATGATATGGTTGGGGTGGGGGCCCACAGACGACTATGATGTGATTGGTGTGGGGGCCCACAGAGGACTATGATATGGTTGGGGTGGGGGCCCACAGAGGACTGTGCTATGGTTGGGGTGGGGGCCCACAGAGGACTATGATATGGTTGGTGGGGGGGTCCACAGAGGACTATGATATGGTTGGGGTGGGGGTCCACAGAGGACTATGATATGGTTGGGGTGGGGGCCCGCAGAGGACTATGATATGGTTGGGGTGGGGGCCCAGACAGGACTATGGTATGGTTGGGGTGGGGGCCCAGACAGGACTATGATATGGTTGGTGTGTTGTTGAGGGGAGTGAATAACCACCACTCTCCAGCACGCTCACTCATGGCTAAAGTGCCCTTGAGCAAGGCATCTAACCCCACATTGCGTCCTATTCCATGGCTGAAGTGCCCTTGAGCAAGGCATCTAACCCCACATTGCACCAGGCGAACTGCCCCTGTGTCTCGTTGACTGTAAGTGAGCTAAATGCAAAGTAAGGTAATGTGTGTAAGGCTTTGTCTCAGAACTCAGCCTGCATGTGTGCTCTCATCAGCTCAAATGTATCATGCAAATGAGTTCAAGGGAGACGCTGAAACAATGGCAGCAGCACGTAAGTAGTTAGAGTGTTTTTGACTTTAGGTTTTTAAAGTGGAACCCCAGAGAAAGTCATGTTCTTCCAAATAATTTTTATATACATAGACAGGGAGAGAGAGGGAGAGAGAGAGAGAGAAAGAGGAAGAGAGAGAACGAGAAAGACAGATATATATGTAAATAGACAGGGAGAGAGAGACAGAGACACAGAGAGAGACATACATACACAGTGTGTGTGTGGGGGGGTGTTTGTGTATGTGTGTGTGTGTGTGTGTGTGTGTGTGTGAGAGAGAGAGAGAGAGAGAGAGAGAGAAAGACAGATAGATATGTAAATAGACAGGGAGACAGAGACAGAGACATACATAGACAGTGTGTGTGTGTGTGTGGGGGGGGGTGTTTGTGTATATGTGTGTGTGTGTGTGTGGTGTGTGTGTGTGTGAGAGAGAGAGAGAGAGAGAGAGACAAAAAGAGGAAGGAGATACATGCATAGACAGGGGGAGAGACAGAGACACTGATACCAAGAGACATACATAGACAGGGAGAGTGTGTGTGTGTGTGTGTGTGTGTCTGTGTGTGTGAGTGTCAGAGAGAGAGAGAGAGAGAGAGAGAGAGAAGGGTGTATCTTTGTGTGTGAGAGAGAGAGAGAAAGAGAGAAGGGGGTGGTAAGTGTGTGTGTGTGGTAAAAAGAGACAGAGACACTGATACCGAGAGACATACATAGACAGGGAGAGTGTGTGTGTGTGTGTGTGAGAGAGAGAGAGAGGGGGGTGTAGTTTTGTGTGTGTGTGAGAGAGATAGAGAAAGAGAGAAGGGGGTGGTATGTGTGTGTGAGAGAGAGAGAGAGAGAGAGAGAGAGAAAGAAAGAAGGGGTGTGTGTGTGTGTGTGTGTGTGAGAGAGAGAGAGAGAGAGAGAGAGAGAGAGGGAGAGAGAGAGAGAAAGAGAGATTGACATGCTGACTGTGGTGGGTTAGTGTGTTTGGTCGTGTAGCCTGTGGGAAAGGGACAGTCCATGCTTGATCCATGTGCAGGAGTTTAGGGCCCGAGCACTCAGGCATCTAAAGCTCTCTAGTGCTTTTACATGCTAATGTCTCATTATATCTGACTGACACTAGTTTTATCTGATTGACATTATTCCCTATTCCTTCAGGTCCTGCTTGCACTGACCTCAACTGGCCACCAGGAGGCTCTGTGGAGTAAGACTTGTTCCTCTGTCAGCGCTGTGCATATGCACAGAGACTTTTATTGCTTAGCACACAAAAGCTACAGTCTGATTTTAAGTTAAAAACAATGAGCAAAAGTATATGTGTAGAGACTTGTATTGCTTAGCACAGTCTGAATTCAAGTAAATTCAAGTGACAAATAATGAGGGAAAGTAGTTGTGAAAAGTATCTGTGGCCCATGGAAGATGACCCTGCCAAAGCTCCATCTGTGGCCCATGGAAGATGACCCTGCCAAAGCTCCATGAAGGCTCCTCCTGTGCTCTCAGTGAAAGTGATTCCTGTTTGTCACTGTGATCAAGACCTCATACGAATTTAGAATAGAACAAAAATGTCTTTTATTGTCACTACACACATGTACAATGAGATTAAAAGCAGCTCCTTCTCCAGTACAAACACTTATGCAGATTATTTACAGCATAAACTCTCTGGTAGTATACAGACCAACTGCAGATATACACAGACCTTACAGCCAGCATCACAGCAGATAGAAGTGGAGCATACAACAGATGCGAAAACATGCCGCTTCGGTAATTTTATTTATTTATTTATTTCTATTTTACATTGGCTAGCAATGGCATATCGTCACAGTAGTCATGTAGTACACAAAAACAAATGTATCAGATGGGATATTCGTACGTAAAATCCAAAAACTGACACCTTGCACAAGGAGGGCAAGACACAAAAGGTTGTTGCTAAAGAGGCTGGCTGTTCACAGAGCTCTGTGTCCAAGCACATTAATACAGAGGCAAAGGGAAGGAAAAATATGGTACAAAAAAGTTTTCCACAGTCAGTGATGGTTTGGGGCACCTGACTTTAAGCCCATAGAAAATCTAAACCCCATAGAAAATCATCTGTAATGAATAAATATAACATACAAGTCTCACTTTTTGAAAGGAATTACTGACATAAATCAACTTTTTCATGATATTCTAATTATATGACCAGCATCTGTTTGTATGTGCACATCCACATGTCTAGGAAACCTGGTGCAGACCTTCCCCCTCTGATGCCATCACCTGTTCTCCCCAAGATGCCATCACCTGTGGGCTACCCGCCTTCTAACAAGATGCCATCACCTGTTCTACCCTGCTTTAACAAGATGCCATCACCTGTGGGCTACCCGCCTTCTAACAAGATGCCATCACCTGTGGGCTACTCTCTGCCTGACGTCAGGAGCAGTCACCCAAGTCATGTTGGAAAAGCCCAGTAAGAGTGTCTCTGCTCTGCCCTGCTTTAACGAGGTTTTAATGTAGAATAAGGGAACCGTGCTTACCTGGTCACCTGTTCACCTGTGCACAAGCTACACCTGTACGAGGTTCCGTGGCGCTCCTGGTAACAGTCAGCCTGGTTGTCTGGCAAAGATCCCACAAACAGGAAGATCAGTACGCGTCTTTCAAATGCATTTGTGTACTACTAGACAGAGCTGCAACCAATCAGACAAGGAAAAACACACAGCACAACACACACCAATCAATGCCTCCCTAGTCTGGCATAGCTGCTTTTCATATCTGTATCCGCACCTGAGGGCTACTGCAACTATATATATATAGATAGATATATAATAAACAATATAACTGTCTTCATATATACATATGTATATATGAAAAAACAATGTACAATTGCAAATAAATAATATAAAAATATATAGCACCTATATTTAAAAATATATAGCACCTATATTTATTGGTCATTATCACATCATGACGTCACGCAACGTTTCAAAAACAAATAAGGACATTTCTGTGTAGATCTGACAACATTAACACTAATGCACCCCCCACTAATCCACCCTGGCTGCTATTTGCAGCCAGTCAAATATAACACCAATTATGCAAATGCCTATAAGCCCTTATGTGTGGAGTCAGTAACCATTTCTATGCTCCTCTTTTCTGTCTCAGTGATTCGGAAAGCATCTGTTTGGTTGTTGCACCAAACTTTATCTTAGAGTTCATGCTACAGCCTGAGCATTTTTGATGTTGTTTGAAAGTTGGTTTCAAAGCTGCTTCACCACATTGTATTCTAACAGCAGGTTTTACTAACAGATATTTCTTCATCAAGCTCAGCAATAAAAGGACAGAGTCACCACCTAACACGCTCCCCCACACCCAGCACCACATAGCTAGATCCCCTGGCCACGATTGACCTTAATTACTTCTGGCTTTCTATTGGTCCTTGGCCACGATTGACCTTAATTACTTCTGGCTTTCTATTGGTCCTTGGCCACGATTGACCTTAATTACTTCTGGCTTTCTATTGGTCCTTGGCCACGATTGACCTTAATTACTTCTGGCTTTCTATTGGTCCTTGGCCACGATTGACTTTAGTTACTTCTGGCTTTCTATTGGTCCTTGGCCACGATTGACCTTAATTACTTCTGGCTTTCTATTGGTCCTTGGCCATGATTGACCTTAATTACTTTTGGCTTTCTATTGGTCTCCGTTTGAGTTCTGGCCCTTTAACTCCCTGCCGTGCCGTCATTCGGGAGAGTGGTCATTTTGAGACAGCTGTCTGTTTGGGCAGCTATCTGTCAGAGTCGTTTTGTGCCTTTGGCGAAGCACTTTGTCTTTCCCACCTCTTCGATGCCATTATCCTGGCCGGCCTCTACTGCCATCCCTGCCATCCCTGCCATCTCCTCCACCACACTACCATCCTGTAGTTCTTGCCACCACCTCTGCGACGCCATGCTACCATGTGGGCTACCCTTCCTACAGTCCCTGCCACACTACCATCCTGTAGTACCTGTCACCACCTCCACCACACTACCATCCTGTAGTACCTGTCACCACCTCCACCACACTACCATCCTGTAGTACCTGTCACCACCTCCACCACACTACCATCCTGTAGTACCTGTCACCACCTCTGCCACGCTACCATCCGGGATACCCTTCCTGCAGTCCCTGCCACCACTGTCGCTGCCTGCGTCTCTCAGGGTGAGTGTCTGGGAGTACAGAGTACTGCAGGGCTGTCGAGGCCTATTTTAGTGATCCAGGAGCTGCTGCACTGCACTGTTCCTTGTGTCCACTAGATGGACACACACACACACACACACACACACACACACACACAAACAGAAGAAGACAGAGGAGAAGAAGAGGTGAGCTAAAACACCAACCTTACACCATTATGCATGTGTCATTAGAACTTGCATGGCAACTCTCTCTCTCTTTCTCTCTCTCTCTCTGTCCCTCTGTCTCTTTCTCCCTCCCTCTCTCTCTCTCTCTCTCTCTCTTTATCCCTCCCTCTCTCTCTCTGTCCCTCTCTCTTTCTTCCTCCCTCTCTCTATCTTTCTCTGTCTCTCTCTGTCCCTCTCTCTCTCTCTGTCTCTCTCTCTCTCTTTCTCTCCCCCTCTCGTGTGAGTGGCTGGCATTTGTGGTGAGGCTTGTTTCACAGGTAAGCATGGTAACACCTGTCTTTGTTCTTGTGGTGATCTTTTATATACATGCAAACACACACACACACACACACACACACACACACACACACACACACACATTTATTTTATTCTATGGCTACATACCTGTCTGCACTGAAGACTGAGTTGCTTTCAATATCATTGTACATGTGTATCGTGACAATATTAGGCTTTCTATTCTACACACACACACACACAGACACACACACACACACAGACACACAGATAGAGACACTCTCTATGTGCTCTGTGACTGGACTTGACCAAAAATCAATCATGCATGTACACACACACATGCACGCACGCGCACACACACACAATAGGGTGCAAATGCATGAAATAAGCTGTCAACCCCTCACTAACTACACTGTCTGCTAGACACACTCACTCACTTACTCACACACACACACACACACACACACACACACACACACACATATATACCCTGCAGCGAGGTGAAAGGCCTAGACCTGATGTTTGAAGATTGACAATGTGTGTGTGTGTGTGTGTGTGTGGCGTGTGTGTGCGTGCGTGTGTGTGTGGGTATGCACACATCCATAGAAACTCCCTGATGAACAACATTCTGTCATCATTGAGATTACACACACACACACGCGCACACACACACACACACACACACACAGTGACACAGTCACACACACACACACACACTCCCTGATAAAGAACACCCTGTCACC
>CM059270.1:31624142-31631642 GCA_030347295.1 Setipinna tenuifilis | reverse complement strand
TTTTCTGTCTCGTTCCTCACACACACACACACACACACAGACATAAACACACACGCATGCATGCATGCATGCACACACACTCGCTATTTCACATGCTCATTCTCTATTTCGTCCCTCACACACACACACACACACACACACACATACCCTGGCTATTTCATTCTGTCTCTTCCCTGCTCTGTGGCTACTTAGCAAAACCCCATGCAGTAGGACACAAAGTATCCCCACTGCACAGCTGACCGATGTGTGTGTGTGTGTGTGTGTGTGTATGTGTGTGTGTGTGTGTGTGTTTGTCTATGTGGGTGTATGTGTATTTGTTCATGTGTGCGTACATGTGTATGTGCATGCATGCATGTGTGTATGTGTTTGTGTGTCTTTTTTTTCTGTCTCCCTCCCTCTGTCTGTCTGTCTCTCTCTCTCTCTCTCTCTCTGACACACACACACACAGACACACACACACACTGTTAGCCTTCACCCAAGTGCTCCATAGGATGGCTTTGGGCTTCTGAACATGTCTGTCATCATGCTGCTCCAGCTATGTCAGTGAGGGGCCCCTTACTGTGGGTGTGTGTGTGTCTGGGTGTGTGCATGTGGGTGTGTGTCTGTGTGTGTACATGTGTGTGTGTGCATGTCTGCATGTGTGTGTGTGTGCATGCATGAGTGTGCGTTGTGTGTGTGTGTGTGTGTGTGTGTATGTGTATGTGTATGTGTGTCAGTGCATGTGTGTGTGTGTTTGTGTATGTGTGTCTGTGTATGTGTGTGTGTCTATGTATGAGTGTGTGTGTGTGTGTGTGCGTGCATGCGTGTGCGTGTATATGTGTGTGTATGTGTACATGTGTCTGTGTCTGTGTATGTATGTGTGTGTGTGTATGTGTGTGTGTGTGCGTGCGTCTGTGCATGTGTGTGTGTGTGTGTGCAGAGAATACCTTAGAAGTGTGTGTGTGTGTGTGTGTGTGCGTGCACATGTATAGCTTGTTCTAGCTGAACACCTGTGTAATTGTCCTGGTCATATTTAAAGGCACACACACCAGCACACACACCAGCACACACACCAACAGACACACCAGCACACACACCAGCTACCAGCCAGACCAGCGCTGGCCTTCATGCAGACATGACCATGACGATACTGCTGTGTGTGTGTGTGTGTGTGTGTGTGTGTTTCTACAATGAGTTGGAAACAACCGCTGAGATCATTTGCCTGAGGGGTGGTCACCCCCCACTCCAATCCTATCTTATGCTGACCTTAAGTGGAGAGAGAGAGTGTGTGTGTGTGTGTGTGTGTGTGTGTGTGAGAGAGAGAGAGAGAGAGAGAGAGAGAGAGAGAGAAAGAGAGGGAGTGTGTGTGTGTGTGTGTGTGTGTGTGTATTTAAGATCTGAAGTTTAGCCCTGCAGCTGGTAACGTGCTCAGACAGACTCCTCACTCCCTCAAACCAGCTGACCTCTGCCCTGTCCTGTCACCCTGCTAGACACACACACACACACACACACACACACACACACACACACACACACACACACACAGCAATCCCAATCCTCCACTTTGAAAATGCCCTTCACACTTTCACACTCACCAACTCGTCTAACATTACACACAGACACATACACACAGACACACACACACACACACACACACACACACCTCTGTCTGTCTGTGGTGGTGTGTGTGGTTGTGGCTTGCTGTACAGGTACCTCAGGGGGTGGCTCATCTGTGCTGGGGGGCAGCAGAGGGTAGAAATGACCTTTAACCCGTCATGCCCAGACAGAGGCTGTGATGATGGTGGTGATGGTGATGATGATAATGATGATGTTGGTGAAGATAATTATTTAACCTGTCATGCCAAGACAAGAAAGAGGCTGTGATGGTGATGGTGATGGTGGTGATGATGATGATGGTAATGATGATGGTGATGGTGGTGATGATGATGATGATGATGATGATGATGATGATGATGATGATGATGATGATGATGATGATGGTGATAATGAAGGAGGCCATTGAGCACAATTTCCAAATGTCCCAGTTCTCAATGATGTTTGAGCAGTAGGTTGTAATTCTATGCCCCCCGTCAAATGTGTATAGAAGATACTCTCATAACAGAGGTATTGGGACCAGGACTGGCCTTGCATGGGTTCCTCTATGATAAAAGATATGTAGTCCCATAACAGAGGGGTTAGGACCAGGACTGGCCTTGCATGGGTTCCTCTATGATAAAAGATATGTAGTCCCATAACAGAGGAGTTAGGACCAGGACTGGCTTTGCATGGGTTCCTCTGTAATAGAAGATAGTCCCATAACACAAGTATTAGGACCAGGACTGGCTTTGCATGGGTTCCTCTGTAATAGAAGATAGTCCCATAACACAAGTATTAGGACCAGGACTGGCTTTGCATGGGTTCCTCTGTAATAGAAGATAGTCCCATAACACAAGTATTAGGGCCAGGACTGGCTTTGCATGGGTTCCTCTGTACTAGAGAAGAGTAGGGTGCAGGTTTGCACATCTGCCCTACAGAACCAAACAGCAGTAACTGCTTCATTTGTCAAATTGAGTTTAGACTGGAAATCGACTTTATAACACCTCTTTTGTCTTGTGACTAAATGTCTTGTTTCTTCCGATTAAGACAGTATATAAAAGCATCACTACAACATGTTTGACTGGGCAGTATGACAACTTTGAAGGTATTTTTCTCAGTTTCAGTGTTCACACAGTTACTGCACTTTGTCTTTGTAGGGAAGACACTGGACACTATAGGGACTGGCTTTGGCTGAAGTTGTAAGAGAAGCAACCATTTATGATGACTGCTATTACATTGTAATAGCACAAAGTATGCTCAGTCATAACACAAATAGCTTAATAACATTTTATGTTCAATCCATAAAATATATACAACCTCTTTTATAGCACTCTGTTCTATAGGCTATGGCGAGGACTGGGTTTCTATCTGTTAGTTTCCCTTAGTACTGTACTGACACAGCATGTTGCTTTGTGTAGAGTGTGTCGGCAATGCCATGTTTAACTATTGCGAGTTTAAAGTTCACAAAAATTCTTTGCACCCACGCAAACAAGTGCTTACGCAGAAGCTAAATAATCAGGTTGGTGTTTCTGTTAGATTGTTTTGGTCTAAAGTGTATCGAGACGCCGGTCTCTGATTTATGGGGCAGTTAAGACTCTCTTCATGTCGCCTTCATGTCTTCACGAGAGATTCATGTGCGTTATTGAGTGCCTCTCGCGTCCCTCGCCTTCAACGGGATCTTTTGCCAAGGCGCGCGGGCGCCTACACCTCCTCTCCGCAGCCCTGTCCGCCCTCGAGCCTGGAAGAGAGAGCGAGAGAGCACGAGGGGACTGAGACGAGAGGAGAGGAGCGCGTTGGTTTCACACAAACCGCGGCATCACTCCTTCCCCCGACCCAGACCTCTGCCCAATGAGAGCAGAGGAGTGCCGCGCCGGTCGACCCCGCGCCCAAAGTCTCCCTCCCCTCTCGTGCTCAGGCTGCATTCCCACCACCCGCGCTCTCGTGCGGACTCCCCGCGCGCTGACACACATCCCTGCGGACGCGCTGCGACGCCTTGTTTCTCAACCAGCGGGGCGACATCTGTTATCGCGGAATTAATCCAAAGTTCGTCCAGCATTCAGATCGGAACCGCTGGGCTGTTTCCGAGAAATGGATTTCTCCTAGCGACTGACTCCTGGACATCCCCAAAGGTTCTCTAACGCAGGAGCAGGGCCCGCCTGAACGCCGTCTGGCTTGGATTATTTTGGCAGCACTCGCCAGCGCGAGGCGGAATACAGTTTGCCATGGCATAGCCGAACACAGTCAGAGTCAGATATAAATTGTGCAGTCGGTGGAACACTGTCCTGTCGGGCGGGCAGGCAGCGCGCATTCTCACAGCGATGAATGATTTTGGCGAGATCCGGCTCTAATACCGCTGTTCACATTTATCAACGTTGATCTCCTCAAATCTTCAAGCTGGTGACTACGGGGCGAATTTAAACATGTTTGGCTTCAGCAAAGTCCAGGGCTCGAGCCGGACTCTGGGCAGGGTGGGGGCGCGAGCCAGGGGCTCGAGATTAGGGCGCTATCCCAGAGGCGCATCCTCACCTGACGGCTCGCAGGCAAGCTCGCGCCTCTTCCTCGCCTTGATCCTGCTGCTTCTCACGCTCACCCCGCGCGTGGACTCCTCTTGGTGGTGAGTTGTTTATCTCTGCATGCCCCCTGTCTTTAGTTTTCAACCAGCAAACAGCTGAACCGGCGACTGCGCCTTTACAGAGAGGCTTTGGGGAAAATCAGCTAATTCTGAAGACTTTGCGCCCGGTTGCTCGGATCAGAGGGCACATAAGCGCGTTAAATGTGTCTGAGTCGCCACTTGCTCGGCTGTAAATCCGACCCAAGGAGATGGTGACATATTTAACCTCTTCGCTTGCGGAATTATGTGCCTGTTATGTGCCTGATGGGTTTACTAGAAAATGGTTACCGTGTTAAAATGTGTATGCATATGCATATGCTATTGTGTGTCTATACATTAAACTAAATTATTTGAATTTAAGTTAAACTTTATTCTTGCCTGTTGTTCAGATGTTCCCTAGGCTGTTGTTCAGATGTTTTCCTGGACTATGTTATTATATTGTTGAATTACAACTTTTCTGTCTATTTTCTGACATATGTTTAGTTGATGTATTAGACATCCCTGCATGTATATGCGCCTATCTAATTATGTAGACATTTGCTGGAAATAGTTACTGTTAAACTGCTAGAGACACACAGGCTGGGCTCTTGCGGTTGCCCTGGTGCCTATGGAATATGGGCTGAAAAAAAAGTTGATCAGAAGTTAGAATTCACATCTGGAATCTGGCGGAATTTTTCTTGGCAACTGGCGGGGGCAATTTTACGCAAGCTTCCTTCTGGTAATTGCGTGTGTTTCAAATGAGATTAAAGGGAAAAGAGAACCAGCTAACTAGACCAGTTGACGGTAAACCACCGAGGATGCAGGACTCTGATAAAGTAATCACCACTTCCTCTCTTGGTCACGACTTTACGCACTTAAGGATTGCTTAAAAATAATCTTGGAGGAATTGTATTTGGTTGAGTGGTACTAAGTGTTGTCAGAGTCAGAGCCATTCTTGTACAGTATCAGAATAACTGGCGGATTCGGGCTGACACATGCTATGCATTTGGCCAGCTAATTTTGCAATAATAGAGCCGTAAAGCTAATTTATGACCCCTCTCCTGGCCGCGTACCTGCGTCGGTCTACCCGGGCGTTGTGTACAGTCAGAACTAACAGCCGTTAATTTGGCCGGGAAGGCTCAAGGCGAGGCAGAACCGCGCAGACAGTTATCGGGGCGAAAGGTGACGCGTGGGAATAGAGGCTTTAGCGTTTGTGTGCAATAAAGCCAGCACGAGAGCACAAATATGCGCCCTTGAGAGAGAGAGAGAGAGACAGAGAGGGGGGTGAGGGAGAGGGAGAGAGAGAGGGAGGGGGGTGAGGGAGAGAGAGAGGAGGGGGAGAGGGAGAGAGAGAGAGTGCGTGCCACGCAAGGAGAGGGAGGAGAACTGGATAACGGCTCGCCTTGCGCGTTCCTTCTTTCTCCAAAATGACAGGGGTCACACGCAGCCTCGAGCCCTGCCATGACAGGTGGGTCATCATCATCGCGTCTGAAGAAGATTATAAACCCCGCGGGGTCAAAGGTCATTGTCTCCAGAGAAGATATTAAGCAGACGGAGTGCAGTGTTGGGCTTGTTACATGCTGCCTCCAGTCCAGCGCCGAGCTAGGCTAGTTAGGCTGCTAGATACAGACACATCGCTAGGTTAGTTAGGCTGCTAGATATAGGCGATATAGGCACATGTAGGTTAGTTAGGCTGCTAGATATAGGCGATATAGGCACATCGCTGCTAGTTAGGCTGCTAGATATAGGCGATATAGGCACATCGCTGCTAGTTAGGCTGCTAGATATAGGTGATATAGGCACATAGGTAGGTTAGTTAGGCTTCTAGATATAGGCACATCGCTGCTAGTTAGGCTTCTAGATATAGACTGCAGATGTACTATAGGCTGGTGTTGGTGCATTTATGTTCATGTTTGCGTTTGCTTTTTGTTGTTTGGTCAGATGAGAGAAGTAAATTCGGCAAATCAAAACTGCAGACACAAAATGAATGCCTGTGAAGATTCTCATTAATCTAGGTCATGGTAGTCAAATGAGCTAAGTTGTAAGCAACTGGACTTCTTTTGGAGCTTGAAGATGTTTTGCCTTTTGTTCAAAAGAAGTCCAGTTGCATACAGACACATACACTCACATTCTCAGTGAGACAAACACACAACAGTGATGTACATGTGCTTTACTACTATTTTACGACCTCACATGCTGGCTTTTAAAACATGTTTCTCTACACAGGCATAGCTACGAAACATTTAACACAAACACACACTTTACAACAAATACCTTGTAGCATACATACCTACATATACATGCTCCATTAAAAACAAGAACACACTGTAATACCTGTCCTATAGACATATTGTAACATACACACTTTAACATACTTAATAACTGCTACCAATGCCATCTTCATACCATAACAAAGCTACCTACTGCAGGTAAATAACACATGTAGCTGCAGCCACAAAGGTCCACCATAAAACCATAGCAATTAGCTACATCAGGATCAGCGCAAAACCATAGCAAGTAGCTACATCAGCTCCATCACAGAACCATAGTGGTTTGTTACATCAGGTCCATCACAGAACCATAGTGGTTTGTTACATCAGGGCCATCACAGAACCATAGCAAGTAGCTACGTCAGGATCAGCGCAAAATGATAACACATTACTACATCAGGTTCATCATTCTGCCCTACAAAAAGCAAAGTGCAGTAACTACATGAACACAGAAACTGAGAAAATGCCTTTAACATTGTCAAACTGCCGAGTCAAACATGCTGTACGTGTAATAGCGGTGATGCTTTTCTGTACTTTCTTAATAGCACAAATCAAGAGATTAGGTCACAAGAAAAAGGTGTTTATGAAGTCGAGTCCAGTCTAAACTCAGTTTGACAAAATACAAAAAGTCACTGCCTTTGTGCTTTGGCTTTGTAAGGCAGCACAGATAGATAGCACTTAGCTACAACAGGTTCATCGTAGATAGATAACACTTTGGCTCATTCTAAACAGAAGGCAGCTCTATGGATGGCTCCCTGCCTAAATAGAGAGGTGCCTAATTAGACATGACGACGGAATGAAGGGGACTTCTGTAAACGCTGGTTTGGAGTGGGATTATAAGACCGCTAAAATAACAATATGATGTTAGTGCATAGCAAGAACGTGAAACTAGCTATCTAACTAGATAGACAGTTGACTGACAGACTGTACATAACATCGTAGACGTACAAGATGCTATGAATAGTTAAAGTGGTGGGACATTTAAATAGTACATTGTTTATTTTTATTGTGATTTGTAAAAATCCAAGTGAAAAACTGCTATCGTAACATTTATTTCGCCCACCA
>CM059270.1:31608939-31611439 GCA_030347295.1 Setipinna tenuifilis | reverse complement strand
TATGTGTACTTTTTCCGAAGACATGATGAGCTCTAGACACTTTTGTTTGTGTTTATAGACCCTCCGCGTAGTACCAGGTCCAGAGCTCCTCATGTTTTCGGAAAAAGTGCACAGAGGCTATCGTGACACTCGATTGACGGGCTTATGCTCTCAGTAACGATATTTACTCCCAGAGATGCAAAAACAAACAACAACCCATTAGCTACGTCATTAGTTAAACTTCCCTCATGAACCTCACTTTGCTATCTGACAGGCACTATACAGTCAGACATAAAAGAAAACCCACGTCAAAGTTTTTGAGGCAGAATAGCCTACTTGAAAAAGGTATGGTATGACACCCCACCAACGGACAGTGAGCTCTAGGTGACCCCTGTACATGTCTAAAAAAACGCCAAACATGAGTCTAGTTTAAACTTGCATCACAAACGTTTTAATGGAATTAACTTGTGAAACCGCATATATTCAACTGATCTGCAGCAAAGCCCTACGAGCTATCACTGCGAGTGAAATTGGGCTAGGTCACTTCCCAAGAGTAAAATTAGTAACTACCACAACGAGCTAGCGCCCGTGTGATAATTTTCACCAATCGACAATCAATATTTTTTAAACATGACCACATATTTTAGTTCAAGTAGGCAATACGAACATAACACTACGCTAACATTAGCGTCATGCTAGCTTACGTGCGCCTAACGCCACATACTCTAACAAGCAAAACCATCGAGAAGCAAAACAATGACATATTGGTTGAGTTGATGGGTTATAGTTTTATGAGAATGTAGTCACGTTAATAAAACACATTTACACTTACCGTGTTCGCTTGACCCCCATGCAGCTGACCTTAACAGAAGCGGAGCTCGACTGAGGTGAAGGTCTCCCAGATCATTTTTAACCGTTATTTTCAAGGCGCCCTCTCGTGAGCCAGGTACGGTGGCCTTAGTGGCCCAAACATAACATAGGCTAATGTACTAGGTTTATGTACCATAACATTAACTTTAAACTTATATTATGATCGGCAAAGGGCTAGGCTGAAGTTTTTTTTTCTTTCCCCACAACCCAGCATGTGGCGTTTTTGAATATGTTAAATAAATGTTTAAGTGCACTTGAATAAAATTGTCTTATTGTTTTATTCAGTCACTGAATTCATGTATTTCCTTAATACCCTTTTTGAGGTTTTGTCACATTTCTGATAGTGTGGTGCACATTTCAATGACAAGCTCTGAGGAAGGTCGCTTTGCAAATGGTCGGGGTTAGGTTGGCAATCCATCGGAAGGAGAACTTAATATTATGATCGGTTAAGCATCGCTTTGTCGATGAGACCCCGACGATCGGGGTTTGGTTGGCACACCATCGGAAGAGTGACCTGCTCAACAGTCGTTTAAGCCGCTTCTTTGCCGACCCAAAACCGACGTAATTGGTATGACTCGTACAAGGCAAAAAAGCATCCGATGCTTTGCCGATGGTGCCGATCAATAACCAACGTCGGCAAGATGCAGCGTGCTGTCTGGGTTCCTACCCTGAACTCTACTATCAAGCTTAGCAAGTCAACAAAACCCAGACCAATTGCAGACATTGGGGAGTTTTACAGCTTTATGACAAATAACCCCAGCCTGGGTTGAAATAACCCAGCAAACTAAACCCAATAACTGGGTACAGATTAACCCAGTGTGTGTTAAGACAAACAACCCAGCCTGGGTTGATATAACCCAAAACATAGTCAAACTGCCACAACCCAGTATTTGGGTAAAAATCTAACCCAGTATTTTTTAGTGTGCATACACACACACACACACACACACACACACACACATACGTGCGCACACACACACATGCGTGCGCACAGACACATACATACACAGACACACGCGCACACATACATACACACACACACACACACACACACACACACACATACGTGCGCACACACACACACACACACACACACACACATGCGTGCGCACAGACACATACATACACAGACACACGCGCACACATACACATACACCCACAAAAACTCACTCACACATACACACACACACACATGTGCGTACACACACACACACACACATGTGTGCGCGCACACACATACACTGACACACACACACACATACACCCACACACACAGACACACACTCACACGCACACCCCCCACCACGCATGCCTTCATGAAAAAGAAAACAGTCATAATTGCATGTAGAGGATCAGACCGGTGACACACACACACAAACACACACACAAACACACACACCCACACACACACACACACACACACACACACACACATACGCATGTAACTGCCTGCAGAGGAGAGCTGGCCACTTGCTAAGATAACCTGCACACACACTCACACACACACATTTTCTTAGATGACCGGCACACACACTCATACACACACACTCACTTGCTTAGATGACCTGCACATACACTGATACACACACACTTGCTTAGAAGACCTGCACACAAACTCAAACACACATACTTGCTTAGATGACATGCACAC